>CM035358.1:5678465-5990959 GCA_020137815.1 Hormiphora californensis
TTAAAAAAAAACTAAAAAATTTTCTAACCCCCACCCCTTTGATTAATCCCCCGGCCTTTAATTAAAAATCCCCCCGGATTTCCCCAAAAACAATTCCCCTGTTACCCCCCCCCCCCCATCCCCCCCCCCCCCACTAGGCATCACATAGTAGGAAGTGTGAACCTGTCAGCACTCATGGCAGCTGGGACGGGGTAATAAAGGGGGAGAATGTTTTTCTTGGTTAGGAACAAAAAAAGATCAATACGTTGTCGATCGACGGGACTAAACAGTTCTCAGAGTTTAAAGCTGACTAAAAGGTATGGTTTTTTTAGTAAAAAAAAATTCGGTCGGCGTAATTTTAAAATTTTATTGAATCACTGTGAATTTACTACTTTTTTATGTACTTTTACTTTATTGATACAAAGGGTTTTTTTTAATACGATGCATTTGGGGGACCATCTGCAAATATGAACTAGTTCCCCATTTCAGTATTTTTTTTGAAGTGCACGGAAAAGCTAAGTTTTAATAATTTGATTTAAATTTACCATTAGTAGTTTGTTTTTGGGAGCTAAACTAGTTAACTTAGACAGTTAAAATATTTTTGAAAACTAAACTCCGTCTCCATCTCTCTCCCCCTTTCCCTCCCTCTCTCAGCTCCCCTGACTAAATCTCTATCCCCTCTCCCCTCCCCTCCCCCTCGCTCAGCCCCCCCCTGACTCCCTCCTCTCTCCCCCTCCCCCTCGCTGGGGTGGTTGATTAACGTGCGGGTGTAAACGGCGGTCCACTGAACAGGGTGTTCTTCCTTTTTAAAAGTATCGGGGGTATGCAGTAGTCCCGGGGGGGGATCTTTTCTGCCTTTGTAACTCTTGCTGCTGCTCTGGGTTTTATTTTAAATCTACAGGTACCGACCAATCAGAACTCGTTATTTAGGTCACGTGACTGGTTATCAGCCAATCAGGGACCAGTGCCCCTGTGTCAACTCTTGCTGCTGCTCTTGGTAAATCACAAGTTGATACTGATCTATTGTGAATTCAGTTCACTGAATTGTTGAGTAAGGGCACTACTGGCCAACCCTTACTCAACAAACTCTGAAAAGTTGATCAAGAACTATAATCTTTGATGGGGTGGAGCTGGAAAAAAAAACGAAAATTTTTCAATATTTTTAAACTTTGATAAGGGGGATTGAGGGGATAATATTCCTAATGAGAGATTGATTTCATATCGATTGTCAAATGGCCGTACGTCTGAATTTTTTTGGGGGTCAGCTGCAATATAAAGATGTATTGTGATAGTAAATATGACTGAATTTCGTCACTCTACCCCTTTTCCCCCGTTCTAGGGCAAATACAGGGTGGTTACGTATGGAAATAAAAAGGGCGCCGGAGTGTTTGGGGAAAATTCACCCTCCTTACAAAACTGTCGTAAATTAACACCTTTGGTGGACGCGGATGCAATGGCTTTTAGTAATACCTAGCCCCACGGCTACCCCGGTATATAGATCTAAAAAATTTAAAAAACAAATTGCTTTGCAAAGTACAGCAATAATGTAATTAATCTAGGTAGATTTACTATTATGTTAACAATATCTAGGTAGGTTTATAGAGAGAGAGATATATATGTATAGATCTATACATATACATATCTGTATCTTACACACAGTCGGACCACGATTTCCCAAAATGGTTGAGAACTGTATGGCGGCGCCATACCCCATTTGATTCTCAGTGCGCTCAGATGGGTCGCGGCGCCAGACAGGTTGAGAATTGACCGAGTTATGGCGTAAAACGATTAATAATCGTGCAAAAAACATGTGTTTTTAAAACGGTTCTTGGGAACCGTAGCCGACGGGGCTCTACTTGAAGGGCTCCCTAGTATTGCATATATTGTGAATAAATCTATACGAAGGATCAATTGCTTGAAATATAAATTTTAACAAGCAGTGATTTATCTTTTGTTCGCACTCACCATAACATGATATTTTATTCGAAATATAAGCATAATAATCATTTATTCAAAACAAAATGAAGATAAATGCTAAAAAGATTTTGACAGGCTATCTCTCTCTCTCTCTCTCTCTGCTGATTGTTTCTCAATTCTCTGATTCTGAAAAGGAGTACTGAACCTGCAATAGCATTGTCAAAATAGTTAGTTCCTATGAATCTTGATTTGAAATTAAATCCTCGGTAGGTAGCTAATAAATTTTTCTCTCTATCTCTCGTCTCCATCTAATTGAATTCCTAGCGTTATCAGCACACGAGGAAACAAATCAAAATTACAACTAAATATATAAAATACTAGGTCATTCCAAAAATGGGGATCAGGAGACAGGAGGAGTTTCTAGTATAGAATTCCACAACTTTACCGCGTACTAGGCCATAAAAAAGGAGGAAACTTTATCTCACTACCATCATCAGAGTACTTCCCTCCGACCCCATACACACTCTCTCTTAACACAATTAATTTGCAGCAGTCGGCGGAGGACGTGGAGCGGCGAGAGGATGCCCTGGAGGAGGCAGTATTGACAATTGTTCACGTCCCCCTGAAGATCATGGAAGTGGCATCTGAGTGCTGGGACTCCCTTGATAAACTGGTGACGTCACACAACCCTAGCCTCAAAGCTGACCTACAGGTATATTTCTAGCACTTATTTGTTATGTCCTAACCCTCCTTGGCCTGGGGGGTGCGGGGAAACAGGGTTGAGTAAGAGAAGCACTTATAGGTATTACAGGTATTACTGAAGGTATTTACAGGTATTACTATCACTTGGTCGCGTGTCGACACTCCTTCAGTTGCATTACATATGTTATAGTTAATTAAGTTATTGGCCTTCTCTCTTTCTCTCTCTCTCTCTTTCTCTCTCTCTCTCTCTCTCTCTCTCCTCTCCGGATCATCTCGCTCTCCTCTCCGTCTCGTACGTCTCTCTATCCTCATCGCTCTCATGTCTCTCTCGTCTTCTCTCTCCTCTCCTCTCGCTCTCTCCTCTAGGTCACTCTATCCTCCGTCTCTATCCTCTATCTCCTCCTCTCTCTCTCCCCTCTCTCTCTCCCCCCTCTGGGACTGTGGCACAATTGGATCATGGCCAGGGTCCATGATGTCCATGGGACCATACAATAACCAGTGTAGGGGCAATACAACGCTGTACAATTCTCTAGCTAAATTGAAGTCGCCAATGCAAATTACAGGGGCCAGCACATGCCAAAGTAATCATATACATAGTGAGAGAGGGAGAGAGAGAGGGAGAGAGAGGAGAGGGAGAGAGAGAGTAGAGAGAGAGAGAGAGAGAGAGAGAGAGAGAGAGAGAGAGAGAGAGAGAGAGAGAGAGAGAGGGGGGGAGGGAGACAGAGACAGAGAGAGACAGAGAGAGAGAGACAGAGAGGGAGACAGAGAGACAGAGAGACAGAGAGACAGAGAGACAGAGAGACAGAGAGAGAGAGAGAGAGAGAAGAGAGAGAGAGAGAGAGAGAGAGAGAGAGAGAGAGAGAGAGAGAGAGACAGAGAGAGAGAGAGAGAGAGAGAGAGACAGAGAGAGAGACAGAGAGACAGAGAGACAATATCTGAGACAGAGAGATACTGCAATTTAGAAATATTAATATGACGACCGTCGCCTGTGATGAGTTATAATCCTAGCATGAAGATGGCAACTCTTTGTGAGACAGAGTGCTCCCATCCCCCCCCCACTCCAAATCAAGATGTATAAATTATACATCTTGATTTGGAGCGGGGGGGGGGGGCACTATAAATTATAATTCTCTCGGGCTTGGCTAAAACAAGACCTGAACAGGTTGAGCACTGTGCTCTCACAACTAACGCACGCGTTACTTTTAATGAAGTATTATTGCGTTGCCAGTTTAGCTAAGATCCTGATTTCTCTCTCCCTAGTTATTGTAACAAACTCTCTAAGAAGACTCCGATCTTTAAGATGTTGAGCTAGACATAAGATTCAACAACAAATCGAGATTCAACAACGTCACAAACTTTAATGATAATAGTGCTAGTAAGACCACGCCCTAATTTTTTTCCCTTACTTTGGCATAATAAAGCAATGCAATGCAAAACGGCATAGCAGGGTTAGAATTCGAAAATCAAGTGTGAAGTGTTTGATATAGCTCCTCGCAAATGAACCATATAGGTTCATCAACATTGTTGCAATAATACGTTGATGAACCATATAGCTATAGGGGAGACTTGGGTAATATGGGATAGCAGGTCAAATGGGACGGGAGGTTGGGCCAGCTCCTGTACTTTATCTGGCCAAGCCTCCCGTCCCATTTGACCTGCATCCCATATAATATTACCCAAGTCTCCCCTACAGGTTTTGTGATAGTGATCGCCTAGATAATATTATTTTTCCTTGCTCAATGATGTTATATTTGCAGATGGGCAAGTAATAAGGTGATTGTATTTTTGGAGCATCTGCAGTATAGGCTTGTTGAGTTACTCAGCAAGCATAGGTCATACTGATCAGGCTATAGCAAATCGTTTTCTCTATCCGACCTTTGCTAAGTTAGACTGTTTTTCGCACGCCCCGCGGGCGAAACACAAATGTAAAGGGAGGGTTAGAACATAACAATCCGACCTGCGACCAGTTAAATTAATCTTGAATCGTAAGATGATGAATTGAAAGCTGCGCAAGATGATGATCATATTGAAGAAGCTTGACCGTGATATTTTTATCTAGATGAAAGATATCATGGCCTGGACGCATCTCTCTCATTCATTCATTTTGATCTAGTCGGGGCCTTTTCTATTATAACTTGTTGTTACTCAACAAATTATAACAGAGTTTATTATAACTGAGTTCTTCTACTTTTGCATTTTCTCGGAAGAAGAGAAACTTAATTGAATTCTACCATCCATTCAGGTGGCAGTTAAGTGTCTAGAGACGGGTATATGGTGCGCCTACAAGACAGTCGTTTTCAACATTGGAGATGTTAAAAGTGAGGAAGTAAGGTCAGAGTTGAATACCAAGGCTAAGGTACTCCTAGACAAGAGTGAGGCCTGTGCCACCAGGCTCCTCGCCACACTGGACAGCTAAATGCACGTGCAGATATCACGCGTGAGCAATGACGCGTGATCTCAGCTGTGGAAGCATTACACGTGATTTCCGATAACACAACAGCACGTGCAAATGTTTTCTTTAAGATCGACCGGGGTTTACAGAGAACACTTGTTAAATACATCAATCGTTTGTAGCGAAAATATTTCGAAATTGAAACTCAACAACAATAAATCAACGTTTTTAACAATTCTCTCTAAATATATAACATGTCACCCAAAATATATACATCATGTTCCCCACCTGCAGTTAGGGTCTAATGACGCCTTCCACCCCTCTTAGATCCACCCTGCATGTTTCCTGACTGCATGTGCATGTTACCACCTCCCATCTGCATCTGGGTCTGACCTCCGTGCATCATACCTCCCTGGCCTCCCATCTGCATTTGGACCTGGCCACCGTGACCCCCTCCTTGGACCATTTGGACCTGTCCAGAGCCTCCGTGGTGTCCTCCTTGGACCATATGGACCTGACCGCCTCCATGTCCTCCCATTTGGACCTGGCCACCCATCTGGACCTGTCCTCCCATCTGGACCTGTCCGGTCATCATGTGCTGCTCTCCTCCTCCCATCATTACCTCCTGACCATGGTGTCCAGATCCCCCACTGGACCTACCTCCACCGGTCTGGTGGACTGTTCGGCCACCAGCCCGAGTCATTGTGGTTGTAGTCTCGACCACTTCCTCGTATCGCTCCCCAGACTGTCGGCTTCCTCCCTGAGGGATGGGAGAGCTGTCATTATATATGTGGGTGGATCCTCTTTATTTGATTTGAATATAATTGATCGATGAGATGATAGAAAACGATTAAAATGACATAATGCTTTGTGGTTTTCTTTTGAGCAAGATATGCTGAGATGTCACAGAGAATGACACAATTGTGTCATTCTCTGTGATATCTCAGCATATCTTGCTCAAAATGAAAACCAACTTTTGACCACTTAGCTCGTCTAGCCGTCCTTGATATGAAGACTCAAGAGTGACGTTTAATTAAAATTTTATTAGAAGCTGTACTTTTAGCCCCTGTCTTGAGCATTCCTTCCCTCAATTGATTGGCTGCAAGCCAAGAAATTTGAAAATTTAAGTATACCTTTTGCCTGTCTGAAAAACTAATACCGAAAAAACTGGTTCTTTACATTCGTGTTGTTGTTTTTACTGGTGGAAGGGGTTGGACTTCCACACCTGCCACAGGAAGACTGCCTCTGACGCGGCGACGGACCGGCGTTGTCATAGACGGGGGTCTAGGCGTAGTTTTGGGATGTGAGGGAAAAAATCAAAAAGAAAATTTCTGAGTTTCCAGTTTAATGTAGGCATCACTAACATTCACCATTTGGATCAGGAGTTTTCCGCCACAAAATATTTCGGCAAGATTCTGACAGGTTCAAAAACCTGGTCCATGGTCCATGATATTTCGAAACTTTAAAATTTGAAATCACCCCAAGCCAAAAAAAACTTCAAGAATTCGTGGAAAAATGGGCTCAAAGAAAAAAAAATGGCTGACAAGCAAAAGATATCTCAAGTTCTTTCTCTCTGATAGGATTCTGTTATATGACTGGATGACAAAGCTCTGCTAGAATATTCGTCTCTGTTTTATGACAGCAGCAGCAATGGTGCTCTGTGAGGGTTTCTATCTGGACCACTGTCGGCCTCTCTGCTCGGAGGGTACCTGGTGGAATCGGACACGTAGCTGGGCTGGTTGCTCCTGCTGTCCATAGGCGTTCGTGGTCACCTGCTGCTGGCCATAGCTTCCATTTGGCTGGTGCTGCTGGCCATAGCTTGAATTCATCTGGGGCTGTTGGCCATATCCAACTTGGCGTTGGTTACCAGACGGGTTGTTATACCCGGTGGAAGTGGACTGCTGGCTCGGGTTTATCAGACCCGTTGCATACCCGCCTTTGGGGCTCGGGTTTATCAAACCTGTGGCGTACCCTCCTTTGGGGCTCTGTTTGTACCCACTTTGACCCCTGTTGTCCCCACCAGAGGGGTAACGGCCCTGTTAATGAAAAAAGGGCCCCTTGTAGGGCATGAAAAAAATGAAAAAAATCGGCGGCAAAAATTCCGATTGTATTTGTCGAATTTCAAAGTCGAAAAAGAATTCCAAAAACCTTTTAAGAATTCAAAAACCTTTTAACGGATTTTTAGGAAGATTTTTATCTTCTACCATTTAGGGTATGACGGTTGAATGATCACACTTACCTGTTGGACATGGATCTCTTGCTCATAACCACCACCGGATCTTCCGCCGGACCTTCCGCCGGATCTATCACTCTGAGGGAAAGGGCAAGGTTTAACAGTAGAAAACTCTTGATAAGCAAGAGGCTGAACAGTGCACACGCTCTATTAAATGTTGTAGAGCAGGCACTGTAAATTGTATCCCGGTACGAGATGTCTCCACCCGGAAAAAAAGTTTTATGAAGGAGCGTTATATTTCATGGGTTGGCCAGCTTTTTATAAGCTCACGTGTGTTTTAAGGGTGGAGACTTTAGAGAAAGTCCCGGACCCTGTGAGGGTTACCGAGCTCGACATGCTCACCCTTCCGCTGCTCCTTCCCCCGCTCCTCTGGTTGGAACTGCTGGAGCTGGAGCTGCTGCTGGAGGATGAGGATGAGGTGGAGGAACTACCACCGTCACTATCAGATCCCTCCTGGCCGGAGTGGTAACGACGTCCCCCTCGCCTGGCCCTCAGACGGAGGATGCAGTACTTGTTGCACTTGTGGGGTAGGTCCACCACCTGTCGGTCGCCCATCTGGCTCATGGCGGCAAAGTCGTTCAGGCCATAGGGAATGCCTGGTCCGTAGCACTGACCATCGGGTCCGTAGTAGAGTCCGTCAGGTCCGAAGTAGCCGCCGGGAGGGGCACCGTGAGGAATTTTGTAGGGTGCCCTCTTGCCTGGAAAATAAAACATTTGTAACTGCTGCAGGGAATATATGATTATCTTCCTATAAAGCGTCTTACTCAACAAGTGGGGGTCCTTCATACAGAATAAAATGTTGGCTCACCCTTTCCATAAGAACGTCCATCAGGTCCAATGTAGGTGCCATCAGGCTCAAAGTAGCCTCCATGGGGAGCCCCATCAGGGATGGTCCAATTCTTCTCCATGGGACCACCGGCTATGCAGCCTCCGTAGCAAGGGGCATCCTCGTCAGGAACATCAGTGATACGCATTCTTCTTCCGTCCATGAGGTTACAATCAGAGAGGGGAATCCTGTATTCTCGTCCCTTGAAGGTGACCAGGACATATCCCTCGTCAATGGGATCACGTCGCAGGTATCGGGCAGGAATAACTTGGATGGATCCGTCAATGTTGACAAAGTAGACGATGGGCACGGACATGGGTTTAACAGAGTCCATGTGGACCCTGTGTTTCCTTCCGTTAATGGTAACCTGAGGGACGGAGGAGGGTGTTGCAGTTACATCAAACGCCAAAAAGAGCTTAATTCGAACTGGGAATATTACTGTCAGTAGGTAATTGCGATGCTTAACCGCTGCTTCTTTCGCTAGAAATTCGAATCAATTGACTGTCAATTTAACAACTTTTCACGCTCTAGTTTTGATATCAAAACGAAAAGTTATCACTGCGATGCTTGGCAGAAACACATAGTATGTGATTCTGTCAAGCATCGCGTTGACAACCTTTCAAACATGTTACTTACCTCGATGAATCCGGGTTTGTTGGGATCCATTCGGCACTTTCCAGCTGGCACGGTATACTCTTGTCCATTGATGGAGACCCTGTATCCCATAACTGATTTACCTGGAAAGGTGAAGGAGAATTAGTATCGAATGTGTCGCTGGGTATCATGGCATAGAACTAGAAGTGGGTTCATTTATCACAGTGTTTTATATAAATCGTCATAGGATTTCATTGAAAATCCTAAGGAATCTTCTTTTCTTAGAAAAGGCAACCAGACAATATTCCTACCAAGGCTCATAATTTCCTGGAAAATTACTCTAATAGCAGTCCAGTTAGGCTTTTAGTAAAATACCATAATATGTACAAAATATCCACATTACTTGGCTGTGCTATTTTAGGAGGAACTTTTAACAGGCTTAATGGGGCAGACCCCCGTCCAGTAGTTGTCTAAGAGTCACAGAGGAGTCTAAGAGTCATGTATTTTAACATATTAGTGGCATGAATTCCTGGAAAAATGGCTCTCAACAAGTCTCATAGGCCAGTTGTAACTAAATAGACACATTTGCCATGCTACGCAGTCTGTCCATTCGGTGTGAGAGCTTTAACTGGATAGACAGGTTACATGATTCAACCACAGACTTATTGAATTGTGTTCGCGTCAATGCCACATGGTTACATGATTCTCTTCCCAACCATGATAGACTTTTAACCATGTGTTTTGACACTATAACCATGGTTACATAATTCACCCTAGTCAACCACCCACTAACCAGAAGAGGTCTGTCCGGGTTGAATCTTGGCCACCAGGGTCTCGGGCATGCCCATTGGCATGTCAGGATCATCATTCCTAACGAAGATACACTCCTGAGGTTCATCATCACTGACCATAAGACCCTGATCTTGAGGATCAATGTCGCTATCACCATCTGTCTCGTCTCCTCCCTCAACCCAGAACTCATCCTGGAAGAAAAATTAGGGTTGTCAAAGAAATGCTCATATATATTTTAGTGGGGTCAAGCCTCTAGGGTTGTCAAAGAAAATGTTTCCTCAGCTTCATCATGTCTATGATGTGGTTAATGCAATTGTTGTCTGCCAAGGTGTAAATGGTATAAAAGTGTGAATTCAGTGAATGATTGTGTGAATTCTGAGAATGATTGTGTGAATTCTGAGAATGATTGTGTGAATTCTGAGAATGATTGTGTGAATTCTGAGAATGATTGTGTGAATTCTGAGAATGGACGTGTGAATTCTGAGAATTATTGTGTGAATTCTGAGAATTATTGTGTGAATTATGAGTGTGAACATACATCATCTCCGAAGTCCTCGGTACAATAATCAGGAGCGTAATCAGCGGGGTAGTCTCCAAGGTACATGACACCGTGCTTGGGTACCAGGTAACGGAGATCCTTGAATCGGACAATGTAGAATCCAGGTCGCTGTGTAAAGAGGGAAAAGAGTTAGAGCAGGCCAACCTAACTATCCCTCAATCAATCAATCAACTAGTTAGCACAACTGAGATTGGTAAATGCATTGACCTATGATCGCAAAAGACAAGCTTTCCCTTGTCCGACCCCCGAAGTTCGGGTTTTATATGGGTTTTGTGTGACACCTATAAAACATTTAAAAAAACTGACCCTGGGGTGATCCTTGAGGTCCATTCCGGTGATAATGAAGGGCAGGCCATCCAGGTTAACGGAGTAGAACCCAACGACATTGGTATCCCCTGCATCTTCAATCTCGTCAGTCTTGACAAAGTAGGTCTTGCCGTAGTAGTTGATCCTGAAGAGAGAGGGAGTGTCAAAAAAAGATTCTTTATGGTAATTCGATCATCAATAGTGTGTATATTTGGTAGCCCAAAGCCCGTGTTTAAAGATCGGTCAGAACCACCCTACAGATAAATTGATACCTCTAAATCTCAGGATCTTACTTGGCATAACCCTTGGGGTTGGTGCAGTTTGTGATCTGGTCATCAGGCACGGTAACATCGACACCGTTAATCTTGACCCTCTTGACTCTTGTGATCCTCCTCCTCTTGATGATGGTGGTGGTGGTACAGTACTCCTCGGCATCCCTGATCACCTCGTCACGGCCAGCAACGCTAGCCTCACTGTCGCTGGTACTGCTGTCAGAACCGTCACCACCACGGCCATCCTGCAGGGATGGATTTGATTATATATCATGGATGATACCGCACACATCAATTTAGTAGGCACAACATCAAAATTCATAATGGTCAATTGATTGGATGAGTCAGCCCTTGGCACACGCTGCAGTCACCTCTTATGTCCCTCACCAGAGGGGCCTACAGCGTGTGTCAAAGTCAGACAACCCCCAATGGTTATAGCAACAGCTATCCCAATTTGTGGTTGGCATCATGGTTCCCAACTTACATCATCTCCTCCGGGACCATCCATGTCTCGGTCAGGCTCAAGAAGGAACTCTCCGAGGAAGGTTATGTTGGGAGCGGGGGTGTGGTATTCCATGTCATCGTATCGGACAATGTACATGTTGTCTGCGGGGCTGTTCTGGTCGAACTCAATGTCCATACCTATGTTGGGGAGGGGAGTTGTATGATGAACGTGTAGCACGCCGTTACTCGATATATATCAAGGGTTGTCTTGTTCAGCCTACCAAGAGTGTAAAGCTGTTGTCAAAATACCTTACGCCCAAGGGCACAAGGGTGACTGACTGTGATTCTTGAGAATCAACCCCAAATACATACCGCTAACAACGGCGAGTTTGTTGTCCAGAAGACAGGCGTAGTATCCCACAACGGGTGCGTAGAAGGCCTGCTGGACAGTCTGGGGAGTGACGTAGTAGACCAGTTTGTTGTATCTGAACCTTAGGTAACCCCTGTGTTTCACAGAGGCCTTGATCCTGTGGTGGGGCATGACAATCTGACTGCCATTCAGGATGATCAGATAGCACAGACAGTAGGACACGTCAAAGATCTCCAGTTTGGGTAGATCGTCAACCCTTCGGCGGGGTTTCTTGGTTTTCAGCCTCAGGTTGCCACCTCCAGTCTGGGAAAGACGGAGTTTGTTCTTCCTGGGCCTGTTGAACAGAATCTTGTGGTCGTACTTGCCCTCGTGTCCAGACATGGCGTCACCTGAGGGAGGGAGGGGGATATTGAACTCTTGTTACATAACAAGGAGTTAATACGGGGCTGTTTGGTCAGGGCAAGCTTTCCCGATCCAAATTTGGATCGGGAAAACTCACCTTGATTGCAAAAGACCGTACACGTAATGGTAACGTTTGTAATAGATTAACTTGTAATGGAAACAGGGAATTCTTGGAATAACTCCGGAATTCTTGGAATAACTTTGTCAGTTCAAGTAAATGGTTTTTGCGCTCAAAGATTTGCAAAATGTCAATGTCATTGCATTCGTCTATAGACATGCAAAATGTCATTTTAGCATTAGGCTTGACACCCATCAAATTGAAATATTTACTAAAATCTATATTCAATCTTTAGGTCATTATATACGCCCTTATGATTGAAATAAAGGCCCATCAATAATTTACTAAACCAGGTTATACTATGCCTAAACTTGTCCTGAAATAACCAACTTTACTAAACTTGCCCTGAAGTTATCAAGTACCTGCGTGAACAGATGCAGTAGAGACGGTGTAGCTGGCTCCCTGGTAGTTGATATTGTACATGCCGTCACCATTACCATCACTAATGTCAGTGAATGGTACTGTCACCATCTTTCCATTGATGATACACCTAGTGCGGGATGATGGTTAGGTAATCGACAGATCATGGACCAACAAACAGGGTCTAGCAAGGCAGAGTTAGACAATGCAGTGACACCCAAGGCCAATCTGCTCCAAAAACTCCGTGATAGAAAATCAAAGAATACAATGGTACAGCTTCGAGAACCGACTGTTATTATACTATGGTGTTACACTTACTTGTACATGTTCCTAATGGGCTGGACATTCCTGCACCGGACCTTCTGTGTGGTCCCATTGTAGGAGAACTTGACAAACTTGCCCTTCAGCCTCCCTCCACTGAGCATGCTATTGTAGGAGAGGGTTTGCGATGTTATAGGGGAGGTTTGCGATGTTATAGGAATGTATTTTGTTGAGTAAGGGGTACTCAACAAGCTTTATTAGGATTGGGTTACACCAAATAACATAAGTACCAGAATGTATGTAACCGATAAGCAGGAATCGACCGAATCAGGAAATACTAGTCCCTGATTGGCTGATAACCAGTCACGTGACCTAAATAACGAGTTCTGATTGGTTGTTTCGGTCGGTTCCTACCCTGCTGCTTACCTGTATGGGACGGTCACCATCTTTCGTCCCATCTTGACTTTGTAGTAGGGGAAGAAGTTGACAATGGGACCTCCAGTAGATGACCTGTTAGACATAGGGGACACTGGCTGGGGGATAATCTCCTGAAAATAGTTGTTGAGTAAGAACAACAAGAAAATAGGGTATTCGTTGGGTAAAAATATCGAAAAGGATGTTTTGTTTAGCCTTTAGAGTGGGAAATAAGTTAGTTTACATTTCAAGGTATCATCCTACTATTGGAATTGGCATCACTGTTTTTAGATTTTAGAACAACTTCTCCATCCATGATTCGATCACTACTTAAATTATTAACTGCGATATACTTACGGGCTCAGGCTCGGAGTCGACCTCAAACTGGTTGTACTTGATGTTGTACTTCTTTCCTCCCCTCCTGACACTGTAGTAACCATCCTTTCGGTGTTCAGAGATTTCATCACGGCCAAAACTCTGGATAAATTTAATTCAGTAGTTATATATTGATTAATATGGGCAAAATTGAAAGGAAGTGACTAATAAATTTGATCTGCCGATGCCCCGGACGTTTTGAAACGAGTTTGATCAGAACGAGGCTACGGCATCATACCACCATGCAGGCTTGATCAGTTGATCTTTAGAGTATAATCTGTTACAACTAAGGGTCACCCCACACCAAAGCTAAAATTGCGGGTTTAAAATCAAAATTTTAATTTTAAGTTTGGTGTGTGGTGACTCTAACCTGCTCCAAAAGCACCAGCCGCTCTAACCAACCAACCAACCAACCAACTAACCTGCCATTCGTCTCCGATCATGACCTTGACAAGTCCCCGTCGGGAGAAGGCGAGACCTCCACCACCACCACCACTATGTCTCATCTCGTACTGCCTTGCTCCTCCGTGCATGATAGCACCAGTGAGACCCTGAGACCTGGAGAAGATATAGTGATGAGACCTGGAGAAGAGTGAGACCCTGAGACCTGGAGAAGATATAGTGATGAGACCTGGAGAAGAGATGATATAGATATGAGACCCTGAGACATTGAGAAGATATATAGTGATGAGACCTGGAGAAGAGATGATATATAGATATGAGACCCTGAGACATTGAGAAGATATATAGTGATGAGACCTGGAGAAGAGATGATATAGATATGAGACCCTGAGACATTGAGAAGATATCGTGATGAGACATTGAGACATTGAGAAGAGATAATAGTTATGCGATACTTTGATCTGTTCGGGGAGACAAACTATTCAAGCGATACTGGGATCTGTTGAGACAGTACAAACAGTCTAACTCCAAGAGATATACTGGGATTGGGAGAGAGAAGCTGGACATATAACGAGCTTGATCTTGATCTCCAAGAGAAGCTGTTTAACTTCTGCCAGTTGAGTCAAACATTCTGATCTTGGAATTTGGATCTCAGTAGAAGAAGCTGAAGAGCTTCAGTAATGGGCTTTAGTTTTGTTATCAGCTATTCAGATGACCGTTTCTACTCCCAGCTACCCCACCCAACCTCCTAACTAGCAGTTAGTCTGATCTAAGATTGAAGATTGAGAGAATAACAAGCATGCTAGTAGAATGCATTACTACCAGTACCCGGCCAACCCCCTAACTACATAGTAGTTATTCTGATAATTTTAACGAGTAGTCGTGGGAGAACTGCCATAGCATTCATATGGCGGGTGGTAGAATTCTACAACCCGCCAATTCTATAGAATAAGTTATTCGATAACGCGCCGAATCTTTGTGGAGAATGGTAATAGAGTGCTAGAGTGCTATACCACAATTTAACTAAACTACCCCTCCTTGGCCTTGTACCACTAAACTACCCCTCCTTGGCCTTGTACCACTAAACTTGCTTCGCCATCACGAATACCTAGGTAAAATATAGGTTTACTAAGCCTGAGCAATGACGTAGCAATGGATATACGGTTAAATGCTGTCTGGTATGTCGCCGACCCCATTTTGATTATCAGATCGGGATCACGATGCTAGTACCAGACAGTATACAATAACATATCTAATACCTGAAACATGCCTCAAGCATACCAAACATTATTTATCAAATAGATCTAATGTACCTGAAAGATCCAGATTTATACAGATCTAATGTACCTGAAAGATCCCGAGGTATCCTCTTCGGAGTTGTACAAGGCAGTTGCCACGGCAGCGTGCCCTCGGCCCTGACCAGGCATGGTCTGAGCTTGGCGTCCGCCTTTGCGTCCACCCTTCATTATCTAACACAGGGAACGAATGTTATAACAGGGTTCTAACGGGATCTAACAGGGACCTGTGACCAGGTTATAACAGGGTTCTAACAGGGAACCAGGGTTATTTTGTGTAAATAATCAGAGACTAGAGAGGGATATTTTGTTATCGTGTAGATGAAAGCTTGACTGAGACTCTTGACTTGAGTCTCGAAGTCTTTGGAAGCAACTTCTAAAATTCTTTAGAAGCAACATCTAGGGTTTGTTATTGCTTGTAGATGAATGAAACTTGAGTTCAGTTATAGGATCTAGAACTTCTAAAAGTCTTTGGAAGCAACAATTAAGGGAGATGCAACAAGTATTATAGAAAAGATGATAGGGCAACCTTGGAGGATTAGTAGAACTGGTTACATGGGAAGCAGGCCCTATTTATCACATGTCACCAACCACAACCTTCCCTACCCACTGGAAGATCACCTCTTTATTAACAATGAAACCACAAGACTGTTTCAGATCTTTTTCAAAAGACCTGTCCTTATAGTATGACCGGATCAGACAATGCAAGATGTACGAGCTATACTATCGGGAGAAGCAAAAGCAGAACGAGGGGAGATCGGAGAGGTGAAAGTTCAGAACTCATATAACGGTAATAATAATGCACAACCCTGAAGAATACCGCAATCTTGCCACCCCCTTGTAGATTTGATCACGCCACCATTAATAGCACTATATCACAGCCACAGCAGAGATAGATAAAATGATAGAGAGATAGAAAGATAGATATACAGGGACAGAGAGAGAGAGAGAGAGAGATGGTGTGAGTCTACAAGTGTGAACATAGTATGTCACCAAGACAGGGGGAATTTAGGGGCACTCACACTATAATTTGCTTCATATACCCTTCAGTGGTGAGCATGTGAGGAGAGAGATCTCGAGGGGGTGTAATTATGATCGTGATTATTTAACAAGAGATATGATGAAGATGAAGAGTAGATACAAGTCAGGACCGGGGCAAATGGTAAGCGAACTTTAGGCCGGAAACGAGTGTTTGCTGAGCCTCTATACTCGTTTAGAAGTGTTAGGGCTGATATTTGGGTTCGAGGTTAGGGGTTAGTGTAAAGGTTAGGGTTAGATATAGAGTCCTCTTTGGGTTTAGGTACAGAGTCCGTTAGCACTAGAGTCCGCCTACCGGGGCAAATATAGTGAATTGACCGACTGTGATAAATTATACCACCGATTTGCCCATGTATTCATATAAATAAAGTGCACTTGTTCATAATACTTCCCCCAGACAGTCTGGACAAGTAAACTGCGTCTAACCACTTATCCGGTCTTGTCAAATGGTTAATTCATTTAGTACCACCAAAAGAGTCATGTCATTCCTGGAATGCTCTGTCAGAGCATTGGCCTGACCCATTCTCGCGAGAACTGTGGTCAGAGCATTGGCCTGACAGGGAATGCTCGAATTCATTTAAAACGAGGGAATCATCATTCCTGGAATACTTTGTTGAGTAAACAAGGAATACCTCAATTCATTGTGTTTATTGCACGAGTCACAGATCATTTCCCCTTCTATAGGCTGAACCCCCCCCCCCCCAACCCTTCCTCCGTTTTATGCCGAGGCTATTCCATTCATCAGTATTATAGGTTTCCAGTTCTTGATCATTGATTTTATCTTCCCTACTGCAGCAGTGTACCTTCCCCTACCATGACCAAACTCTTTTTGCAGATAAAGGCAAAGCTAGGATTCAATCCACATCGTGTGTAATCAGATTTGAGGAACGAAAGACGAGCTTCTCTCTCTCTCTCTCTCTCTCTCTCTCTCTCTCTCTCTCTCTCTCTCTCTCTCTCTCTCTCTCTCTCTCTCTCTCTCTCTCTCTCTCAGCTGCATCTTTGAGAAGGGATTTCTTGTTAACTCCAGGTACGACAACTCCCAACTTCCCTGTATGTTCATTGTTCCCCTGATCGGACTGATTCAAATTCTAAACACAGCAGCCTCCTGGACCTCTTCCAGATTTTAATTTTTCAATTTTCAAAATGGAGAGAGATTTTTTAATCTTTCCATTTTGTCCTGTTGAAGCTCCCTCACCTTTTATAGAAATGCTATAAATTTTAATAAACAAAATTGAAAGTAGAATTCGAAACGGCCGGTCCTTTTTATTTGTTCTATCATTTGTCAAAAAGGATGCCGTAAAGTGAATCACCCCGATTAGAATTGTAATTTTACTGAGCAAAACCACGTCTTCCGGGCCGTACACCCCGGCCCCCATAGAATAGGCTTTCACATGCTACTAAACCGGTTTGACGAGAAAATTAATTTCTAGGTTTTTATCCAGACAATGAATAGGTGCAGAAGACCTAAATTATTAATTAATTTAATTATTAATATATTTGCAACGACTGCGACCGCCTTCCACACCTATGATTATATGCTGGATATCTATAAGAGCCGCAATATATATTAAACATTTAATCCCACACCTGACCATACAGCTGTAACGCACCGGCCTTTAGTTTCTTGACTGTTCACCGTGACGCTGGATATCAGAAATTATAAATTATTCAGATTCTAAATTATTCATATTTCCTTGTAATCGTGATCCTTTCCCGTGTAGATCAATACTGTATTGATTCAAGTTGATGATTCTTCTAATCCTACCATGACTCTCTATCATCAGCTACAAACACAAGTGAGTTTATGTCACATATTTCACTGCGCTGGTAAGCGCACTATAAGTTGGTACAATGTAACTTACGGTATTTGACCCCGATATACCGGGCAAAACCCTTCCTGGTAAATCGGGGTCGACTGTATAACATGACTATTATTGACATAATTGTATGCATTTGTCGAGGTCTGACGGCCCCCTTTTGATCCTGAAAAGTGCGATCATATCCCCCACGACACATTAATTAATATGCTTGATAATGATATGGTGATTACATCTGTTTTATTTCACGTGTAAGCACGGCAAGGGACACAGATGTAAATTGGATATCAATGCTGTGACCGCCGTCAAATAACAAAATTAGAACGGTAAAACGTTGGGGTTTCAGTTGGGGAGTCAAAAATATTCAGATCCGCTCTGAAATCAGGAAAGAATTCCAAATACTCTTCACGATCATTTCCTATCATATTCGACATACATGTTAGGGGTCATTCAATTTTACAAAAGACGTCCGCACGTCACTTTTTTACCCCTTCCGGCCCTGAGATATAACGGGGGAGCTATTAAATTAGTTCCATAAAGGCATAAAAGTCTAAAAATGCGGACTGTCTGATCACGTCCGACCCCTGCCCTGGCCCCTGTCTTCGGCTATCTGACTTTTGAGTCAGGAAATACGGTGGTAAGATAACTAGGAGTTTTTATATGGCGCCAAACTGCTACATCTAATTTAGTCCTATGATCGTCTTCGTAGAATTCGTATCCAGCAGAAGATCATAATATCTCTCCCTACTCCACTCCATGCTCCAAGTTGGAGTCCAATTCCACAGGGCGGGTCGAGATCGGTGGCAAATTAAAATCTAATTTTCCTCCCGGTTACTGTTACTTCAGCTCGAACTTCATTTTATTATCCAGTCTTTTAATTTGGAGGTCCTACTGCAGATGAGAGTGAGTTCAAATTCTTAGAAAAAGCACAATCGTTAGTACGACTGTCAATTGTGCTTAGGCCTTAGAGTTAGCCTGATTAATCTGTTGACAGGTGACTCACTTTCTAGCAAAAAAACGTGCTCCCAGTTAGCATTATAAGGTGGCGTTGTTATAGACTCGACTGCTTCACCTGTTGCTCTGTCTCTTTTGTTGTTTGGTAAATTTGGGAGAGGATGTAAATTTATTAATCGTTCATGTGTCGCCACCTAGAGTGTATATTACACTCGACATCCTCTATCGTCACCCGATAGTTGTCGAGTTCACTAGTATATCGTAGTTGAGTCTGTGTTTTGGAATGTAGGTTGTTCTGACATAACCAGGTTTAATTTTTTTAGTCGTGTGATTCTCATATATTTCTATCCTTGGCCATGATCTCTATATCTTTCTTTCTTGATTCTCTATATCATTCTATCTCAGTTCTCTACCCATTATCACTGATCTCATTGCTTCTAATGCGACACTCATTACCGCTACTAAAAAAGAGCCGCCTACTGTCATAAGTGACCGTGAATGTTTTTCTGTTGAACGATCAGAACTACTCGAATCCCCTTGAAAACTACATAGTTGAAAAAAATCTGGTCAGGCCAATGCTCTGACAGAAAACTATTGAATGAAGGTGAAGCCTGGGATCATAACTAACGACATGGATAACTTTAACAAGGTGAAGAACTGATATTTTTCAAACAACATTAGAACACAGTATCGTTACGTCATGTTATTGTATAGAGACTCATGACAGATTATTATATAGTTCTACAGCACTGGTGTCTTGGTATAACTGAATTTGATCCTCTAAATAATAAATTGGATTCCATGCCCTGTTTGAAATTGGATTCCATTTATAGATAATATAATCTAGTTATTGATAAGATAATCCGGCCTCTGGATGATCGAAGAGGTTGATATTAATATCAACCTCTTATTACACTCCGGAAGCTCTAGATTAACATGTTTCAATAATTCGTAACGGCCCGTTCGGTAAAATGATAGAGCTGTGCATCTAATTGGTACTACCAATGGTAGAGCGTCGTCCTTTCTACAAGCGGGTAATGCATTACCCATTATTATAATGGCGGGCACATGTAGGACGTAGGTAAAATTTTAATAGCAAGCTTTTCACTTATGATGAACACCCGATGATATCATTGGACGTGTTCAGTATAGTATAAGTGAAAAGATTAATGGGAGGAATAGCTCCATGGTCTGAAGACAGATGGACTGCACTGTCACGTGGACAATTTCGGGTGAGAGGGGGGCATATATCTTATCATACATCACATATAACTTGAGGGATCTGACAACGGTGGAACTGCAGCAGCTCCTTCATTGCTTCCTTCATAATTGCTCCTTCGTTGCTCCTTCAATTTCATAATTGCTCCTTCATTATGAAGTTCATAATTGCTTCATCTGTCTATTTCATACCCTCTCCCTGGCTTGTTACCCATAAATGCATCTCTTACTAATAGTAATTATCATTCTGCCCAATATGCGGCATCCTTCCCCAGCTATCTTTCTATCTTTTATATTCTCGATTATCCCCATCTCACCTGCGCACACGTGGAAAACTAACTGCTGGTCACCAGGGTGACACACGACGCTTTCCACGTGCAACGACCTCTCTATCTCTCTTTCTCTCTCTTTCTCTCTCTCTCTATCTCTCTCTCTCTCTCTCTCTCTCTCTATCTCTCTCTCTCTCTCTCTCTCTCTCTCTCGCTCTCTCTCTCTCTCTCTCTCCCTCTCTCTCTCCCATTATCAAGTGTAAGACTCTATACCGCTACAATATTCTCTCAACTCCCGCACAGCTGTGACCGCCCCATCCTGGCACCCTATTATAATTTATCATCTGGTAATTAAGAGGATCTATCTGTAATGAGCTCAAAATACAGTTCCTTCAAGGTACCGACCCTAGTGTTGCTATATTAGTACAATTAGCTATCTGAGAGCTGTGTTGCTGGTTGTCCCATGTCGCTCGTGTCAGTTTCGGAGGTGCCGCTTATCACCGAAGATCCAGCAGACACTACACCAGTGGATCGCCCTGTTGGATATGCATCTAACTGCCGCTGTTACAGTGACTGTCCTATTCATGTGTGTATGAAGACCAACATACCATATAGTGTTTATTGGGCCACGCGGTAGAAAGGGGTCATGGGTCAATATCGTTATCTGATCTGAATGTGTCCACTTGTTTTCCGTCCGGGATCTGACATGACATCCCCGAACTATATCATTGTCCAATTGGAACATCAAACATTACATATACCATTACCTAGTATCTAGAATCCAGATTCTAGATTCTAGATTCTAGATTCTAGATTCTAGATTCTAGATTCTAGATGATAGGGGTAATACACACTCCACATGAGCTATAGTCCTAACCACACTACTATAGTAGACAATTAGTATACTAATTGTCTACTACTAATACAGTAATAGTCTTTATTACCCCAGGAGAGTACAGATCAGGGAGGTGATAACGTCACTGTGAGAACATCAGCCGCCCTTGTTAGACACACCTCTCAACTAGCCAAGGAAAACCTCTGCAGGTATGCCCACCTTTGTATCACCCACTTTTATATTACCCACCTCTGCAGGTACCCACCTTTGTATTACCCACCTCTGCAGGTAACCACCTTTGTATTACCCACCTCTGCAGGTACCCACCTGTGTATTACCCACCTCTGCAGGTACCCACCTTTGTATCACCCACCTCTGCAGGTACCCACCTTTGTATCACCCACCTCTGCAGGTACCCACCTTTGTTTTGTGAGAGAAACCCTTGGTTACGAAGTTATCCCTTGCCAGCGCGAGCGAAGGTCGCCCGGTGACCTAGACAGAGTGTGAGATGTCTTCGATACCAAGAGAAACCCCTATAGCCAGGAATAGAGAGATACGAGGAAGAGACAGAGTGATAAAGATGAGGAGAGAGAGAGACTTGTTCGTAATTTTAAGATTGGACATCTTACCCAGTCAATCTATTCTGATTCCTGTTCTAATTCCTTGTTTTTCAGGGAAGACAGTGCAGTAGCGAACCCTCGTGACTATGAAGTTAGCCAAGTTAAATTGAAACGAAATCTGACCCTGGTTGGTGGGGTATCACTAGTAATTGGTGCTATAATTGGGTCTGGTTTGTTCATGTTGCCCAACCTGATATTCATCTACACTGGGGGATCCCCCCTTCTCTCTCTATCGGTCTGGTTGGTGGGTGGCCTCATCGCTTTCTGTGGGTCTATCTGTTACGCTGAACTTGCCACCTCTATCACTGTCTCAGGTATATTTGACCATTTGATTTCACCAATAGCAGTTAATTTATAGCCCTCCCCCCCCCTCACCCCTGTATATTACTTGGATGATCAGCGGTTTCATAATCGAATAGATCTTGGATAATCATTCCTGGATGACACAGACCTATCCGAAAAATTTCAATGTCCCAAAGCTAAGGGTTTGAACAAAACACCCCTCCTTCCGACTCCACAGCTGATCACTAAAGTCACAATTACAGGTGGAGAACAGGCCTATCTGACCAAGATGTACGGTCCACTGATGGGATTCCTCTTTGTGTGGACCAACACTTTGGTCCTAAACCCCGGTGGTTTGGCTGCCATCTCACTGTATTGTGCGGAGTTCATTGTCGTCAACATTCAACAGTACGTGCAGTGTTACCAATGGTTGCTAAGTTGAAAATTTTTGAATACACAATTTAAAGTGTTGCACGTGTATTTGGATGTTCTAGGGACTAATTTCCGTGTTTTGAAATTTCAAAATTTTTTTTCGATTTTTTCCCGATTTTTCACCGAAAACAAGGGTCACAAAAGTGGCTTGCGACTCGAAGTGGCTCAACCGTTTGGGCTGAAACTTCGAATATCAGTAGAAAATTACCCACTGAATACCAGACATATTGTTCGAAAGCGATATTTTGAGTATACAGCAAGGTATACAAAATATAGTGCTCCATTGACTTCATTAACCCTAAAATCCCCATTATTTACGCAAAAACGCGGGTTATGAAAGCCGCTTGCGACTCGAAGCGGCAAAACAATTTGGGCTGAAACTTCGGAAATCAGTAGAAAATTACCCACTGAATACCAGACATATTGTTCGAAAGCGATATTTTTCAACTTAGCAACCCCTAGTTACCATGGTAACGTGAAACTAGAGTCACCATGGTAACGTCACCATGGTAACGTGAAACTAGAGTCACCTGTCTTGTCTGTTTCACCAGGCATGATACGACTTTATTAGTTGCTGGATGCTGGTTGATATTTGCAAGGACTTCTATACTTCCCCTCAGGGCTCAGGGGTTATTCAAAGACTTCTATTTCCTCTCAGGGGTTACTCAACGACTTCTATTTCCTCTCAGGGGTTACTCAAACACTTCTATCTCCCCTAAGGTGTTACTCAAACACTTCTATGAACCTCCTTATCTCTAAGAAACTTTCCCACTTTTACCCTCCTTATCTCTAAGAAACTTTCCCACTTAGACCATACTTTTCTCTAAGAAACTTGCCCACTTTAACCATCCTTATCACTAAGAAACTTTCCCACTTTGACCCTCCTTATCTCTAAGAAACTTTCCCACTTAGACCATACTTATCTCTAAGAAACTTGCCCACTTTAACCATCCTTATCACTAAGAAACTTTCCCACTTTGACCCTCCTTATCTCTAAGAAACTTTCCCACTTTGACCCTCCTTATCTCTAAGAAACTTTCCCACTTTGACCCTCCTTATCTCTGAGAAACTTTCCAACTTTGACCCTCCTTATCTCTAAGAACCTTTGCCACTTTGACCCTTCTTATCTCTGAGAAACTTTCCCACTTTGACTCTCCTTATCCCTAACAAACTTTCGCACTTTGACCCTCCTTATCTCTAAGAAACTTTCCGACTTTGACCCTCCCAATCTCTAAGAAACTTTCCCACTTTGATTCTCCTTATCTCTAAGAAACTTTCCCACTTTGACCCTCCTTATCTCTTAGAAACTTTCCCACTTTGGCCCTCCTTATCTCTAAGAAAATTTCCCACTTTGAACCTCCTTATCTCTAAGAAAATTGCCCACTTTGACCCTCCTTATCTCTAAGAAACTTTCCTACTTTGACCCTCCTTATCTCTAAGAAACTTTCCCACTTTGACCCTCCTTATCTCTAAGAAACTTTCCGACTTTCAACCTCCTTATCTCTAAGAAACTTTGCCACTTTGACCCTCCTTATCTCTAAGAAACTTTTCGACTTTGACGCTCCTTATCTCTAAGAAACTTTCCCACTTTGACCCTCCTTATCTCTGAGAAACTTTCCCACTTTGAACCTCCTTATCTCTAAGAACCTTTGCCACTTTGACCCTTCTTATCTCTAAGAAACTTTCCTACTTTGACCCTCCTTATCTCTAAGAAACTTTCCCACTTTGACCCTCCTTATCTCTAAGAAACTTTCCCAGTTTGACCCTCCTTATCTCTAAGAAAATTTCCCACTTTGACCCTCCTTATCTCTAAGAAACTTTCCCACTTTGACCCTCCTTATCTCTAAGAAACTTTCCCACTTTCAACCTCCTTATCTCTAAGAAACTTTGCCACTTTGACCCTCCTTATCTCTAAGAAACTTTCCCACTTTGACCCTCCTTATCTCTAAGAAACTTTCCCAGTTTGACCCTCCTTATCTCTAAGAAAATTTCCCACTTTGACCCTCCTTATCTCTAAGAAACTTTCCCACTTTGACCCTCCTTATCTCTAAGAAACTTTCCCACTTTCAACCTCCTTATCTCTAAGAAACTTTGCCACTTTGACCCTCCTTATCTCTAAGAAACTTTTCGACTTTGACCCTCCTTATCTCTAAGAACCTTTGCCACTTTGACCCTTCTTATCTCTAAGAAACTTTCCCACTTTGACTCTCCTTATCCCTAAGAAACTTTCCCACTTTGACCCTCCTTATCTCTAAGAAACTTTCCCAGTTTGACGATCCCAATCTCTAAGAAACTTTCCCACTTTGACTCTCCTTATCTCTAAGAAAATTTCCCACTTTGACCCTCCTTATCTCTAAGAAACTTTCCCACTTTGAACCTCCTTATCTCTAAGAAACTTTCCCACGTTGACCCTCCTTATCTCTAAGAAACTTTCCTATTTTGACCCTCCTTATCTCTAAGTAACTTTCCCACCTTGACCCTCCTTATCTCTAAGAAACTTTCCCACTTTGACCCTCCTTATCTCTAAGAAACTTTCCCACTTAGACTATCCTTATCTCTATGAAACTTTTCGACTTTGACCCTCCTTATCTCTAAGAAACTTTCCCACTTTGACCCACCTTATCTCTAAGAAACTTTCCCACTTTGAACCTCCTTATCCCCCATAGGAATTTCGCGCGGAGGAACCTGCATCCTCCAGCCTTTTCGTCACCCGAATGAAGGTGATTATCCAAGAAGAAACTAGCTAAAGTCCTGGAGAAAACAGGCATTCGTGCAGTCATTGTCTACTGCCGCGTTCCCCCTGTCAACACTGTCTGACTGGAGAGGGGCGAGAATGGGAGAGAAAGAGGGGGTAGCTGTCAAGTGAATACCTACAACAATGGGAGAAAATTATGACACCAAGTGTCACTAACTATAGCTATGTATCTGTGCATTAATCTAAATAAAACCCAGATAGTATTTTCTACAATATTATGTTACCTCCCGTTTTTTGGGAGTCTGTAAGTTAAATATTTTTTGAGATACACCAGACAAAGTTGAAAGGGGGAACGCGGCAGTAGACAATGACTGCACTAATGCCTGTTTTCTCCAGGACTTTAGCTAGTTTCTTCTTGGATAATCACCTTCATTCGGGTGACGAAAAGGCTGGAGGATGCAGGTTCCTCCACGCGAAATTTCTATGGGGGATCTCTAAGAAACTTTCCCACTTTGACCCTCGTTATATCTTAGAAACTTTCCCACTTTGGCCCTCCTTATCTCTAAGAAACTTTCCCACTTCGAACCTCCTTATCTCTTAAAACTTTCCCACTTTGACCCTCCTTATCTCTAAGAAACTTTCCAACTTAGGCCTTCCTTATCTCTAATAAACGTTCCCACTTTCACCCTCCTTATCCCTAAGAAACTTTCCCACTTTGACCCTCCTTATCTCTAAGAAACTCTCCCATTTTGACCTTCCTTATCTCTAAGAAACTTTCCCACTTTGAACCTCCTTATCTCTAAGAAACTTTCCCACTTTGACTGTCCTTATCTCTAAGAAACTTTCCCACTTTGACCCTCCTTATCTCTAAAAAACTTTCCCACTTTGAACCTCCTTATCTCTAAGAAACTTTCCCACTTTGACCCTCCTTATTTCTAAGAAAATTTACCACTTTGACCCTCCTTATCTCTAAGAAACTATGCCACTTTGACCCTCCTTATCTCTAAGAAACTTTCCCACTTTGAACCTCCCTATCTCTAAGAAAATTTCCCACTTTGACCCTCCTTATCTCTAAGAAACTTTCCCACTTTGAACCTCCTTATCTCTAAGAAACTTTCCCACTTTGACCCTCCTTATCTCTAAGAAACTTTCCTACTTTGACCCTCCTTATCTCTAAGAAACTTTCCCACTTTGACCCTCCTTATCTCTAAGAAACTTTCCCACGTTGACCCTCCTTATCTCTAAGAAACTTTCCCACTTTCAACCTCCTTATCTCTAAGAAACTTTGCCACTTTGACCCTCCTTATCTCTTAGAAACTTTCCCACTTTGACCCTCCTTATCTCTAAGAAACTTTCCCACTTTCAACCTCCTTATCTCTAAGAAACTTTCCCACTTTGAACCTCCTTATCTCTTAGAAACTTTCCCACTTTGGCCCTCCTTATCTCTAAGAAACTTTCCCACTTTGAACCTCCCTATCTCTAAGAAAATTTCCCACTTTGACCCTCCTTATCTCTAAGAAACTTTCCCACTTTGAACCTCCTTATCTCTAAGAAACTTTCCCACGTTGACCCTCCTTATCTTTAAGAAACTTTCCTACTTTGACCCTCCTTATCTCTAAGAAAATTTCCCACTTTGACCCTCCTTATCTCTAAGAAACTTTCCCACTTTGACCCTCCTTATCTCTAAGAAACTTTCCCACTTTCAACCTCCTTATCTCTAAGAAACTTTCCCACTTTGACCCTCCTTATCTCTAAGAAACTTTTCGACTTTGACCCTCCTTATCTCTAAGAACCTTTGCCACTTTGACCCTTCTTATCTCTAAGAAACTTTCCCACTTTGACTCTCCTTATCCCTAAGAAACTTTCCCACTTTGACCCTCCTTATCTCTAAGAAACTTTCCCAGTTTGACGATCCCAATCTCTAAGAAACTTTGCCACTTTGAACCTCCCTATCTCTAAGAAAATTTCCCACTTTGACCCTCCTTATTTCTAAGAAACTTTCCCACTTTGAACCTCCTTATCTCTAAGAAACTTTCCCACTTTGACCCTCCTTATCTCTAAGAAACTTTCCCACTTTCAACCTCCTTATCTCTAAGAAACTTTGCCACTTTGACCCTCCTTATCTCTAAGAAACTTTTCGACTTTGACCCTCCTTATCTCTAAGAACCTTTGCCACTTTGACCCTTCTTATCTCTAAGAAACTTTCCCACTTTGACTCTCCTTATCCCTAAGAAACTTTCCCACTTTGACCCTCCTTATCTCTAAGAAACTTTCCCAGTTTGACGATCCCAATCTCTAAGAAACTTTCCCACTTTGACTCTCCTTATCTCTAAGAAAATTTCCCACTTTGACCCTCCTTATCTCTAAGAAACTTTCCCACTTTGAACCTCCTTATCTCTAAGAAACTTTCCCACGTTGACCCTCCTTATCTCTAAGAACCTTTGCCACTTTGACCCTTCTTATCTCTAAGAAACTTTCCCACTTTGACTCTCCTTATCCCTAAGAAACTTTCCCACTTTGACCCTCCTTATCTCTAAGAAACTTTCCCACTTTGACTCTCCTTATCCCTAAGAAACTTTCCCACTTTGACCCTCCTTATCTCTAAGAAACTTTCCCAGTTTGACGATCCCAATCTCTAAGAAACTTTGCCACTTTGAACCTCCCTATCTCTAAGAAAATTTCCCACTTTGACCCTCCTTATTTCTAAGAAACTTTCCCACTTTGAACCTCCTTATCTCTAAGAAACTTTCCCACTTTGACCCTCCTTATCTCTAAGAAACTTTCCCACTTTGACCCTCCTTATCTCTAAGAAACTTTCCCACTTTGACCCTCCTTATCTCTAAGAAACTTTCCACTTTGACCCTCCTTATCTCTAAGAAACTTTCCCACTTTGACCCTCCTTATCTCTAAGAAACTTTCCCACTTTGACCCTCCTTATCTCTAAGAAACTTTCCCACTTTGACCCTCCTTATCTCTAAGAAACTTTCCCACTTTGACCCTCCTTATCTCTAAGAAACTTTCCCACTTTGACCCTCCTTATCTCTAAGAAACTTTCCCACTTTGACCCTCCTTATCTCTAAGAAACTTTCCCACTTTGACCCTCCTTATCTCTAAGAAACTTTCCCACTTTGACCCTCCTTATCTCTAAGAAACTTTCCCACTTTGACCCTCCTTATCTCTAAGAAACTTTCCCACTTTGACCCTCCTTATCTCTAAGAAACTTTCCCACTTTGACCCTCCTTATCTCTAAGAAACTTTCCCACTTTAGCCCTCCTTATCTCTAAGAAACTTTCCCTTTGACCCTCCTTATCTCTAAGAAACTTTCCCACTTTGACCCTCCTTATCTCTAAGAAACTTTCCCACTTTGACCCTCCTTATCTCTAAGAAACTTTCCCACTTTGACCCTCCTTATCTCTAAGAAACTTTCCCACTTTGACCCTCCTTATCTCTAAGAAACTTTCCCACTTTGACCCTCCTTATCTCTAAGAAACTTTCCCACTTTGACCCTCCTTATCTCTAAGAAACTTTCCCACTTTGACCCTCCTTATCTCTAAGAAACTTTCCCACTTTGACCCTCCTTATCTCTAAGAAACTTTCCCACTTTGACCCTCCTTATCTCTAAGAAACTTTCCCACTTTGACCCTCCTTATCTCTAAGAAACTTTCCCACTTTGACCCTCCTTATCTCTAAGAAACTTTCCCACTTTGACCCTCCTTATCTCTAAGAAACTTTCCCACTTTGACCCTCCTTATCTCTAAGAAACTTTCCCACTTTGACCCTCCTTATCTCTAAGAAACTTTCCCACTTTGACCCTCCTTATCTCTAAGAAACTTTCCCACTTTGACCCTCCTTATCTCTAAGAAACTATTCCACTTTGACCTTCCTTATCTCTAAGAAACTTTCCCACTTTGAACCTCCTTATCTCTAAGAAACTTTCCCACTTTGACCCTCCTTATCTCTAAGAAACTTTCCCACTTTGAACCTCCTTATCTCTAAGAAACTTTCCCACTTTGACCCTCCTTATCTCTAAGAAACTTTCCTACTTTGACCCTCCTTATCTCTAAGAAACTTTCCCACTTTGACCCTCCTTATCTCTAAGAAACTTTCCCACTTTGACCCTCCTTATCTCTAAGAAACTTTGCCACTTTGACCCTCCTTATCTCTAAGAAACTTTCCCACTTTGACCCTCCTTATCTCTAAGAAACTTTCCCACTTTGACCCTCCTTATCTCTAAGAAACTTTCCCACTTTGACCCTCCTTATCTCTAAGAAACTTTCCCACTTTGACCCTCCTTATCTCTAAGAAACTTTCCCACTTTGAACCTCCTTATCTCTAAGAAACTTTGCCACTTTGACCCTCCTTATCTCTAAGAAACTTTTCGACTTTGACCCTCCTTATCTCTAAGAACCTTTGCCACTTTGACCCTCCTTATCTCTAAGAAACTTTCCCACTTCGAACCTCCTTATCTCTAAGAAACTTTCCCACGTTGACCCTCCTTATCTCTAAGAAACTTTCCTACTTTGACCCTCCTTATCTCTAAGAAAATTTCCCACTTTGACCCTCCTTATCTCTAAGAAACTTTCCCACTTTGACCCTCCTTATCTCTAAGAAACTTTCCCACTTTCAACCTCCTTATCTCTAAGAAACTTTCCCACTTTGACCCTCCTTATCTCTAAGAAACTTTTCCGACTTTGACCCTCCTTATCTCTAAGAACCTTTGCCACTTTGACCCTCCTTATCTCTAAGAAACTTTCCCACTTTGACTCTCCTTATCCTCTAAGAAACTTTCCCACTTTGACCCTCCTTATCTCTAAGAAACTTTCCCACTTTGACCCTCCTTATCTCTAAGAAACTTTGCCCACTTTGACCCTCCTTATCTCTAAGAAACTTTCCCACTTTGACCCTCCTTATCTCTAAGAAACTTTCCCACTTTGAACCTCCTTATCTCTAAGAAACTTTCCCACTTTGACCCTCCTTATCTCTAAGAAACTTTCCCACTTTGAACCTCCTTATCTCTTAAGAAACTTTCCCACTTTGACCCTCCTTATCTCTAAGAAACTTTCCCACTTTGACCCTCCTTATCTCTAAGAAACTTTCCCACTTTGACCCTCCTTATCTCTAAGAAACTTTCCCACTTTGAACCTCCTTATCTCTAAGAAACTTTCCCACTTTGACCCTCCTTATCTCTAAGAAACTTTCCCTTTGACCCTCCTTATCTCTAAGAAACTTTCCCACTTTGACCCTCCTTATCTCTAAGAAACTTTCCCACTTTGACCCTCCTTATCTCTAAGAAACTTTCCCACTTTGACCCTCCTTATCTCTAAGAAACTTTCCCACTTTGACCCTCCTTATCTCTAAGAAACTTTCCACTTTGACCCTCCTTATCTCTAAGAAACTTTCCCACTTTGACCCTCCTTATCTCTAAGAAACTTTCCCACTTTGACCCTCCTTATCTCTAAGAAACTTTCCCACTTTGACCCTCCTTATCTCTAAGAAACTTTCCCACTTTGACCCTCCTTATCTCTAAGAAACTTTCCCACTTTGACCCTCCTTATCTCTAAGAAACTTTCCCACTTTGACCCTCCTTATCTCTAAGAAACTTTCCCACTTTGACCTCCTTATCTCTAAGAAACTTTCCCACTTTGACCCTCCTTATCTCTAAGAAACTTTCCTACTTTGACCCTCCTTATCTCTAAGAAACTTTCCCACTTTGACCCTCCTTATCTCTAAGAAACTTTCCCACTTTGACCCTCCTTATCTCTAAGAAACTTTCCCACTTAGACCTCCTTATCTCTATGAAACTTTCCGACTTTGACCCTCCTTATCTCTAAGAAACTTTCCCACTTTGACATACCTTATCTCTAAGAAACTTTCCCACTTTGAACCTCCTTATCTCTAAGAAACTTTCCCACTTTGACCCTCCTTATCTCTTAGAAACTTTCCCACTTTGGCCCTCCTTATCTCTAAGAAACTTTCCCACTTCGAACCTCCTTATCTCTAAAAACTTTCCCACTTTGACCCTCCTTATCTCTAAGAAACTTTCCCACTTAGGCCTTCCTTATCTCTAATAAACTTTCCCACTTTCACCCTCCTTATCTCTAAGAAACTTTCCCACTTTGACCCTCCTTATCTCTAAGAAACTCTCCCACTTTGACCTTCCTTATCTCTAAGAAACTTTCCCACTTTGACTCTCCTTATCTCTAAGAAACTTTCCCACTTTGACCCTCCTTATCTCTAAGAAACTTTCCCAGTTTGACGATCCCAATCTCTAAGAAACTTTCCCACTTTGAACCTCCCTATCTCTAAGAAAATTTCCCACTTTGACCCTCCTTATTTCTAAGAAACTTTCCCACTTTGAACCTCCTTATCTCTAAGAAACTTTCCCACTTTGACCCTCCTTATCTCTAAGAAACTTTCCCACTTTCAACCTCCTTATCTCTAAGAAACTTTGCCACTTTGACCCTCCTTATCTCTAAGAAACTTTCCCACTTAGACTATCCTTATCTCTATGAAACTTTTCGACTTTGACCCTCCTTATCTCTAAGAAACTTTCCCACTTTGACATACCTTATCTCTAAGAAACTTTCCCACTTTGAACCTCCTTATCTCTAAGAAACTTTCCCACTTTGACCCTCCTTATCTCTTAGAAACTTTCCCACTTTGGCCCTCCTTATCTCTAAGAAACTTTCCCACTTCGAACCTCCTTATCTCTAAAAACTTTCCCACTTTGACCCTCCTTATCTCTAAGAAACTTTCCCACTTAGGCCTTCCTTATCTCTAATAAACGTTCCCACTTTCACCCTCCTTATCCCTAAGAAACTTTCCCACTTTGACCCTCCTTATCTCTAAGAAACTCTCCCACTTTGACCTTCCTTATCTCTAAGAAACTTTCCCACTTTGACTCTCCTTATCCCTAAGAAACTTTCCCACTTTGACCCTCCTTATCTCTAAGAAACTTTCCCAGTTTGACGATCCCAATCTCTAAGAAACTTTCCCACTTTGACTCTCCTTATCTCTAAGAAAATTTCCCACTTTGACCCTCCTTATCTCTAAGAAACTTTCCCACTTTGAACCTCCTTATCTCTAAGAAACTTTCCCACGTTGACCCTCCTTATCTCTAAGAAACTTTCCTATTTTTACCCTCCTTATCTCTAAGAAACTTTCCCACCTTGACCTTCCTTATCTCTAAGAAACTTTCCCACTTTGACCCTCCTTATCTCTAAGAAACTTTCCCACTTAGACTATCCTTATCTCTATGAAACTTTTCGACTTTGACCCTCCTTATCTCTAAGAAACTTTCCCACTTTGACATACCTTATCTCTAAGAAACTTTCCCACTTTGACTCTCCTTATCTCTAAGAAACTTTCCCACTTTGACCCTCCTTATCTCTAAAAAACTTTCCCACTTTGAACCTCCTTATCTCTAAGAAACTTTCCCACTTTGACCCTCCTTATTTCTAAGAAAATTTCCCACTTTGACCCTCCTTATCTCTAAGAAACTATGCCACTTTGACCCTCCTTATCTCTAAGAAACTTTTCGACTTTGACCCTCCTTATCTCTAAGAAACTTTCCCACTTTGACATACCTTATCTCTAAGAAACTTTCCCACTTTGAACCTCCTTATCTCTAAGAAACTTTCCCACTTTGACCCTCCTTATCTCTTAGAAACTTTCCCACTTTGGCCCTCCTTATCTCTAAGAAACTTTCCCACTTCGAACCTCCTTATCTCTAAAAACTTTCCCACTTTGACCCTCCTTATCTCTAAGAAACTTTCCCACTTAGGCCTTCCTTATCTCTAATAAACGTTCCCACTTTCACCCTCCTTATCCCTAAGAAACTTTCCCACTTTGACCCTCCTTATCTCTAAGAAACTCTCCCACTTTGACCTTGCTTATCTCTAAGAAACTTTCCCACTTTGACTCTCCTTATCCCTAAGAAACTTTCCCACTTTGACCCTCCTTATCTCTAAGAAACTTTCCCAGTTTGACGATCCCAATCTCTAAGAAACTTTCCCACTTTGACTCTCCTTATCTCTAAGAAAATTTCCCACTTTGACCCTCCTTATCTCTAAGAAACTTTCCCACTTTGAACCTCCTTATCTCTAAGAAACTTTCTCACGTTGACCCTCCTTATCTCTAAGAAACTTTCCTATTTTTACCCTCCTTATCTCTAAGAAACTTTCCCACCTTGACCTTCCTTATCTCTAAGAAACTTTCCCACTTTGACCCTCCTTATCTCTAAGAAACTTTCCCACTTAGACTATCCTTATCTCTATGAAACTTTTCGACTTTGACCCTCCTTATCTCTAAGAAACTTTCCCACTTTGACATACCTTATCTCTAAGAAACTTTCCCACTTTGACTCTCCTTATCTCTAAGAAACTTTCCCACTTTGACCCTCCTTATCTCTAAAAAACTTTCCCACTTTGAACCTCCTTATCTCTAAGAAACTTTCCCACTTTGACCCTCCTTATTTCTAAGAAAATTTCCCACTTTGACCCTCCTTATCTCTAAGAAACTATGCCACTTTGACCCTCCTTATCTCTAAGAAACTTTCCTACTTTGACCTTCCTTATCTCGGGGGTTACTCAAAGACTTCTATTTCCCCTCAGGGGTTACTCAAAGATTTCTATTTCCCCTTAGGGGTTACTCAAACACTTCTATTTCCCCTCAGGGGTTACTCAAACACTTCTAGTTCTATTTCCCCTCAGGGGTTACACAAAGACTTCTATTTCCCGTCAGGGGTTACTCAAAGACTTCTTTTTCCCCTCAGGGGTTACTCAATCACTTTTAGTTCTATTTACCCTCAGGTGTTACTCAAAAACTTCTATTTCCCCTCAGGGGATACTCAAAGACTTCTATTTCCCCTCAGGGGTTACTGAAAGACTTCTAGTTCTATTTCCCCTCAGGGGTTACTCAAACACTTCTATTTCCCCTCAGGGGTTACTCAAACACTTCTATTTCCCCTCAGGGGTTACTCAAAGACCACCGAGGAGTTAGAGGATGACCTGGAAAATCAGAGCGAATACTTCAAAGGAGGGTTTGCTATTCTAATTATTGGAGTTGCTTCCATCTTCAACGCTCTCAGCACTGAACTGGGTAAGTTCTCTATTGTACTTTGTCACAAACTGACTGTACATCTTCTTATATGAGACTAATTGTACTAGGTCCAAAAACTCGCGGGGACCGCGTGACGAAGATTTATGATAGTGTTATAATAAGGCTTGCAGTTCTCTTTGGACTTTGAGGCTTGAGCTGTTTTTCGTAATTTTTTAGTAGTCATCAGTTTGTTTTCCCTGCCCGGGAGGACGGAAAAGGGTTTGTGGTTGAAATATCCGGAGTAACATTATGTTCTGTTTCAGGAGATAAGATAAATCAAGCGTTTGCTGTTATCAAAGTGTCTGCGATAGGCATAATTTGCTGTATCGGAATATATTGGGTCCACAAAGGTGAGATAGGGAGCGATTTGATTTGAAATAAATAACCATGATAAATGCATGCACAACACATACAAACAGCATAGCAAAAAAACACACAAAAAACAGCACAGCAAAAAATTAAAAACAGTTCCCAATTGTCCTTTCCGACGTTTTTTGGCAGACGAGAGTTCATTTGTACCACATGCTTGTATACCTGTCCCACAAGCATGTACCAGTCGGAAAACAGGTCCACGGGAAGGTTGCTCCCGTCAGCACGGTCATATTCAGCCATATACATAGCGTATAGGGGAGATGAAAGTGGATTAAGGGTACGCTAACCAAAATTTTTTTTCGAGTGCAGGGAAATCTCTCACCGTAGGGTTGTAGGCCATGCCAAGGAGACCTCAAATATGCAATTTGAGCTCTCAAGTCGAATTCATATTTTTGCTACAGCTGCTTGAAAAATGAACTGAAAATAAGTTTTTGGCATCTTAAAAATACATTTGTAAAGATAGGATCATAAAAATTTGTGGATTTGAAGAGGACAAAGAGGTGAGTAGCCACAAAAAATGTTTTTGAAATCCGAGCTGATTTCCGGTCCTGAGATGGATTTCTTTTTTTTGACTTTAACGCCATATTTGGCCAAGTTCCGAAAATATGTGAAAGCTGTAAATTGGTCAAAAGTTGCGTCTAACGATTCTCCATATGGCCATAAATTTTGGGCGCGTCCTTATTTGAGATAAGCTGTACAGAGGTTTTTTTGTGAAAGCCGTCATTTCAGAAATAAATAAATTCCCTGTATCTCAAAAACGACTGATCGTAGAGACCTGAGACTATGCTTAAACGATTCAGAAGGTCCGATTTTGGGGGGGTCTTCTGAGAGACATTTTGCTCCTACTTCAACCGTTTTTGCTGTAATTGCGAAAAACAAAAATCCATCTTCGCCATCGTGGATTTTTTGTGATTTTGTTTTTGGTGATTATAGGGACCCATATGGACCAAATAGTGAAGAAAGTAGCTTGTTACACATTTTTCCATAGTTTCGGTCCTTTCTTAGCTAAAATTCCCTAATTACAGGATATTGGATTTTAGCTTTTGCCCTTTTCATAGAATTTGTTTTTCGCAATTACAGCAAAAACGGTTGAAGTAAGAGCAAAATGTCTCTCAGAAGACCCCCCCAAAATCGGACCTTCTGAATCGTTTAAGCATAGTCTCAGGTCTCTACGATCAGTCGTTTTTGAGATACAGGGAATTTATTTATTTCTAAAATGACGGCTTTCACAAAAAAACCTCTGTACAGCGTATCTCAAATAAGGACACGCCCAAAATTTATGGCCACTTAGATAATCGTTAGACGCAACTTTTCACCAATTTACAGCTTTCACATGTTTTCGGAACTTTGCCAAATAGGGCGTTAAAGTGGAAAAAAAGAAATCCATCTCAGGACCGGAAATCAGCTCGGATTGCAAAAAAAATTTTTGTGGTTATTCACCTTCATGTCCTCTTCAAATCCCCAAATTTTCATGCTCCTATCTTTAAAATAATTTTTTTGAGATGCCAAAAACGTATTTACAGGACATTTTTTAAACAGCTGTAGCAAAAATATGAATTCGACTTAAGGGCTAAAATTGCATATTTGAGGTCTCCTTGGCATGGCCTACAACCCTACGGTGAGAGATTTCCCTGCACTCGAAAAAAAATTTTGGTTAGCGTACCCTTAAAGGGGATGTAGAGAAGCAATGGACTATTATTATAGGGAAGGGGAATTAATTGCTCAGGAGATTCTAAATAATTTTGAGATCACAATTTTAAAGATCACAAATAAACTTGATTTTCTAAAAAAAGAAGAGAAAAGAGACAGATAGGGAGAAATAGGAAGAGAGATAGGAAGAGAGATAGGAAGAGAGATAGGAAGAGAGATAGGAAGAGAGATAGGGAGAGATAGGGAGAGATAGGGAGAGATAGAGAAAGAGAGAGAGAGAGAGAGATAGGGTTAGGGTAATAGGGTATCACAAAAAGAAAACAATAAATAGACACTAAATACTTGTTGACGTCACCCCCCCCCCCCCCCCCCCCCCCGGCCCATATCTTCGTTAATTTCTTTTTGAACATGACAGGGGCACAAAGTACAAACTATACGGACAAACTATACGACAAACTATACGACAAACTATAGTGACATCATCAAGATACTTACCAAAATCCCTTTGCCATGTTACATTATTGACAAGGACCAAGTTATCCCAATTGAACACCTCATACCCTGCTGCATCTACATATCCCGTTCGATAAAGTCGGGATACCTCCGCGGGGGAGAGAGTTTTGTTTAGCCAATAAAACTCTGCAATCCCTCCCGTAAAGGCCTGACGCTCCTCGAAACCTCCCCCGTACTCGTCTTGCTCCTGAAACAGTACATTTCAGGAACCGACCGAATTAGGATATACTGGTCCCTGATTGGCTGATAACCAGTCACGTGACCTAAATAGCGAGTTCTGATTGGTTGTTTACTTGTTATGTGTCGGTCGGTTCCTGATACTGCTATTCGATCAGGAATCGGGACTGTTTTGGGCACGTTACACACACATGTGTGAAGTGATTAATACCTGTCCAAAACACAGGTATCCCTTCTTCGGTAGCTTCTTTGTCGTCCCTATGTCCCCGATTAACTCTCCGTCCATGTATAGAGATGCTCCCATGGTGCTGTTCCTAGTGGTTACCACGTGATACCACTTCCCGTATGTTAGTGAGTAGTTATCACCTGTATGATAGTATAGGGATCAGGAACTGACCGAATTAAGTAAACAGCCAATCAGAAATCGTTATTTAGGTCACGTGACTGGTTATCAGCCAATCAGGGACCAGTATTTCCTGATTCGGTCGGTTCCTGATAGGGATGGTATTGATATCTACCGAACCATCACAGAGCACGATAAAATGTGAGCCACACAAGGACGATATAGTGTCAGTACTCAGTGAGGATTTCATCACTTGAAAATTGAAATCGATGTTAATTTTTCAAAACCTGTGGGGATTTGATACGCTGTCCCAAATTGCGCTTTCACCGCTCTTTCGTCATGTGTTGCAGCTTCAAAAGTGCCATTCCTCACCACCACTTCCATGTTCGCAAGGGACACGTCTGTAGCAAAGGTTACGGCTCCTTTAACATTAGTCGGTCTGCGGAGGGGAGGGATAACTTAGCCATGAGAATTGGAGTATGAAATGGTTATAGGGATCGGGATCAGCAATATTTGTCTTGCCTTTCTCTAAATTACAATGTCAACCTCTCTCCTCTCACAGTACAAGAAGATACAATTCAGTGGTCAGCGCGATGCCGGAAAGCGTCACACTGTTGACTGTTTGTGTATGATGTCACACTGTTTGTGTATGATGTCACACTGTTTGTGTGTGACATCACACTGTTTGTGTATGGCGTCACACTGTTTGTGTATGACGTCACACTGTTTGTGTATGACGTCACACTGTTTGTGTATGACGTCATGATGACGTCATAAGCTATGACGTACTTGTAATAGATCGTATGGTAAAACCAGAAGGCAAGGGTTACATTAAGGTGGTAACCATCCTCATTGGTAAACTCATGATATGCGTAGTTATCCACCGATGGAGGGTAGGGAAAATACAGCGCTTTATCTGGGGAAAGAAGCATGTGTAACTCGATACATGGTTACCATGGTAACTACGCAATACCATGGTAACTACGCAATACCATGGTAACTACGCAATACCATGGTAACTATGCGATACCATGGTAACTATGCGATACCATGGTAACTACGCAATACCATGGTAACTACGCAATACCATGGTAACTACGCAATACCATGGTAACTACGCAATACTCAGCTGCGTTACTATGGAGCTACAGATAATTTCTCCTAGCTGGAAAGAGAGATTCTTACGGATTCTATCCTCTGGAGCAGTATAAACAAGACGTGCTCCGAGTAGGACCACTAGAACAATGGTTGCCCCATAGTGAAGTCTTTCCATTATCACACGAATATATTCAAAGCACAATTGTCACAGCAGCAACCAATGCTGTTACATCAGCGGGATGAAATTCAGGAAACGATAGATTTCGAATGAAGGATTTATTTAGACTCCGTATCCCGGGACACTAGTGCATGTGTGTCTAAAACAATTCCTGCGTGTTAGAAAATGTTTTTTATGCACGAATGAATTATATATTGTTCGCGAATCTGCATGTGTTTCATATGCATGTGGGCAGTTTATCTTGATATGCACTGATATTATAAAATTGGGCCGTTGGATTTATCGTATATTCAGAGGAATTACTGACCAAACTTTTTGAAAGTGACAGAAACTAAATATCAAACTATGAATTATAGAGACTATGCGAGGGATAAAGGGAATAAAGCAACGCCACCATGATAGTCCTCAAGTTATACAATTGCAAACTAAAGTTAGCTCAATATTCAGCCTCCGCACTATAATAGTGGCCAGATATAATGATAGTACAATGCCTAAAGGAATTGCTATGCTACATAGATCACACTATCTGAGCTACCGTTCTTCTATAGAAGCGACTTAATTATATAAACAAAGATGTAAGTTTCATGTAGTTCGCATATGTATATGCTGCTATGACAAAGACCATGAGAGAGACATGTCTTGACTGATCCACCTGTCATGACACAACACAGACCTAATTTGCTCGGAGCAAATTAGGTCTTTGCCTAATGGAAATTCCATATGGAAAATGCCGTTTTTAAATTCCATATTCCATATGGAAAAACGTTCATGGAAACATGGAATTTTTCTCTTGATACCAGGTGTAAGAATAGGGTTCTAAATTCATCATAAGCCGGTTTCAGATGACACAGCTTGCTTTTTAGAGTGTGAGATAGGTATCCTGTATCCTACCATTGATCTAATTGGGGCTCTCTCATTAGTAGCGACCGTGCTGTGTTCACAGAGATTGGTTAATAGAGTAGGATCATCTTCAAGAGTGCGAATATGATATGAAAATGAAATTGTTGTACGATGGCTTCCGGTGAATATATTGCCTAGTGAGCCTGGAGCCAAATTTGGCCATCAGCCTGTGCCCTGTGTGGCAGACGAAATTCGTTTCGTCTGAACATGACCCGAGGGAGGTTAACTGGTGCACGACCAGAGGAAGTGCTTCAGATAATGATATAATCTCAACCCTCTATTGACTAAGATCTACTCCTATTTTTCGGCTTGAATAATGTCTGCGACCATCTCAAAAAAACACTGTACCGGGAAACCTCGTGACAAGTGCCAATGTGTTATTTTTGACTAAATTGTACAGTAGACTTGCGATATGAGGGCCTTTTATAACAGTTTTAATTTCCAGCTTAGTGCTTAGGAGAAAGAAAATTAGTTTTTTGATGGAAATGCATGTAACTTATCAAGTTATACATTTCAAAACAAGGCTCGTTTTTTAAAATCCATATGGAATTCCATATGGAATTTTTTTGGGACATGGAAATTCCATATTCCATATGGAATTTAAAGCAATATGGAACGGACAACCCTATTTGCTCCGTAATCCGTCATGTTAACCTCACTTCATGTTAATCTCACGTCATGTTAACCTCACGCCCTCATGTTAACCTCATGCCCTATTTTTTACTCCCATGCTAACGTCACACTCCCTACCAGGCGAGTACAGTCAGCTGAATGAACCCTTTATAACGAATGAAACTACCTTTGCCAGCACAGTGAATGCCCTCACTCTCAGTATGTGGGCCTACGGGGGCTGGTAAGTTGTGGGGTGGCTTTAGTTGCCTTGTTCGACCCTCTCTCTCCGCGCCCCGCGACAAATTTACAAATGTAAAGGAGGGTTAATTAGAAGGATTAGGGTTAGTTAGAAGGATTTATTTGGGGTCTGGCGCACGCTAGACAGCTGTGTTTGAAGGGAAAAGTATGAATAATTCAAATATATTCGGGGGAAGAGCTGGCATGTTTAAAGCAATGGGGATAGATGGCTCGTTGAAACTAAACAGCAGAATGAGAATTCAGAATGTGTGTTTTACATGCGCCATCCCGTGAGTCCCGTGATCTACATACTAGCCTGGTGGGGTAGTTTGTAAGGGCCGGTTTATAGTTGTTAATGTTACTCAACAAGGGATTGATGACGAGATGATATGTCATTGTCAAGAGAGATGGAGACCGGGGAGAGACCGGGGAGAGACTGAGGAGAGAGGCTGAGGAGAGACTGAGGAGAGAGACTGAGGAGAGACTGAGGAGAGACTGAGGAGAGACTGAGGAGAGACTGAGGAGAGACTGAGGAGAGACTGAAGAGAGACTGAGGAGAGACTGAGGAGAGAGACTGAGGAGAGAGACTGAGGGGAGACTGAGGAGAGACTGAGGAGAGACTGAGGAGAGACTGAGGAGAGACTGAGGAGAGACTGAGGAGAGACTGAGGAGAGACTGAGGAGAGACTGAGGAGAGACTGAGAAGAGACTGGGGAGAGACTGAGGAGAGACTGAGGAGAGACTGAGGAGAGACTGAGGAGAGACTGAGGAGAGACTGAGAAGAGACTGGGGAGAGACTGAGGAGAGACTGAGGAGAGACTGAGGAGAGACTGAGGGGAGATTGAGGAGAGACTGAGGAGAGACTGAGGAGAGACTGGGGAGAGACTGAGGAGAGACTGAGGAGAGACTGAGGAGAGACTGAGGAGAGACTGAGGAGAGACTGAGGAGCGACTGAGGAGAGACTGAGGAGAGACTGAGGAGAGACTGAGGAGAGACTGAGGAGAGACTGAGGAGAGACTGAGGAGAGACCGAGGGGAGAGACTGAGGAGCGACTGAGGAGAGACTGAGGAGAGACTGAGGAGAGACCGGGGAGATGTGTTTTGAGGTTTTATTATCCTAGTAGGATTATAAAACCTCGCATTTATAATGGGAGATGCAATGATGTTAGACAAAGATTTGAATTTCATTTCAGGTCCTTCTTATCTTGGGTGGCGGAGGAGATTATAGATCCATCGAGAAACATTCCCCTTTCACTTTTTATTGGTAGGTCTTTATATCTCGATTGCTATAAGGCCGTGATCTGGCGGCGCCGACCCTATCTGAGCGAACAATGAGCATACAAACAGGGTCTGCATCTGGAGCCGCCATGGACAGGTGCATACATACCACGGCTGTATTGATTTTGAATTATAATCAGTGTTTTGGTTATATTTAATCTAATCTCACCCAATTTCAACCCATCACCCTCCTACTTGTTGAGCAGGAACCGACCGAATCAGGAAATACTGGTCCCTGATTGGCTAATAACCAGTCACGTGACCTAAATAACGAGTTCTGATTGGTTGTTTACTTAATCTGGTCGGTTCCTGTTGTTGAGTAACCCATCACCCTCCTACTTGTTGAGTAACCCATGATCTCCTCTCCAGGTATCTTTGTAGTGTGTGCGGTGTATCTTCTCTTCAACCTTGCTATCTTCCTGGGTCCCTCTCTCTCCCACATACCCCTAAACAGTTCACCCTTCGTCCTTCTCTATGCTAGAACCGCGTGGAGTGGGTGGGGGTGGTTCTTTGCTTCGTTTTGTATTATAAGTGCAACTTATGGAGCTGTTTCAAGCAATACTATCAGTACCACGCGGTGAGTGTAATTACACAAAGTAGCAGGGTATGAAACATGTGAAATGCGAATAGGATCAGGCCAATCCTCTGACAACTAGACAATCATGACTAGTCAACTGTCTGGCTGTCATGAATATTGTTTCTCCTCACACCTAGATACCCCCGACAGGTTTTATCATGCGTGTGCTCGTGATGGTCACCTTCCTAGAGCTCTCTCCCTCTGCCTTCCATCTCGGTCTACACCAATAGTAGCCATTATCTTCAATGTGAGTAGAGATACTAGGTTCGTGTGTTTAGAAAACTAAACTCCAACTTACAAAAAGTACCCGGGTAACAATCAGACTCCAACCCCCAGGCCCAACTACACCCCATTTTTATTGCCCCTTGACGACCACTCGCACCGACAACCAGCTTACATCGAGTCGGCACTAGGCCAAAAATTCCAGACCCAACTCACGTCTCACACTCCCTTCTCCTCCACCCCTTACTCAACAACCCTCCCTCCTGACAGTTTCTATTGACGGTGGTGTACATCATGGTTGGAAAACACGCTGATCAAGTGGTAGAGAAGGTTATGTACACTCAGTGGGTCTACTTCGTCTTTGTATTCGTTGGAATCATCATTCTCCGGTTCACTCGTCCCAACATGAGACGTCCCTATAAGGTCAGTACTACTCGTCCCAACATGAGACGTCCCTATAAGGTACCAGTATGTTCACTGTATGGCGGCGCCATACCCCATTTGATTCTCAGGTGGGTCGCGGCGCCCGACAGTATGTTCAGTAGTTAGTGGATCAGTGGATCAGTGGGTCGAGTCCTACCACTGGGTAAAATCTAGACACATGACTGCAAACATGAATGGGGAAGTCAATTCTTTTATACGCGAATTGACTTCCCCGTTCGGTCATGTCTAGACTGTACAGACTATCTTAGGGACCAATTACCCTGTCTCTTCTCAGGCGCCATTTATCATCCCTGTGTTCCTCACACTGGCATCAATCCTAATGATCTTATCTCCCGTTCTCGATACCGAAAAGAATGATGACTATATAGTTAACATTGTCTCCAAATATGGTATTGCTGTGGGTTCCATAGTAACAGGAATACCATTCTACGTGCTGTGTATCTACCAGAAAACACGGCTATCCATCTTCGAGCGGGCTTCAGGTGAGAAAGATCAAAAAGAGAGTGAGTGAGAGCGAGAAGGAAGAGAGAAACTACTTTATTTAGTGGGTTTTACAACTTCTAACCCGATTTCCATTTTCAGAAAAGATGACTGAGCTCTGTAAAAAGATCGGATTCCAGTGATCATTGGTGCAGCTTGCTCTACCAGACCCTGATTGGTGCAGCTTGCTCTACCAGACCCTGTTTCAAGTTCAACAAAACAAGTGTAGTGCGAGAGAGAACTGAGAGCCATGATGGAGACACACACACATGACACTTCATATTTGACCGAAAGGAACTCCAAACTGCTTGACGCTTATAATTGCAATTGCTGTATTGCTGGAAGTGATAATGAACAAACCGTATTATTATACCTACTATTTGGAAATATTATACTAGTAGGGACGATAGTGTCAGTCGATGTCAGGGATTTTAAAATTTCCCTATTCAAGTGTTCGGGGAGCCTCTCCCGAGTAAAATGCGACCAATTAGAGCTCCCAATCTTTTCTCGTTCTCTAATTATTCGTGATTATGCTAATTATGACGTCATCAGCAACTACCAGAAATCTACATCTTAGGGCTTAAATTTTTATACTAGCTGGTAGGGGACCACTAGATTAGTGGGCAAAAATTTTTCAGGTCGATCGGAGTTATGGGCGTGGCGCTATGGCGTTTGAAAGTGTGTAATCCGGTGATGACGTCATCAAGGATTATCAAATTAGGTCAACGCGGGGGGTCGAGACCGGGTGCGTTTGATCGAGCCTGATAAGCTGATCAAAAATCTGTAGGGGTAGATCAATCCCCCAACTAGGAGCTGAGCTATTAGCGTTTTTCGGTTTTTAGGTCACGTGACTTCGTCAAAAATCAAAAAAATGCTAATAGCTCGGCTCCTAGTTGGGGGATTGATCTACCCCTACAGATTTTTGATCAGCTTATCAGGCTCGATCAAACGCACCCGGTCGAGACCCCCCGCGTTGACCTAATTTGATAATCCTTGATGACGTCATCACCGGATTACACACTTTCAAACGCCATAGCGCCACGCCCATAACTCCGATCGACCTGAAAAATTTTTTGCCCACTAATCTAGTGGTCCCCTACCAGCTAGTATAAAAATTTAAGCCCTAAGATGTAGATTTCTGGTAGTTGCTGATGACGTCATAATTAGCATAATCACGAATAATTAGAGAACGAGAAAAGATTGGGAGCTCTAATTGGTCGCATTTTACTCAGGAGAGGCTCCCCGAACACTTGAATAGGGAAATTTTAAAATCCCTGACATCGACTGACACTATCGTCCCTACTATACCTAATCCAAATATTTGGAAGATTTCCAATACGAGAATTAAAATTTATGTCACAAGACACTATGACACTTTGATTTTGATTCATTTAGAGTGTGGCATCTGAAATGCTTATTTGCTGAAATTAATTCTGATCTATCTTTTAACCCGCTGCCATGTTAAACTTTTTTACTGTTTTATTGTCTAGCCGCTGGCGGCGCCCCGTTTTGAATCTATTCGAGCCCCCGTAATCCCCCGTGTAACACGGGGGATTACGGGGGCTCGAATAGATCGCCCGTATAGATCGCCCGTACCAGTCGCCCGTACATTTGCTTTGCGCATTACGTTTCATCGCACTTTCACCACAAAAAAGGTACATGCGCGTTACACGCATGTGTTTTGTTGTGGTGAAAGTGTGGTGAAACGTAATGCGCAAAGCAAATGTACGGGCGACTGGTACGGGCGATTGGTACGGGCGTCTCATCCGGGCCCCCGTAATCCGCTGCCTTACAATGACGTGCTCCGTCATATTGGCCACCCGCACAGGGTCGCCCACAGCGTGGAGCACGACGTCCAAAAATAACAAACAATGGCATATTTAATGTCTTGGACAGTCCACTGGACGGTCCAGTGGACCCCCACTGGATCACGCTGTGGGCGGCGCTGTGTGGCTTATATAACGGAGCATCACAGTTACAGTGGTACTCCGTCATGATAGTGGCCACCAATATCACCATAATCCGTGATTACGACACTACGACAGTGCGCTCAGATCGGGTCGGCGCCGCCAGACAGCTGTTTTGGAAGATACTGGGAAATGGAAAACAGTATTGGAGAGATTTTGAGGCAAGTTGCTAATAAGTTGTCTTCCGTTTGCCAGCAGCTGCTTGGGGGAGGGAGAAAATGGAAAACACAGGAGTTTAGATCACATGAAACAACATTATATTAGGAACCGACCGAACCAAGTAAACAACCAATCAGAGCTCGCTATTTAGGTCACGTGACTGGTTATCAGCCAATCAGTGACCATTACACTATGGGGTCAAAACGCGCGTTTTTCCGGTTAGGCTCGCAAAAATACGCCGTTTTTAGCGCATGAAATGCCACCCAAAACAGACGCCGCTATGAATGCGTGTGATGTCTAATGGCCATAAAAACGGGTCTAACATGTGGTCCATCGTTTAGCACACAAAATGAGACCAAACTTGGATCTATAATCTGTAAAATGAGAGAATGAGAGCCATTTGAAAACTTTAAAATGAAACAGATTTTTTTCGCTATTCGGAGCGTGGACATATTTGGTACCAAAATGGTCAGGGGTTTGTACTGGATAGTCTGTAACCAAATTTAAGAAGGTGCGGGCAAGCGAACTTTGACTTTTTGCAGTATTTATGCTAAAAAATCGCTTTCCAGCGCCAATTTTATGTGTAAAACGCGCAACAGGGTCGATATTTGAAGCTCTGTTGCGCGTTCTGTGGCCATAAACACGGCATCTCGCGAGCTGACCGGAATTGACCCCATAGTGCAATATTTCCTGATTCGGAAGAGGGAGAAAATGGAAAACACAGGAGTTTAGATCACATGAAACAACATTATATATATCGCATTATTACTTCTCCGTAAAGATCACATTATATATCCCAACACTTAGTATATCCAGAAAAGTGAAAGGGGGGGGGGGGTGACACGTAACACTTTGTAACACTTTGTAACATGTGCAGAAAACTCTTTGTGCACGTTACATGTTACAAAGTGTTACAAAGTGTTACAAAGTGTTACAAAATGTTACAAAGTGTTACAAAATGTTACAAAGTGTTACAAAATGTTACAAAATGGGCATTTTTTGCAACATTTTGCAACATTTTGTAACACTTTGTAACACTTTGTAACACTTTGTAACGCTTGTAACACTTTGTAACATGTGCAGAAAATATTTTGTGCACGTTACATGTTACAAAGTGTTACAAAGTGTTACGTGTCACCCCCCCCAGTGAAAGCACTAAAACATCTCACATCTCTGTCATGATTCTATCAGCACCCTGCTACTTTTATCAAGTCTATAGAGGGAGGATAGAGGAAGGGTAGTATGGGCTACTATCTCACATTGTAATCCCACTATATACTAATTCGAGAAAGATAATGTACCCAATAATAGTAGTAAATGTAAGTGAAAATTAAACCCCAAAAAGTTTCTCCTAACTGTACAACAAAGTGCCCAAAAAAACTACTAAAACTATATATCGGAACAGTTTAATTGTGTCAACAGTGCTTTATGAAATAACTTATACAAGTCGATCCAGTATTATGGAAAAATATCCTCTCACAATTATTCGATTTCAATGAGAATTATCTGTTCTAAACTTCAAGATAAAATGTTCATGAGGGGAAAAAAGAGGGATATAATTTGTGTCCAGAGAGAGAGAGGGATATATGTATTATTATACACTTTACTAATTCACAGTAAACTGCCCAAGTTCCTGCCTTGGGTGCGGGCCAGCGCACTTTTCAACTTTCTCTCAAAATCTTATGATGTCCTTATTTGGTAGTCTCCGTTTTGTGTTATGTACCGGACCCAGGGTAGGGCCTGGTAACCACTTTTCTCGATGATCTTCAAATATCGGACCTGTAGAACGGAAGAGAGATTCGTTGGATATTGTTGGAAAATAATTAAATATTCAATTGTCTCCGAGTCGGGCCGGGTAAGGAGATTTAATCTCGAAGCGTGCGTGATGTTACAGTCATGCAGCATGACGAAAGTTTAGCCAATAATTGCTAAGTAATTTACCTGTATTCCTGATACGGTGAAGTAGGGAATTTCAAATTTGACTTTTATCGGAGGTTTTCCTTCGTCCTCCTCAGCCTCGACAGAAGGAAGACAGAAGTGTGCTCGCATTAGAAAGTCTTTCCCACCCTGCGGAGAAAATAGGGTGAAATTTATTGCTTAGATTGGAGGATGGTAATGATGTGTTTTATGAAGGAGCACTTACCGGAAATTGTTTTATGCTCCAAAACACAGCATTTTCCTCGGGGACGTACTTTACTGATCCAATAGTCGTCTGGGTGGGGAGAATTAGTGAGAATGGGTAAAAGGGATAACAGCATTTTATTTGGGTATTTTCTCAAAAATAAGATAAAAGGAATGGTAAAAACCTGTTTACCTTGAATTTAGGGGAATCGGCATCAGGAGGAACTGGAATTATAATTTCAACATTGTTCGCTGTCGATCGTCTCTTGAACTGACTTTTAGCCTAAACGGGGAAATAAAATACAACAACCAATTAGGGCAGGGCTGCAAGGAGTAGGATCGCGATTGCAAGGTGTCTTTTCCTGGTCCACAGGGGAGAAGAAATGTCGTGCGCGCGGAATACCCTACCCGGCGCGCGTTCGGCGTGTCTCTCAATAGAGCGCCCTCCGTATACCCCCTCATCTATCGGATTGCTGTGTATTTTATACACACACGTGTACATAAAAACTTAGTTACACTAAGAACTAGTTACTGACTAGTTACTAATAAGTTACCTTGATCATGTATTCAACACGGCTGTGAGAGTGTCGTTCTATTACACTTTCAATCAGCATTAGAGGTTTGCTCTGTGTGTTCAACCGATAACTCATCAACTCAAATTCTCCATCAGGAGGCACAAAGGAAATCGTTCGATCATTTTCAAACCTAGGAAATTGTTTAATTATTAAACAATTTGATCGTTTAATTAGTGTTTCTAGTCGATTATAGGATAGGAAACCACCTCTCACCTAGAGAGTCTGACACATTGATGGAATTTAACATCCTCAAGCTCCACAGCCTTGCTCTTGCTCCTTCCCGTACTTTCAAATAGGATTTTATCATTTAATCCGAGTCTTAGCTCAGGCATACCACTGAGCATAACTTTCATCTTGACAGATCCGACAATCTCACTTTGTAGCACATTACCTTTCGCTGATACCTAGAGAGAGAGAGAGAGTCAGAGAAGGTGACATAATATACAGTTCGGTTCGCAATTCACAAACACTCGTGCTCTCTCGCCGAATCACCAGGTTGTGTTTCGTATTGTTCATACAGCACAAGTTGTGTTGTGTGCGGTGCGATGTAATCATGTAATGCATCCGTATTTCTCTCACTCTCTCTATCTCTACATCTCTTCGCTCCCTATCTCTGTATGTTTGTCTGTCTGTCTGTCTATCTGTCTCCCCCTCTCTCACCAGTAAATTAATAGACTCGACAACGTCCAGGAAAACTTCATTTTTCCTGTACTTGATGCCCTCCATTCGCCAGGAGACAGCATTTGTTACAGTTGGAGGTGGTCTGGGAGCAGCTTCCATCTTATGGGATTCTTGGGTAATAAACCTGAATTGGGGAAGGGATGGTTAGATAAGTGTTGGTGTCCATATCTCTTTCCATCTCCCCCTTTCTATTTCTCCATCACTAGGCAACCCCTTGCACGTGCAAACTGCCCCCAATAGTGCAGATTCCGCACGTGCTTACTCGCTTACAGTACACTTTCCAAGTTACGACTAGCTCTTTGTACATCTCGATATACTGATGATAACCACAACCTTCTTCGCATTTCTCCTGCTAGCAGCTGCAATAGTAGGAGGACTAACCTTCCTTTGGAATTGGACAGCGCACGAAACTACCGCTGTATTCATCGGACTTAACCACAAGTCAGCTGATAACTCCGAAGAACACACCGAATGGATTGAGAACCTAGCGGGTGCAGCCGAGGAGACGGAGCGCCTTCAGAAGTCTATTATGGAATTCTACAAGTCCATCATGGCCATATCTCGACCACCCAGAAAATACTACAGACATGTTCAAACTGAGGTGGATCTGGAGCGTGGAATGCAGTCTCTTTCAACTCAAACAAGAGATATGGAGTACAAATGGAGCCTTCCTCCAATTGACATCTAACTCCATGGACCCAACACAACCGCACTGATGAAAACCAGAACATGACGTCACACAACATGACGTCACACAACCGGGGCAGAGTCTCCCTCCCATTAGGGGAGCTCTCTCCACCACAATGGGGGGAGTCACACACGGAACACACACCGTCGTGGGACTCTTCGTGCCACAACTCTCTCTTCTTCTTCTTTCTCTCTTTTAGAGAGGAGAGGAGAGAGAGTTTCCCATTGCCGCGGGTCTGTAGGCGATGGCCCTGTGAGCGCGGTCAGTCTCACACAATTTTGGAAGTTTTGGTAACAATTAGAACTTTTGGAGTTACAACTTACTCTTGAAGTATTTTAGGGTCAGTTGTCTGAGGGTACCCAAAATCCATAAACTCATCTAGCAACTCGTAGACAATGACAAAGTTGTCTCTAATACTTTCCTCCTCGACTTCTTTGAAGTAATCGATAAACGCCTGAATAACAAAGAAATAAAGATCAGTTTTAAAATTCAGAGTGCGGGAAACAACTAACTAGCAGTATAATTACGTATAATATACAACCCATTTCTGGCTTCAACTAGGGTGATTGGGGGGAGGGGGAGGGGTGTGAGGTGTTCAATACGTACCTGGATCATGCGATAAAGATAGACGAATATAAGAGTCACATTGGCATTTGTCCTTGTCATCGCCACTAGGTAAAGGTTACTGTACTTTATGTACGCAAAGGTAGTCTTTTCGTGACGTAGTATCGGAGTCATAATTCCCTCTTCCTCAACCTAGTAGGAGAGGGGGTTGGTAATACTTTTCGGACATTCTACCAAGCTCTTACTGGAGAAGGGTGGTTTGTTTCACACATAACAAGGACAGGGTGGGGATTGTATAAACTGGAAAATTAAACACAGCAGTATCACAGATCAGAACAACTCTTATTAAAATGAAGATATTATTGAATTCGTGTTACCTCAGTGATCAGGGGCATGAAGTGATCTATCTCTGTCATCGGAATATCCCCTCTATAGTTCCGTGATATCAGAACCTGACGGAGAGAAGAGAAGCTGTTATTATATGAGGACGTTGGGCGCAGTAAAACAAATTAAACAAGCGCTAGACCAGGATCGAACCCGGAACTTATAGGTCCATGAGAGGCGAGTGTACTACACCGCTCTGTTCCTAGTTGACACATGTATCAATTATTTTCCATCTCTCTCACTCCGATTTGTTTACCTCAACTAATGGTCTTGTCTAGCTCAGTTTAAGACTGCAGTCAAGCCATCCCTCCCTCTCTGCAAATATTTGTCTCTCCCAATATCAAAATATATGTCTCTCACTTGGCTCGGCTGAGCTCATAAATAATGTTTTAAAGTGCAGCACGCTCTCTCCCTCTCTCAAGTGTTACACTCTATGCGGGCGACGAACAATACTCAAGGATCTCTCAAAGGCTTTGTCCGAATCGCAGCACTAACATTTAACAAACAAACTAGCAAACCTGTTCTCAATATAAAAAAGGGAACCTTCGGGGACCCACCCAACCAACATAGATGTCAGATACTTGGCGGTTGAACCCAACCCCCACCCCCACCACCCCTGCCCCAAGGCCTAATCCCAACCCAAACCCCAACCATGACACTCCAAATCAAAAAGCAATTTTTAAAAAAGGGAACAAAGACTCCCTCCACTCCCTCCACTCCCCCTCCACTCCCCACCCCCTCCACCCCCCTCAGGAAACAAAGACCCCCTCCACTTCACCTCCACCCCCCCCGGAATAACGTACCTTTCCCTTTAGGTCGAGGATGAAGATTGCGGATGCGGACATTCCGCTGCTGATCCTAACATGTGGAATAGAAAATAATTAGGATGAAGGACATTGGGGAGGGGGCAAAATGTGTTCTTCTTTGGGGGATGATTGCAAATCAATAGCGGAGAAGTTTGGAGTGGATTGAAGAATCTTGGAGAATTTTGGAGAAGTTGAACTGAATTATGCAAATGGTGAAAAAGAGGAAGGTATTGATAGCAGAATACACGCACATTGGGCAATGTGTATACTGTATATTCTCGCTAGCTCCCGGTGCTTGCTCAATGTGCGTGTGTGTTTATTCATTACCTCCCGATGCTCCAACCCGGACCCCTTTATTACTCTCTCTCTCTCTCTCTCTCTCTCTCTCTCTCTCTCCCTCTCTCTCTCTCTCTCTCTCTCTCTCTCTCTCTCTCGGTCCACTACACGCACCACTCCCACATGGGGCCGTGAGGCCCCATGCGAGAGCAGGGTTAAATCCCCCGGACCCGGATCCTGTTGGATCTGAGGGCCCGGAGGGCCTGCGGAGTAAAGGTAGGGTAGGTAGAACAATGTACATACGGGTAAATTTAACAATGTACATATGGGTTAAGGAAAGGGGGATTAAAGCTCATGGTGACGGAGCACAAGACCTCCTAAACTATCTGCAAAGAAGCCCAATCTGCTACAATGAATTCTAAGAAGAGACAACTTATCAGGAACTGGAGAAGCAAACCGTCTGAATCTAAGGCAGCCTAAAACAAGCAGGAACGGGTTCGAGCGGGAAAAAAAATAAAATAACACAAATGGATGATGATTACAAGTCGAGCCAGAGAGGACAGCCAGCCCGTTCCAGAGAAGCCAGCTGACCCCGTTCCAGAGAAGACAGCCGACCCCGTTCCAGAGAAGCCAGCTGACCCCGTTCCAGAGAAGCCAGTTGACCCCGATCCAGAAAAGTCAACTGACCCCGTTCCAGAGAAGCCAGCTGACCCCGATCCAGAGAAGCCAGCTGACCCCGCTCCAGAGAAGACAGCCACCCCGTTCCAGAGAAGACAGCTGACCCCGTTCCAGTAAGGACAGCTGACCCCGCTCCAGTAAAGACAGCTGACCCCGTTCCAGTAAAGACAGCTGACCCCGCTCCAGAGAGGACAGCCACCCCGTTCCAGAGAGGACAGCTGACCCCGATCCAGTAAGGACAGCTGACCCCGTTCCAGTAAAGACAGCTGGCCCCGCTCCAGTAAGGACAGCTGACCCCGTTCCAGAGAAGACAGCCACCCCGTTCCAGAGAAGACAGCTGACCCCGTTCCAGTAAGGACAGCTGACCCCGCTCCAGTAAGGACAGCTGACCCCGCTCCAGTAAAGACAGCTGACCCCGCTCCAGAGAGGACAGCCACCCCGTTCCTGAGAGGACGGCTGACCCCGCTCCAGTAAGGACAGCTGACCCCGTTCCAGTAAAGACAGCTGACCCCGCTCCAGAGAGGACAGCCACCCCGTTCCAAAAAATCATCTCCGATGTAGAACCCTATCAAAAATGGAAGAAGTGGGTTTAGGGGGGCTAGTAGAACAAAAACAGTATTGGTTAGCGGATAAAGGGGCGTTGGGGGTCCACAGTTGGCTGGAAGATGCCTGTTCCACTGGTAACCCTGAGCCGGAGAAGGCGGGGTAGGAACATAATAGTTGGCGATAATACACTGTGGGCCGCCTTGCCAAGATGTTTTTGTATTTTGTATTTTCTGATTTTTTTCCGTATTTCTGATACACAGCCACGCTCAGCCGCGGCCACACGGACCTGGAAATCGAACAGGGGGAAAAGGGGATGGGGAAAAAGGTACTCCGTGTGACCCCGTTGCCCGGGGGAAACCGATTGGAGGTGGTGGCAGGTGGACCCCCCGCTTCCCCTTCTCCCCCCCCATGCTTCGTCTCTCCCCCCTCCTCCCTCTCCTCCTCTCCGGCTCTCTCTCTCTCTCTCTTTTCTCCCTCTCTCTCCTTCTCTCTCTCCTCCTCTCTCTCTCTCTCTCCTTCTCTCTCTCATCTCTCTCTCTCTCTCTCTCTCTCTCTCTCTATTCCCTGTGCTCCAACCCCCATTACTATTAAGAAAAGAAGATAGATTAGGAGAGTATAGGCCTATAAAGGGTTGGGTATTTTAGAGGTAAATACACTGAGTAAAAACAAATGAAATGTCTGATACAATCAATCACAAATCATAGATTCATAACTCCCCATTAATTAGCTCTCCAATTAATTCATACCTCCCCATTAATCAGCTCTCTAATAATTCTCTTCTGCTCCTCTATCCTCCTCTCCAAATCACACAGCACATTATCAGGAGACATACTATGTTGTGTTGCAGTGTGTAACAATACCCCCTCACCCTTTCTCTCTCCCTCCAGCCGTTCCTCGATCTGAGCGTGAATGTCCACAACCGCACTGATAATCCTATGCTCCACACTCCCATACCCAACTAACCCATAATCAACTGAATTCACCCATTTAGTAAGTGTTGGCATGTCAGTGTACAACTGGGTAATAGCTCCCGATAGCTCGGCTATTGATTTCAGTTCCCGTGATACACCCGTCATGTCAGTGTGGTTTGTAATTAACCGATCTAACATAGTTGAGCCCTGTAATTCAGTGCCTGGTAGAGTCCTGTTGCCTAGGATACCAGGAGCAGGATCTGAAGCGGCTAGGGTACAAGCAAACTCCCTTTCCAACCTCTCACATCGTCTCTTTTTGTATTGAATATCAAGGGATGCTTCATATAGATCTCCATGTCTCGAGGTAGGGTGTCTGGATGCCTGGTCAGGGTGTCTAGATGCCTGGTCAGGGTGTCTGGTTTGGTGTTTCACCAGTGTTTCACAGTTCAACAACCTAACAATTCTAGCGTGAATCTCCTCCTCAATCACTGATAACACATTGAACTCCGTAAGAAGATAGTGGAACAATCTCAAACACGCGTATGAGCTGGTACCGATATCAGTGTAAAAAGGGAACCCAATTAGCCGGGCAACACTGCTTAATTGTTCGAGGGAGTCAACGCTCACCCCGGTAGATCTTTCATTAACAAAGTTAACAAGGTGGATGAGAAAATTGGAGATATCCTCGTGGGATTTGGGGTCGTTAAACTTTGATAATCGTAGTGTTTCCGGGTGTATGGAGAAGTGGAAGGTGGAGAACAGCTTGGAGAGACCGAGAATTACATCTTTGATCGCCATGGTACCTAAATATTGGGAGAGATTGGGATTAGATTAGGTTGCAAAGTGCAAACAGTATGGGCCAAGGGGAGGTAACGGCTTGGATGGGGAAATGGGTTATAAATTGGGCCATGGGGGGGGGCGGCAAGGTGAGAAAACAACAAGGGTATAACAAATTTAAACATAATTAAGTAATATTAAATTTGAAAGACAGTCTCTTCAGCTCTAAAGTGTTTTGGTGATCATCTAGATCTTCTCATCACTGCCCAATGTAGAGTCCGTCTTTATCTGGAGAGGTGTTCCCTCCAGGTACCACAACATCACCACCCCACTTAGTTAACAGGTAGTTCAGCACCTCAACATTGTTACATGTGATGATGAAGGCGGTCTCTGTTTTGGTGATCATCTAGATCTTCTCATCACTGCCCAATGTAGAGTCCATCTTTATCTGGAGAGGTGTTCCCTCCAGGTACCACAACATCACCACCCCACTTTGCTAACAGGTAGTTCAGCACCTCAACATTGTTACATGTGATGATGAAGGCGGTCTCTGTTTTGGTGATCGTTTAGCTCATCTGGACAGTAATGATACTGCATGGTACACCACTTGACCATGATCCATCCACCTGACATGTCAGTGTTGCACTTATGGCAGCACATTCGATGGTTACAATTGTCCTTACTGTGTGGCAGACAAGTTTCCTTGTGTTGATCCCTAATCAGAAAAGGCAGGACACTTGATAGAGTACCACTTCCTGCGATCGTTCAGCACCTCAACATTGTTACATGTGGTGATGAAGGCGGTCTCTGTTTTGGTGATCATCTAGATCTTCTCATCACTGCCCAGTGTAGAGTCCGTCTTTATCTGGAGAGGTGTTCCCTCCAGGTCCCAGGGTATATTCACATTCCGCTCTACAGCTGTCCAGTCTGAAATACAAAAAAGAGATTAAACACTAAAGTTAAACACTGTGTCCCCCTCACCCATCCATCTCACTGGGAGATGGTCGGGTTTCATGTTGTCCATGATGGGTGGACAACAGCTTCATCCCGCGAAGAGTGTCCGCCCTGACTGTTGGGGCACTATTAGCGGGGTGAGCGGTTCTACTGGAAATCACATCTTGTGTAATTGATTTCATCATCATGGTTTAGAAAAAGTTCTGCTAGTTGCTAGAATTTGTGAGTATGTAACTCACCATAATGACAGAAGATAAGTTGTCGCCAGAGGGGGCTTAGCTCATCTGGACAGTAGTGATACTGCATGGTACACCAATTGACCATGATCCATCCACCTGACATGTCAGTGTTGCACTTATAGCAGCACATTCGATGGTTACAATTGTCCTTACTGATGAGGCAGACAAGTTTCCTTGTGTTGATCCCTTAACAGTAAAGGCAGGACACTTAATAGAGTACCACTTCCTGCGATCGTTCAGCACCTCAACATTGTTACATGTGATGATGAAGGCGGTCTCTGTTTTGGTGATCATCTAGATCTTGTCATCACTGCCCAGTGTAGAGTCCGTCTTTATCTGGAGAGGTGTTCCCTCCAGGTCCCAGGGTATATTCACATTCCGCTCTACAGCTGTCCAGTCTGAAATACAAAAAAAAGATTAAACAATAAAGTTAAACACTGTGTCCCCTTCACCCATCCACCTCACTGGTAGATGGTCGCGGTCGGGTTGTCCATGGTGTGTTCTCAACAGCTTCATCCCGCGAATAGTGCCCGCCCTGACTGTCAGGGCTCTTAGCGGGGTGAGCGGTTCTACTGGAAATCACATCAAGTGTAATTGATTTCATCATCATGGTTTAGAAAAAGTTCTGCTAGAATTTCTGAGTAGGTCACTTACCATAATGACAGAAGATAAGTTGTCGCCAGAGGGGGCTTAGCTCATCTGGACAGTAATGATACTGCATTGTACATCACTTGACCATGATCGATCCACCTGACATGTCAGTGTTGCACTTATGGCAGCACATTCGATGGTTACAATTGTCTCTGCTGAGTGACAGACAAGTTTCCTTGTGTTGATCCCTTAACAGTAAAGGCAGGACACTTAATAGATCCAGTGGGGAAATAGCTCATCTGGACAGCAGCGACACTGCATCTCCCAATTCTTATGGAGCTAGACAGTTTTGTAATTTGGACTTTTTTTATCTTTTGAAATCGAAGAAATTAAAAATGCAGCCAGGTTGCAAAATAAAAGCGCGCAAATGATTAGATGCAGCGCAAAACGTTTCTACGTTGCATTACCAAAATGCGCGTCGCAACCGTCTTAAAAAACTTCGGTTTCGTCGGTTTCGTCGCGTCTTTCATTTTACTTTTTTGTCTGCTCGTTTGAGTTTTGAGAAGCGTTGCTTTATCCCGATTTGTCCGTCCGTCTCGCTTATAATTTCTACTTTCTCTAATAAATAAGGATATATTTAAATTTTTGCTTATTTTGCTTATTGCTTTCAAATTTCAAATGTTCTCAGATAAGGGCTGCGCCCTGTGGCGCCTGATTGTTTTTAGAACTTTTACTCTTAATTTCAACTTCATAGTTGTGCTATGACAAGCTGGCAACCTGACGATGACAGTCTGCGTCAGGTGATAACCCTTTTGAAGGAATCACAGTTCCCGTGTAACGAAACACAGCGGCAAATTCAACAGGTTAGTAAAAGTGAACGTCCCGCTGAAAAATGAAAGTTGTCGCTTTTGTTGTCGAAACCCCATAACACTTAACAGAACGTGTAGAATTAGTTTCTGTGAATAACGTTTGTTCCACGCCCTTCTAAAAACCTCCCTATTTACAGAAGTTGGAGGCTCTGAACCAGTACCATGACTTCAACAACTATTTGATATACGTTCTGGCGCAGTTGACCTCAGAGGATGAGCCGACACGGTCTTTAGCAGGGTTGATCCTTAAAAACAACTTAAAGGTGTTCTACCATAACTTTCCAGCCAGTTCGAAGCAATTTATCAAGCAACAATGTCTCTCCTGTATAGGTGAGTGAATGGTTTTATCTTTTAAAAACACCGCTGCACTTGTGTATTACGTAACTAAAAATATAACTCAGTGAAGGGGCATAATATTTCGTATGTCATCCCTGTAGTGCAGCCTTTGGGAGGGGGTGATTTGAAGTACTAAATGCTTGAGAGAGGGTGTGTTTGAATGTGACAAATTCTATTAGCGAAACATTCAAGGGCTCCGACAGGTAGCTTGGGGTGCTGAAAGATTTAGTGCAGAGAGAGAGAGAGAGAGAGAGAGAGAGAGAGAGAGAGAGAGAGAGAGAGAGAGAGAGAGAGAGAGAGAAAGAGAGAAGGAAGGACACTGCATAAAATATGTGTCGGCCGTGAAAATGAGAAATGCATATTTTAGTTTCATATGACATCACTAGAGATATACAGCTGTAATTCGCGTGCGTTATCAAAACAAGTACAATTATATTACCATGATTCCTGGTTTCATAACAAAGCCTTCCTTCTGAATATCAATTAACCGTCTTAGATGTCATGTTCTGCCAGAAAAATGACTCAGACTTGGCGGTGCATGACGTCTCAGAAGGTTCATCTTCTATAATCTCCCAGCTGGGGACGTCATCAGGAGCAAGGGAGGCTGTTATATATTTTTTAAACACAAAATATACCAAACATTTCACCCCTCTTTCCCCATACCAGGTGACTCCTCCTCCCTTATTCGTGCTACAGTGGGGATCCTGTGTACAACAATTGTCAGTAAGGGTGGTCTCGAGGATTGGCCGGGGCTCCTAGAGCATCTCTGTACCATGATTAGTAGTGAGAAACAATACGAGTGTGAGGTAAGCAGCGAATCAATCTTCATCCGTCATGAGGAAACCCATAAAATCGTTTTTTTTTCTCCATCTTCAGATCTCTATGCATTTATTCTAATTTAAGATTTTTCATTGACAACTTGCCACGGGTCTTCACAAGTGGAAAATTGGCTAAGGCGAGTAGGGATTTGCAAAGATAGAAAGTGATAAGTAGGACGTCTCAAGATTCGATCGTAAAGCTCGCGGCATTGCATCTCTATTTGCTACCATTTTATGTCCCTCCTTTCTTTTTCTCTATCTTGTTCTCTCTTTTTGTCCCTCCTTCCATCTCTCCCTCTCTCATCATCTTTTCTCTACAAACGAAGATGGTCAGATGTGGGGTTTATGCAATGTTTTGGCCTATCCCTATTCCTCTAATGAAAATAGCTCGTTAAAACATGTATATTCTGAGAATACTTTATTCCAGGAACTGATAGCACATATTATATGTACATGATATACTTTGGGCTGTCTTTAAAACTCAGACTCTTATAAATATTAAATAAACCCTCATGAACATGAAGAAAGGAGTGGGCACAATGTAAAAGATAGCAGTCTACTTTTGATGATCTGACTTCAAATTATCACACTCCTTCCTTAAACGATAATACGGTGATAATTTGGGTACGGTGCACCCTCTCTAACTAAACGTAGCGCGCGCGATAACATGACACTGAGAGAGACAGCGCAGGAGGATAGAAGAAAGAGGGGATATCATACCCAAGGTGATAATAACGGCAAAACAAAGGGAGTCTTCTCTTGATTCCCAAAATAGGCAAAAGTCACTCTTCCTCTCCCCCTATGACCTATCTCTCTCTCTCTCTCTCTCTCTCTCTCTCTCTCTCTCTCTCTCTCTCTCTCTCTCTCTCTCTCTCTCTCTCTCTCTCTCTCTCTCTCTCTTTCTCCCTCTCTCCCTCCCTCTCTCTCTCTCTTTCTCCCTCTCTCCCTCCCTCTCTCTCTCTCTTTCTCCCTCTCTCCCTCTCTCTCTCTCTCTCTCTCTCTATCTCAGGGAGCGTTTGGTGCCCTCCAAAAGATTTGCGAGGATTCCACGGAACATTTAGAGGCCCTACCTGGTGCTAATGGAACCAAAGCTCTGGACACGCTGATTCCCCTGTTTATGCAGTACTTCCAACATAAATCTAGCAAAATCAGGTACAGTGTAGTCCCGCAAAATCAGGTACTACACAGTCTAGCAAAATCAGGTACTACACAGTCTAGCAAATCAGGTATCAATGGTACTGTTTGCAATGCCTGCCTTTAACATCGTGCAAACATCCCCGGCAACCCCCCTCCCCCCCCCCCCCAAAGCATTATGTCCATTTTAGTATGTATGGTATATTGTTTATACCCTTTTTTTGTGCGTATAGACCTTAGTTCACGCCTTTCAAATTATAGTCTGTCAGTCTGACTATAATTTGAAGTCTCTGTCCTTGATCTACCGAACCGTGAAATAAAATATGAGCCACACAAATCTGTCCATGCTAAAAGTAATACCGGGGGAATTAGGATGTAAATGTAATATTACTGCTATTAGACTCAATATCCAATCGGTATACATGTTTATTGTGTGTAACTGTAGACCTATATTGAGGGTGTATGTTAATGACTCTCATTTCTTTTAGCAAGCCTCAAGGCAAATCACGTGGCCGCAACGTTCTCGATATGATGATGCTCCACCCACTTTCTATTTTTTTCTCCCCCCCCCCTCTCTCTCTCTCTCTCTCTATCTCTCTCTCTCTCTCTCTCTCTCTCTCTCTCTCTCTCTCTCTCTCTCTCTCTCTCTCTCTCTCTCTCTATCTCTCTCTCGCTCTCTATCTCTCTCTCTCTCTCTCTCTCTCTCTCTCTCTCTCTCTCTCTCTCTCTCTCTCTCTCTCTCTCTCTAACTCTCTCATCTCCCTCGTTTCATTGACAAAGGAATATATCAAATCAAGTTCCCGCCAAATTGTGTACCAGCTGATATATTGTGTGTATAGTAATTTACTCTCAGGATCTCACAGCTAGAAACTTATTATTGTCTAGCTGGATAGTCACACCGGGTCTAAAAAAGTTTAGGGTCAACTATTTGTAATCTCTCTCCAGCTCCCCCTCACACCCCGCCCTCTCAGGTCGAATGCTCTGGCATGTATAAACCAGTTTATCATCAACCTGCCACAAGCTCTCATGGACAATCTGGGAAACTTTGTACAGGTAAACTAATGTTACAGTCGAACCCCGATTTAACGGGAGAATAAACTTCCCCCAATATAGGAAATTAATTTGGACACCCCTTTCCCCCCTTGGTTACGAAGTCACCCCTATTATTGCATATAGGGGTGACAATACCGCCTACCTAAAAATGAAAATTTACGGGACCTTCTCATAAAAAGTTATCGAAAACTTGTCTAAAACCTATCTAAAACGTATGGTACTAGTTTGTATAGTAACCAGGACCTGAATTCTACAGAAAGTAACGACCGGTAGCGATTACACCACATGTTTAACAACAGAGGTGTGTCGCATAACTCCTTATATGGGCATAAAATTCCAATCTTGTGGAATTTTTTCTGACTCGACCATAGCTTAGTTATCAATGAATCCACCTCTAATACCTTTGGAATGGCATTTTGCACATTTCTGAAGCTTTTTGTAGCCAAATTCCAGCATCTTCATAGTTTTCCAAAAACAAAAACAGTGTTAATGGCCAAAATATCGAAAAATTCCGGTATGTAATGGTAGCTCAGACAATTTCCTCGGTATGTTCAAAAAATTAGAACTTTCTGTTTTGTAGTTTGGACACAGGAATTTTTTTCCCGCCGTACAAGCGATATTATTACCCCTCCGTGAGCTAGCGCAGAGGGGGAATTTCATTACCAATTTCCCCCCGAGCATCCGGTAAATCGGGGTCTCCTCGTGAGTCATCTCTATTATAAAATGTTTTATACGCCCAAGCAAATAAAGCTGATTTTTCTCTTCTGGAAGTTTGTGAATGTGAATATGTTCGAAAAAAATTCATTCCCCATTATAATAGTTACCGCTTGAGTTGCCGTGGCAACCATAAAATTAGCGTTAAATGTGCGAACAAAGGTGGCCACCCGGCGGAGTCTTGTCAGGTTTATCATCAGCCCAAGCTTTAGGCAACTTGTAGGCAACTTGTGGACAAATTGTACTGGTAGAAAAGTTGTAGAAAGTTGTACATGCAGTAGATTCTGCAAGACAACTCACTTCCCATGATCTGCCTCAGTGTACAGGGTGTCCCACTACTCAGTGGGGGGGGTAATCATGGTGACAAATGGTGACACATGGTGACAAATGGTGACTCATCTGACCATTTAGGGTATGTCACCATCACCATTTGTCACCATTTGTCACCATTTGTCTCCATTTGTCACCATTTGGTTCCATTTGTCACCATTTTTTGACGAAAAATGCGGATTTCGGCAGAGATTCTTAAAAAATTTGATAAAATTTATTAATTTCCTTAGACCGATATATTTGTTCATAAGTTGTTAACATGGCCATTCCGGATCGGCTAGTAGTGTTTTGGACCGCTAAAACTTCCCAAAAGTCACGTCGAGGGTGTACCTCCCTCGCACAATATATAAAAGCGCAATTAACCACCTGTGACCCATAAATTACATCCAATCGACTTGAAACTTTGTAGAAGTGTCCCCCAATGCCCCATAACATCATATTATGTCCCACAACATCATATTATGCCTGTAGGAAGCTCCAGAGAGAATGGTGACAAATGGTGACTCATCTCAAAATTTTGGTTATGTCACCATCACCATTTGTCACCATATGTCACCATTTGTCACCATGATTACCCCCCCACTCAGTGTAGTACCTAGCTGTCAGCTGATGACAGTGTTTATACACTATGCAGTGAAGCCCTGATGTTGAATAAGGAGAGTTTGTTACTTTAACTAGGAGAGATATAGACGCCATGAGTACTTATTGTATACTCATACTGCATACATAACATGTAATGCGTTATGCGTGACAAATTTAGTACTTTGTCTGCGTATCAGCTCAAGTATCTGTGTGAGAGATAGAGATGGAGAGAGACAGAGAGAGAGGGAGTGAAAGAGAGTGAAAGAGAGCTTAGAGAATTATATGTCGTACTCACATTAGTCGTACTTGCAAGCGTAGCAGCAGTACAGTGTGAGATAGAGATGCGTGGGTTGTTACACATCAAACTCTCAAACAAACTCTCATTAGTGAATCAAGAGGCAGGAATTAGCAATTTACAACAATGAGCACCCCAAATCAATATGTTTTATACAACACTGAGCAGTGAGCACCCCAATACCACGTTTACTCACCGCACCAATGTCTTACTACAAATGTAGCTTACACTGCGCTCAGTGATGGTTCATCAACAAATGGGTTTTAATATCTCACTGCATGCATTCTAACTTCTATCTTAAAATGGGTTAGACATGTATTTCAATATACCCTACCACAATAATATTTTAGGGTCTCACTACTTCACTATTTCCTGGTCTCACTACTTCACTATTTTAGGGTCTCACGATGCTAGCAGCAGACGACGATCCAGAGGTGAGGAAGAATGTGTGCCGTGCTTTGGTTATGTTGTTGGAGGTTAGGGTCGATCAACTAGCTCCCCACATGGATAACATTATTGAGGTAATTAATTAGCGAATGATTAATTAATTTACAACCAATTAACTAATTAGTGATCAATTAAAGAACTTCTGCTATTGTTTCGTGCTTCAAATTGTTCTACAAAGGGCAAGTTTGTTGTGAAACCTGGTACTTTTTGGAAATACTGAATACATTGTGCAAAATGTGTTATGCGTGTACTTCATGTAACGCCCTCTCTATATTTCCTGTTTTTTTAAAAATAATTCTAGATGGTTCAAGATATCCCCCTTTCCCCCATCAATAACCCTCCTTCTCTTCACAGTACATGCTAATTCGCACCCAAGACTCCGATGAAAATGTTGCCCTAGAGGCTTGCGAGTTTTGGCTGGCCTACGCGGAACTTCCCACCGAAGTCCTACAGCTCCTCCAACCTTTCCTCGGCAGGTAATAGAAATGTGGGGTGTGAATTCCTTCCGTGTGTGAGGTGTGAGTGTTTTCAAGCCTAGCTAGTAGATTTGAAAATTTTAACCCACGGAATTTTTACAGACTGGTGCCTATTCTAATTCAAGGAATGAAATATTCGGAGATTGATATCATCCTGCTGAAGGTATGTAATACCCGCGTATTATAGAAATGTTGTTATCCCGCTCCCCGATCTCTCCCTGTCCCTCATTTTCGCGCCGCTTCTCAGTACCCTTTGCGCTCCGCGGTCTTGCCTCTTCGAGGACTAGCAGAAACGCGCGCGTTACCAGTGGAAAGTGGCTACCGTCAAAAGGGGTGAGTGATGCGCGCGAAGCCCTATTATGTGAGCCATTTGTGGTAATTAATTCAGTGATATATGTCTTGTGACGTCACTAATGCAAGAGAATAGAGAGAGAGCCTCTCTGAGAGGAGGAGAGGAATGCCCGAATTAAATATCCACTGGCCTCTATAAATATTATTCTACGAGAAATGAGAATTCCCCTTATTCCGGGAAATTCCAACCATTATCCCATCACTAATTAATCCCATCTCTCTCTCTCTCTCTCTCTCTCTCTCTCTCTCTCTCTCTCTCTCTCTCTCTCTCTCTCTCTCTCTCTCTCTCTCTCTCTCTCTCTCTATCTCTCTCTCTCTATCTCTCTCCCTCCTCTCTCCATCTCTCTCTCTCTCTCTCTCTCTCTCTCTCTCTCTCTCTCTCTCTCTCTCTCTCTCTCCCTTCCTTCCTAACTCTCCTTCTCCTCTAGGGTGATGTTGATGATGACGAAATGGTACCTGACAACGAACAAGAGATCAGGCCCCGGTTCCATCGAGCAAGGACCCACCAGCAAGCCCAGGCGAATGGGGAGAAAGGTGGTGGAGGTGGGGAGGAAGATGATGACGATGATGATGATGCAGATGATGATGCTTTTGGAGAGTGGAATCTGAGTGAGTTGAAATAACATCATCTCGCTCTATCTCTCTCTCTCTTTCTCTCTGTCTCTCTCGCTCTCTCTTTCTGTCTATCTCTCTCTCTCTCTCTCTCTCTCTCTCTCTCTCTCTCTCTCTCTCTCTCTCTCTCTCTCTCTCTCTCTCTCTCTCTCTCAAATTCCTTAATGAAACTTATTAGTTTCCATTCCCTGAAGTCCCCCATCGCCTCCAATATCTCTCTTCACCTCTAGGAAAATGCAGTGCAGCCGCCCTTGATGCTCTTAGTAATGTCTATAAAGACGAGATATTGGGACCACTTCTGCCCATCCTAATGCAGACACTGTCTAACGCTGAATGGGAGGTATGTGTTAGAGCTATATTGGAAAGTGTGTTAGAGATGTGTTAGAAATGTGTTCAAACTGTGTTAGAGATACTAAGGGGGAGGTAGGTGAACAGTCGGACCGACGTAATAATGTCTAATTTTAAGATTTCAGTTCAAAATCACCAGTAATCACGTTTTATCAGAAAATGATGTTTGCCCTTTCAGGTCAAAGAGCTGGGTATCCTGGCACTAGGTGCGGTTGCTGAGGGCTGTATGAATGGAATAATGCCTCACCTTCCACAGCTTGTACCCTTTATGATATCTGCTTTGTCCGACAAGAAGGTACATCATTCTCACAACACAACTGATTTTTGTTTCGATTTCCTGACCAGTTATATAACCATTGCCATTTGCCTCTCACAAATACCTCAGTTTACTTTCCCCAATAACTCTAGCATCGCTCCCAAACATCTAATACTCCCATCCCTATTCAGACACTAGTTAGGTCTATCACCTGCTGGACTCTCTCCAGATACGCTCACTGGATTGTTAGTCAACCACCTGAGAGTTACCTAAAACCCCTCGTTGAAGAGGTAATATAATAATTCTCAATTTTAAATAACCTGAATTATATATTAGAGATCACCATGTCCCTATTCGTAGCGGTACTACTTTATCTACTACATGTCCATTGTCTCTATTCCATTGATATCTTCTCTTTTCACCGGTAAACTGAAACTTACCATTTCCTACTTTAGTTACTGAAACGAAATACAAAACGTAAAACTATTTATTGAGCACTGATGATTGGTGTCATTGACATCATGAAACATATGTTTGCAACAACTTAAAGTGTTTCATTTTGTAGTTACTGAAACGAATGTTGGATACCAACAAGAGAGTCCAAGAAGCAGCCTGCAGTGCATTCGCCACACTTGAGGAGGAGGCATGTGTTGAATTGTTGCCATACCTCAAATATATCCTGGAGACCTTCCTGGAGGCCTTTAAGAAGTACCAACACAAGTCCCTCTTGATTCTCTATGATGCCATTGGAACACTTGCTGATAGTGTGGGATTCCACCTAAACAATAAGGTACGTGTTTTGTTTAAATCATTTATGTGGTGAGGATCACTAGCCCATATATAGTTCCCCTCCCCCTAAATCTGCTCCTATACTTGCCCCTCTCCTATAATCGGGATAATCGTTGCAATATACCCCCCTAATCATATTATATACCCCGTGTAGGAATATCATAGTTTCCCTCCCCTAAATCTGCTCCTATACTTGCACCTGGCCTTGGCCCTCCCCTAAATCCACTCCTATCCTCGACCCCTCTCCTATAATCATTGCAATATACCCCCCTAATCATATTATACCCCGTGTAGGAATACATAGAGATACTGATGCCACCCCTCATTGCCAAGTGGAACAACCTAAAGGACGATGATAAAGATCTCTTCCCTCTACTGGAGTGTCTCTCCTCCGTTGCGACCGCTCTCGGGGTATGTTAATATCAGGAACCGACCGAATCAGGAAATACTGGCCCCTGATTGGCTGATAACCAGTCACGTGACCTGAATAACGAGTTCTGATTGGTTGTTTACTTGTTTCGGTCGGTGCCTGGTTAATATATATGTTATCCCCTCCACTGATGCATCAGTGGAGGGGATAACACATCATGATGTGTTTCATCCAATATCCATCTATCTAACATCTAACATGTGTCCAACACGTATAACATATATCTGACAAGTGACATCTAACATCTGAAATCTAACCGATTACATCTAACATTCTAACATTCTAACCCTCCCCCCCCCTCTCAGACGGGTTTCATTCCCTACGCGGAGCCAGTATTCCAGCGTTGTCTTATCCTTATAGAACAGACCCTAACCGCGTCTGTCATGGCAGCTGCACAACCTGATCAGTATGATAAACCTGATAAGGACTTCATGATCGTTGCACTGGTATGTTTTCAAAATTGATCCAACTGAAGAATGTACCAAAGCCGTCCTGAAATCGGTTATATTAGTCGCTTCCATATAATTGTGTAGTAGCCGAGTTTGAAAAAATCAATCCGTCAGCTTATAAATTAAATTAACATATATAATACTAGACCAAAAAACAAAGGAAATTTGTTTGGAACACCCGTGGCCTTTTTCGATACTAGCTTGACGCTGCGGGAAATGCACCCATAATCTGAGCTACACTACTAGGTATCGTTGTGTCATCTCTCTCCAAGTTCTAACGTACGCACACTTTCTCTCACTCTTCCTCGCGTCTTGCTCTGACGAAGGGTGCATTTCCCGCAGCGTCAAGCTAGTATCGAAAAAGGCCACGGGTGTTCCAAACAAATTTCCTTTGTTTTTTGGTCTAGTTTCTCAGGGTTTTTGTAAACAGGTAACATAAATATGCAAATAACGGCTAAACGGTGCGAGATACGACTTTTTGTCCGGGGTACGACCCCCCATAAATCGACTATTCTGCGTCGAAATTATATGTCCATGAAAACATTCTAGGACCAGCTGAATCGGAAATATTCAGAATATGCATTAAATCATGAATCAGTGCATAAATATGCATATAACGGCTAAACGGTGCGAGATACGACTTTTTGTCCCGGGGACGACCCCCCATAAATCGACTCTTCTACGTCGAAATATGTCCATGAAAACGTTCTAGGACCATTTGAAGTGGAAATATTCAGAATATGCATTAAATCATGAATCTGCACATAAATATGCAAATAACGGCTAAACGGTGCGAGATACGACTTTTTGTCCCGGGGACGACCCCCCATAAATCGACTCTTCTGCGTCGAAATATGTCCTTTGAAATGTCCTTACAACAACCAATACCGAGATAATCATAAAATTATACATAAATTATGCATGATTAATGACTTCCCATGCTCAAATCACAATTTTACATAGCCTACGACATGTAGAACAGTCGATTTATGGGGGGTCTTCCCCGGGACAAAAAGCTCTAAATCCAGCCGTTTTTGCTCAGTTTGGTTTGTAAAAAGGTCGTGCGTATGTATCACTGCGCTGGCAAGCGCAAAGGTTGCCTTCTCCCCCCCCTCAAAAGCGCCGCCAGAAACGCAGTTATACGTTTTATGGGTGTTTGGCTGAAAACCCAGATTTCAGAAGGCTATAGCGTGACTCCCTTTTATCCGTTAGACTTGAAATTTGGAATGTATACCCGGCTTGGGGTCTTTGACTCAAGTTTAAAATTTCAAGTCTCTATCTCATCTGGAACCGAAGTTACAGATAGGTCCCATTTGCCATAAATTCAGTGTAACACATATGCACGCGCGCGCGCGTATACGCGCGCGTAGGAGAGACGCTTTTTATAAACCATATTCACGCCAAACGAAAAAAGATAGAAACTTCTCATTTTCACAGCTAGTAGATCTACTGGATGTGTGTGCATTAGTCGATATGGAGTCTCTTTTCATCGCCAGGAACGTCCTACAGAACGTCTTAAAGTCGTCATTTTTCAGACTCTGACCAAAATTCTTTGAGCTCAATTTACACCCTGAAGACGGATTCTAATCGAAAAACGAAGACTATATCATGGAAAGAGAATTGTCTAAACTTTCAGAAACTATATTGCGAATTTCCAAAACTACATGTATAAGGGTCTTAAAGCGCGTCTGAAGTGTTATGACTGTTTAAAAATAGATATGACGATATGGGGTTTTTCACAATAGCGGACTCAAATCTTATCCAATCGATCTCAAACTTGGTCAGTATCTTCATCTAGGTAGTCCCGATGATATTACGTCATAATTATGACGTGATAACGTCGTGACGTCATTTTATGACGTCAAAATGACGTCAAAAATGAAATTTTCTCAATTTCGCGATTCCATCCTCTCCGTACCTGTTCTACTGCATCTAAATGGATAAAAAATCCCAAAAATGATGCAAATTATACCAAAACTAATTAAAATTAGTAGGCCGGAAAGGTTGCCCTATGATTTGAGCTACCTTTGGTACCGGTACATTCCCTTTTGAAGATAGATGACGCATCTGCAGTACCCTGTCTGTACCCCGTGAATGTTACGGTGGCAAAGGTAGCTCAAATCATAGGGCAACCTTTCCGGCCTACTAATTTTAATTAGTTTTGGTATAATGTATGTATACAGAGCAAGCGTTTGGGACCCCCCTCGTAACTTTTGAACGAAACCATCGATCGACTTGAAATTTTAAACACTATTAGATATATCATTGAGGTAGCTTTACATACAAAATTTCAGCGTGCTAGCTTGTCGGGAACATGGTTAAATAGACGCTCGAAAAGGGCGAAAGTCACATCCGTATGGTATATACTGCATTGGCCCCGAATCGGGCGAAATTAAATTTTCCGCACCTGAGTTTATCCTTTCAGATTTTATCTTATAATGTTCTAGGATGACCTTAGAAGGGGTGGGATGTTTTTTCATTGCTGGGGGCTTTGCCCCCAGACCCCCATTAGGCCACGGGGCACTTGCCAGTGCAGTGATATTCCATCTCCAGGATCTATTGAGTGGAATGGCTGAGGGTATGGAGGGGCACATAGAGGTGCTAGTGAAGAACTCACACGTCCTTCCCCTTCTCTTCCAGTGCATGAAGGTATGTCACATTACAAATTAATAAACTCAAACCCTATAGGATTGTTTCTATTCCAAAATTAAACTGTAACTCCAAAGGATTGTTTCTGTTCCAAAATCTAAAATCCCACACAACCCAACAGGATGATATGTGTGAAGTGCGGCAGAGTTCATTTGCTCTCCTCGGAGATCTCACTAAAGCGTGTTTCCCACATGTGAGACAATACGTTGGGGAGCTGGTACCCGTTCTCCATGAAAACCTTCAGCCTTGCTACATTAGCGGTTAGTTTAGATAACAATCACTAGGAACTCGATTAGGTTTTTAAAATCAGAATCAAATAATTAGTATGAACTAACGAAACTGACTACCAACTTTTTAATTCACTGTTGTTACTAAGTCAATAATTTATTTAATTAATTCAATTATTCTTCGCAGTGTGTAACAATGCCACATGGGCCATTGGTGAGATTAGTATCCAGTTAGGAGCCGAGATGAAACCATATGTACCAATGATACTAAATCAGTTGATTGTGATAATCAATAGAGAAAATACACCCAAGACGCTCCTTGAGAATACAGGTGAGAATATTAGAATCATCGGCATCCCTCGCATAATGGCGAAACCCAGTGTCAACTTCATATGCTGAAACCATTTGAAGTGAGGAGTTTCAATAAGTTTTATTAAAACTTAGTTTTAAATTTTATTAATTATTAAATGACCCCCCAGCTATTACGATTGGAAGGTTGGGTCTAGTTTGTCCCGAGGAGGTAGCCCCTGAGTTACCCAGGTTCATAAGGTTATGGTGTGCCTCCCTCCGCAATATCCGAGACAACGACGAGAAGGATTCCGCTTTCCGAGGGGTAAGTACTGAGTAGACTCGTTATAACGGATATTTTTTAGTCACCTGAACAGCGTTTGTTTAAATAATTAATTGCATTCCTTATAATTGGAACTCTAATTAAGATGTCTAACATCACCACCACCACCCCTCTCACTTCTCAGATCTTGTTATAATTCTTTATAATTGGAACTCTAATTAACAGGATATCACCCCCATCTAACATCTCTAATATTACCCCTCTCAGATTTGTGCAATGATCAGCGTCTACCCAATGGGCATCCTGAATGACTTCATCTATTTCTGTGATGCCGTAGCCAGTTGGACCTCCCCCAAGGAGGATCTGAAGCTCATGTTCAGACAAATCTTGTTACATGGCTTCAAGGAGCAACTTGGTGAAGAGAACTGGAGAAAGATCACAGAGCCCTTCCCGGAGATGCTAAAAAAGAGGCTCTCCCAGCTTTACGGTGTTTAAAGGTAATATATGACGTGGCGTTTAGCTGGAATGTGTGAACAGTTTTTTCATTTGTTTGTATTCTGTCTAACCCCATCCCTTTTTTCAGCGCACATCAAAAAAGGATGAAGCTCTGACGGAACAATTCACCGTGGTTCAGATCTACTATATAATAGACACTTTTCCTGCCCCCTCTCCTATTTTGCCCCTTTTCCCATTGCCTCCCGACGGAGGTGTTTTTTATTTTTCTTTAAAGTTTTTTTTGCTATTTTTTTCGATTTTTTTTCCGTTTTTTATTTAATAGTTCTTTCACCGTTCCTTGATGTTTCTCCCGTAGTGGAGAAGGAGAAGAAAAGAGATCCTCGCATCATGATCAATGATCTTGACCAGGACCTGCTGGAAAAAGATCGCCTTCTGTCAGAGATTGTCAGTGATAAGAATGAGTCTGTGAAGAGACTAGTTGGGGAGGGTCACCTGGTGAAAGTGGTCCATGTAAACAGAACAGGAAGATATGCAGTGTTCCAGGTCTCTCCAGAAGTGAGGAAGGCGATATCAGAAAGGAAGGACAAGCTATTCTTGAAACTTCGACAGCATTCAGTGAGGAACAGGTTTTATGTCACGCAGTGTTTTCACTGCCAGCGCTTTGGCCATGTAGCAGGATCCATCTACTGCCCAAACAAGGATAAATCTCCAGTTTGTGCCTTCTGTACGGGAGATCATGACACTAGGAGTTGCCATGCCAAGAAGGAAAATGTAGTTAGCAGGATGAAATGTGTCAACTGTGATCATGGAGGAAGCAGAGAGGACAAGCGCCATGCTCAAAGTCACCCAGCCTCCAGCAGTATGTGTCCATTCTATGTAAATGCTAAAGGAAGACTCATGGAGAGTACCAGTGGAGTAACGAAGCAGGAAAAAAACGTGTACCTGACGAGGGCATGGGAGGATCTGAGAGGAAAACGTCTTGGAGGATTGGCACACTAAACGTCCACTCAGTTATGAATAAGACGTCAGGTGTAATTACACACTTAGAGGAAAAAGGATGTGACATCTGCTTGGTACAGGAGACTTATCTGAAACAGAGTGACACAGCTAAACTTCAGGAGATCAGGGACTATGGTTGGAATATCTTCTCCTCGCCTAGAGCGGAACGTTCAGGAGGTGGAATTGGAATCTTGTACAGGGATGGTGTCAAGTTGAAGTATACTCCGGTAAAAGCCAAGTTTAAATCGTTTCAAGTCCAGGAAGCCCTTATTGGAGGAGGAAAAGATGTGACGAGGCTATGCAATATCTATAGACCTCCGTATACTGACAAGGCACGGTTTACGGAAGCCCAGTTCTTGGATGAGTTTACCGATTATTTGTCAGAGTTGGTCTGCAAAACGGGGAACCCTATCCTGATGGGGGACTTTAACTTCCAGGTTCAAGATACTCAGAACTTCTATGCCAAGAAGTTGCTTGGACTACTCGACTCTCTTGGATTTGATCAGCGGGTCCCACTACAACCTACTCATGTTCGTGGTGGTACTTTGGATCTGCTTCTCTGCCAAAAAGACAGATATTCTAAGGTTCAATCAGTTGAAGTATTTCCTGACGGAACGACCTCTGATCATTTTCTTGTATTGGCGGAGCTGTGTATTGAAACTGTAGCAAGTGAATACAAGACTCGTGAAAAAGTGGACATGTACAGAGATTTCAAGGCTGTTGATATTGAAATACTTCGATGTGCTTTTAGGAGTGTGGATTGGAGTGAAGCGATGGAATCTGGATCAGCTGAGGAGGTTTTGTGTATTTATATGAGGAAACTTGAGGAACTTGTGGATAGGACTGTCCCGTTGAAGAGGAGAAAGAAGAGAGGAGCTAAGCTGAGGCCATGGAGAGATAATCCAGAGGTGCGTCAAGTTCTTCGTCAGCGGCGGAATGCTGAGCGAGCCTGGGAGAACAATAAAACCAGCGTCACGAAGAAGCAGTTCAATGAACTCAAGAGGCAGTTTGGGCGTGTTGACAAGGAAGCGAGGACAAACTACGTCAAGGAAGACTTGGAGGAGTCCAGAGATGACCCCAAAGCACTTCAAAGGAAATTGAACCGTCTACTTGGTAATACTGAGACCTTTATGCCGGAAACCACAGATAAGCGGAGGTTAGCGGATGACTTTGCGGACTTCTTTGTTGGAAAAGTTGATAAGATCCGGTCTACTGTTATTGGAGAGAAGAATCTGAGGACTAAGAGGAACCCTATTCATCAGACACCCGTCTGTTGTTTTGAGGAATTTGAGGAAGTTTCCCCAGAGAAACTAAAGAGGATAATCAAAGACATGCCAGACAAGACATGTGATCTTGACCCTATACCGACTTGGTTAGTGAAGGGGTGTATGCATGAGCTAGCTCCAGTCTTGTGCAGGTTTATTAACCTATCCCTTGGATGTTCCAGTGTTCCTGAACTTCTCCAGCAAGCTTTGGTGTTTCCAACGATTAAGAACCCTTATGGCGATAAGGACACTTTGACCAATTATCGGCCAGTCTCCAACCTATCTTTTGTCTCCAAGCTTCTTGAAAAGATAGTTCTAGAGCAGCTCAACTCGTATCTTAATGAGAACGAGTTACTAAATAAGCATCAATCAGGTTACAGGGTGAATCATAGCTGTGAAACCCTACTGATGGGTATGTTTGATGATCTCCTTCGGGATATGGATGAAGGAAAGGTCGCAGGCCTCTTTCTATTAGATATGAGCGCCGCTTTTGACACAGTGGACCATGGAAAGCTGCTAGAAGTTCTTAAAGAACGGTTTGGAGTGAAGGGTTCTGTCTTGGATTGGTTCGCCAACTATCTACAAATGAGGACTTATCGGGTAAACGTGGAAGGGGAACTTTCGAGGATCGTCTCTCTGATTTGTGGAGTTCCGCAAGGTTCACTGCTTGGACCTGTGTTGTTTTTACTGTATGTGGAGGAATTGCAAGATTTGGTCAAACCGTATGGCCTAAGGATTAAACTTTATGCTGATGACTCGCAATTGTACATCAGCTTTGTTCCAACTGATGAGGAAAACTGGAAACTGGCAAAGGAGAGGACTGAGGAATGCTTGTCAAGTGTGAAAGAGTGGATGAGTGAGCACTGGCTAAAGTGCAATGAGGCAAAGACTGAATTCCTGCTGTTAGGCAAAAACAGCGCCCTGGATAAGATGGTCTATCAGCCCACTGTGGACTTTGGTGGAGTGGAGATAAGCCCAGTGGACTTTACGGGGAGTACAGGGAAAACACTAGGAGTGTTCCTTGATAGCAACCTCTCTATGGAGAGGCAAATCAACAGTGTTAAGAGGCAATGTGGTTTGTTGTTGAAGAATCTATGGCAGGTAAACCGGTGTCTAGATAGATCGACGAAGATACTCCTTGTTAAGCAGCTCATCATTTCAAGACTGGATTACTGTAATATCCTTTACCATGGCTTACCTAAGAAGCTTCTCAACAGCCTTCAGAGAGTCTTGAACTCGTGTGTCAGATTTGTTTATGGCCTACACGGTCACCAAGACACCTACATGCCATACTTGAAAGAATTGCATGTTCTTCCTGTGGAACAACGAGTCACGTTCAAAGCATGCCTTATGGCGTACAAGATTGTACATGGATTGGCCCCTGACTACCTGCAAGATCAGGTCCCTGTTGATGATGGACTTCATGTGATCCGGGCTACTAGAGGAAATGCTTGGCCTGATGGCCTCAAGCTGAAGTACCCTAAGCTATCAAGTGTCAACGCGACTTCCAAGTTGAGAAGAAGACGTCCGTCAGTCTACCTGCCTGAAGTCTGGAATAGGCTTCCCCTTGATCTGAGAGCTGTTGAGTCTGTGGAATCTTTCAAGTCTAAGCTCAAGACTAGTCTTTTCACTGAGGCTTTTGGTGAGACTGGACTGTCCTCTTAACACTCTCCTTCTTGCTGAGGTATGTGCTCTAGCTGGTACCCGTTTTTAATTATTTTTCTGTATTTTAAGCTCGTGGCGAGCAGAAGTGTGAAGCATAAATTGGGGTTTTTCATAGCACGAGTGTTTTTCTGTGTTTCCAATATACGGACTTTTATATCAATTTTTAGAGTTCCAGGACTCTAACTCAGTCTGTTATGTAATCAGTCACCGATAGTTATGTGAGCCGATAGTAATGTGAGCCGGTGTAATTTTTTCTTTATTATTTTTTGTTCTATTAGGGATAAGTTGGCGAGGTCTTACCAGTATATTAACCGTTCAGATCATCCTTCAGTGACAGCAGCAGTTTCGCTGCTCTGTCCCTGTCGGATATGGGCGGAATATAAACATAGTTATTATTATTATTATTATTATTATTATTATTAATAGTTTGTATTATAGATAATTTTTTAAGTCTTGCAACTAAAGAACGTAAGAGAGAAGCAAACCTAACAGTGACGCTTGTAGTGGAAAAACGGTTTTCTAAGACGGTACGCGGACGTGTGCAGGTACTAAACTAAACCTGTGCACCATGTAAACGGGGCGTCTGCGTACCGTGTTTGAATGTCGTTTCTCCACTACAAGTGAACTTGTAACCTGCCGTTTCAGACAGATATATTTTTGAGGTTGGCGGATGTTATTTTGGGTTTTATCAGGTTTATCCTTCATTAGTCTCTCATTAAACGAATAGAGATGTGATGGGTGCACCTGGTATCTCCCAACCGCTTGACCTTGTTTTTTGAGGTTTTTTTCGCAATCTGATTTTATCGCGAACGTCTAGGGTCCACAAGAGAAAGCGTCGCGTCCAGTGGTGGCCCTCCTATGTTTTGTTTTTTGTCTGAAACGTCGCTCCTAATACTGTTCTGCTTCCTGTTTTTGCAAGAAATTGTAGCGGATACTTCTCTTTATTTGTTACGGTGATCAGTTTGGGTCGGGGGTGCCTCGAGGATGCCTCAGGGTGCCTTGAGGATGCCCGATCCAAACTGTCCTGTTATCCCCTTTTTTCCACGGGATATGCTCTACATAATCGATCCTGCCAATAACTTTCTAAAGAAGAGAGAGATTTTCTTTTTCCGTATCGTTTTTTTGAAGTTTCTGTGTATGCTTCAGCCGCAGTTTATGTTATGAGCTATAAGTTATTAAACAAGGGAGAGAGAGAGAGAGAGAGAGAGAGAGAGAGAGAGAGAGAGAGAGAGAGAGAGAGTGAGACAGAGACACAGAGAGAGTGAGAGAGAGACAGAGAGAGAGAAAGCATGCCAAGGAAATGTAATTTGCGTGTGTTTGTTTGTGAACGTAGGAAAGTGTTTTGAACCCTCAAAGTAATACCTGCATCACATATTTTTAACTGTGAACCAAATATACATGGACCTGGAGTAAGAATTTACCTGTTTTTTACAGAGCAACTAAGAAAAAAAGTACGGGTATATTTTTGCAAGTTGATCCCTTGTAAGGATGTGATCATTGATTATCATCTCTCTTTTAGGACCCCCTTTTCGCGAGCTCCGGAGGGTTATAACACAACAATTAAAGTGTGTTTCTTACTCCAACGTCTATTAAGAAATATGATAAGTACATTCTTCTCCTAGTATATAGGATGTTAACTAACGCTAAGTTCTATAAGAAGCATGTTTTTGTGATTTTGTGTGTGAGTGAGATGGAACTATATATTCTACACAAAAAGGAAAGCAAGTGTGATCATGTTTGTGTGTGTGTGATATGAGTGTGTGAGTGTGCCAGGCACGGTGTGTGTGGGTGGATTTGAGCATGATTTGCTGATGTCCTGATCCAGTATTTGATTTCTCGCCATGTATGTTGAGCAGGAACCGGCCAATCAGAACTCGTTATTTAGGTCACGTGATTGGTTATCAGCCAATCAGGGACCAGTATTTCCTGATTCGGTCGGTTCCTGATGTTGAGAGTGTCATGAGATGATGTGATATGTTTTTCATGTGTAGGCATTTTATCTTTCAACCCACCAAATTGATCCTTGTTTTTTGTCTAATTCAGAAACCAGATCAAATCATTTGATCATTATGTCGCTGTGACAGCGTACAAAATTATCCTTGATGATAGGACCAGAGATCAATTAGATCATGCCTCTGCTGTAATTGGGGGGCCAATGGAAATGCTGTCATGTCTGGCGTCTCAGATCAGGTCGATTAGATGCAGCCACTAGCCAGCCAGTCGAGATGCAGGTCCATTGGGTGAAGCATTGATAAAGTCGGATTTTTTGAAACTGTCACCCCCCTGGGTATTTTCAATTTTTGTAAATGACCATAAATGGCCATATCTCCGGTTCCTGACGAGATAGAGACTTGAAATTTGGAGGTTACGAAGATCTTGCTAAGTTCTTCCGAACCTCCAAATTTCAAGTCTCTATCTTATCAGGAACCGGAGATATGGCAAATTTTGTTATTTCAGGGGGGTGACAGTTTCAAAAAATCCGAGTATACTTTTCCCACGAGACGCGCATAACAACTGCTAACAATAGTGAACACTAGAGTTTCAAAACATCGCGCGCTCCAGCATTAACACGGGAGATGGTGTGACAAGGGGGGCAAAACTCGGGTCGATATTTCCACACTATGTGGACAAATAGTGTGTGTTGTGTGTGACCAATCGTGGTGTGCGTTTATTATCTGAGACCCCGGTGTCGGCTTGTTGTTTCTTTTATAAATTATAGTTCTTAGTTCATGGTCTAGTCACGCCTCCCAGACATTGTGGCCAGGTGATAACTCGAGTGTTGTTCAGGAGAGAAATTTTGAACCGAACAAGCTAGAGAGTTCTTTTTGTACAAAATACATATATGTAAAACTACAAATTAAAAACAACAGCAGTTTTTAAGGTCTATACACATGTTTCATGGTGCCCCACGAGGAGGCACCAATCATCATATGTAAAACTATAATAATAATAACTTAATCCACATAGATCCAGTCCTTCAAATTGATTGTCCTAAGTATGAAAATAATCCATTTAAAAACTCAAATCTAGCCCTGAGGGTCTGGGGCCGGATAAATTCAGCTCTCTAACAAGTTGTTATCCCTGAACAGCTCAAAGAACTCTCCACATCGGGCAGTAATCTTGGTATTTGTAACGTGGTCAGCACGAGTTGTCCCAATATTCAGGATTGCTATCTCCTTGTTTCTCTTTTTAGAGTCCAGAATGAACCGATAACCTGTGAGAATGGGTTGTTCATTTAAAAACAGGATAATACATGTAAAGTCGGATAGAGGCGGGAATCGTGTCGTTTTTAAAAAATTTTTCACCGCAAACTCGTTATTCATTGACCCACACTGTCGACAGCTGTCGTACCTGACATGACGTGAAGAGAGGAGCCTGCAACAAGAATCCTATCAGCAGCTCTGACTCTCTCATAGCAGAATTCAACTTTCTCTGAACCGACGTTGGCGCCAAAAAATACCACCTGAATAATATTGGAAGTGGAGAAAATATCCAAAAAAAGATAACACCATAGGGAAATTTATAAATTTATTCATTAATTCCCCGCGGGGATCATATATCATGTACCTGTGGCTTCAATAGATCACTACCACAGTCAGGACAAAGGGGCGTGTTGAATGATCGGATCAGTTCCGTATCTATCTCTGCATCAGCATCAGGAGTGACGTTGATTATCTCAGCTAACAAACTCACTGTTGTACGATTGTATGTAACCCTGCAAGAGGTTATATCAATACGACTGTAACCATGCAAGAGTTTGGTATGTGCATTATTTGGGCATGCATTGAGAGATCTGATAAAGTACCTACCTGGAAACTCTCCCTGTGTGTGACGTAATTACCTGGAAACTGTCCCTGTGTGTGACGTAATTACCTGGAACTCTCCCTGTCTGTGACGTAATTACCTGGAAACTCTCCCTATCTGTGACGTAATTACCTGAAAACTCTCCCTGTCTGTGACGTAACTACCTGGAAACTCTCCCTGTCTGTGGCGTAATTACCTAGAAACTGTCCCTGTATGTGACGTAATTACCTGGAAACTCTCCCTGTCTGTGACGTAATTACCTGGAAACTCTCCCTGTCTGTGACGTAATTACCTGGAAACTGTCCCTGTCTGTGACGTAATTACCTGGAAACTCTCTCTGTCTGTGACGTAATTACACCTCTGACACGTCACGATGTTTGTGGTCCCGTGTAGCTCCGTCACTTTAGTACTCCCCGCCTTTTGGTGCAGCCTGTCCACGTTTTGTGTTATCACCCAATCAACCTGATCAAGGATAAAATGACAGTTTTAATTTAGTTGAGTCGCCTGTTGGCTACGAAGTCACCACTATTGTCCAGTACAGTCTACAGACTACAGTGATATGATCAGGTTAAAACCTACCATATTATGTTTTTCCATTGCAGCCAGGACAGAGTGGGATATGTTAGGCTTCTTCTCAATAAAAACCGGAAATCCGACAAAGTTTCTTGCCCAATACCTAAAAAGTATTGATTAATTAACCAACAATTAATTATTACAGATACAACCAAATAACACAACTTCTCTTCCCACATGATCGCATCACAAAACTTAGAATTAAGCTCACTCTCCCGCCTACTCACTGCACTAATACAGTCAGACCCAGATTCACCGGAACCCCGATTTACTGAAGTATTAGCTTCCCCGGCCCCGATATAGGAAATCAACGGTATTTGACCCCTATTTACCGTGAACCCCCCCCCCCCCCCATTTACTGGACAAACCCCTTTTCCCCCGACTGTTGGTGACGCAGTCACCCTTATAACTCGCGCGCGTAGCGCGCGAAAACGAAGCCCGCGAAGCGGGCTGAGAGGTGATGGCATCACCAACCCTGACTGTAAATCCGACTGTAAATCCGACTGTATAATAACTAACACACCTCTGTCTAGCTTTTGCATCCGTCATGAACTCCATATGTTGGATGGGCCTGTGTTTAGTTCTGTCGTAGAGGCCAACACCTTCACTCCTATAGTCCGGTATACCTGGAACAATGATAAGTCACAGGAACCGAATCAGGTAATACTGGTCCCTGATTGGCTGATAACCAATCACGTGACCTAAATAACAAGTTCTGATTGGTTGTGTCATAGAGGCCAACGCCTTCACTTCTGTAATCCGGTATACCTGGAACAATTCCTGTCATAATTCATATTCTATGATTGTGAAACATACGCTCCAGTTACAAATTGGAAACTGGCATCAGGTTGGAAACTGACATCAGTTTCTAGCTGAGAGACTCCTGATGAGCCATGCTGCACACGTCAATTTATGTGATCACGAGATCGATATGTATATCGTTAACCAACCTGATTCAGTAGATAGTCCAGCCCCCGTTAACCAACCTGATTCAGTGGATAGTCCAGCCCCCGTTAACCAACCTGATTCAGTAGATAGTCCAGCCCCCGTTAACCAACCTGATTCAGTAGATAGTCCAGCCCCCGTTAACCAACCTGATTCAGTAGATAGTCCAGCCCCCGTTAACCAACCTGATTCAGTAGGATAGTCCAGCCCCCGTTAACCAACCTGATTCAGTAGATAGTCCAGCCCCCGTTAACCAACCTGATTCAGTAGATAGTCCAGCCCCCGTTAACCAACCTGATTCAGTAGATAGTCCAGCCCCCGTTAACCAACCTGATTCAGTAGATAGTCCAGCCCCCGTTAACCAACCTGATTCAGTAGATAGTCCAGCCCCCGTTAACCAACCTGATTCAGTAGATAGTCCAGCCCCTGTTAACACCACCAAACTCTTTGCCTCAGTTATAAATCTCTCCAGCTGATCGTATTGGTAGGTTGTGAGTGCGGTGTGTCTTGGAACACATTTCTGGAGAATCCTAACCATGACCACAGTTGTTTAAGAGCTGGTGATGAGTATCCTTAAATCAGTTCATAGTTCTTCCTAAATGGTTAGATTATACCGTTTATATTGGTGCGATCAAAATGTTTGTGTACATGGGGTGGGGTAAACTATCTCTCTATCAATCTCTCCCCATCTCTCTATCAATCTCTCCCCATCTCTCTATCAATCTCTCCCCATCTCTCTATCAATCTCTCCCCATCTCTCTATCATTCTCTATCTGTATTAAAAGGAAGCTAATATCCGGGTACTAAAACCAACACACTCTTTGCATGTAGCGTACTAACACCTCAATATACAGGTAGGTATTACTAGCAGCAGCAGCTCGTGTACTAAAATGATTGTACAGGGTATACAAATCTTGGATTCTCAGCGTTGAAAAAGAGTTACGACAGCAGGATAGTGACCGTCCGCAAAGTTATTTCCCAGTCCCGCAAAGTTATTTCCCAGTTCAAACGGAAAGTTCAAACTTAGCATCACCAGGGAACAGGCTTGGTAACGAAAATACCCCTCTACAGCTGTAGAGGGCATTGCGACAGTAAGGCACGTTTTAGCGTGCCCGCAAGGTAGGGGTTATTGCGTTAACAGGAAACAGGCATGCCGCACCCCCTTATGACCAAAATTCACTTTTGTCAACAATACGTTTCTGTGCCATAATATGTCATGTAATGGCTTCTTTTGACAGATAAGGTATGGTGAGTGGTGACATGGGATCACATTGCAAAGGGAGAGCGAAAGAGCCAGTGATGCGATACCAGTGTCCACTGTCCAGTGATAGACCCTGTTTAAACCGTTTCACCAATTACATAAGAGAAATACACGGGATTTTTCAAGGTTTAAAATAACCGAAAACACATATCAATGTAAAACAAATCACACATCTTATCCACGGGGAGGAGGGTGTCGGAGTCCCTTTCCGAAGTTAAGCCTGGCCTGGTTACATCCGTTGTACGTAACGATGGGGTTGTTGTTCTTAGGGTTGGGACTTCCGTTAAGTGGATGCCAGCACTTGCCACTGGTCTTGTGCTGGATGGATCCGCTAGGGAGGAACCTCCACCTGGCGTGAGGCTTTCCACAGTCACGGTGAAGGACGAGGGGCTCGTTGTTACCGGTCTGGGGCTTCCTGTGGTGGGGTACAATACAAAGTCCGGAGGTAGTGTGGCGGATGGAACCGTCGGGGAGATAACAGAATTCAAGGCGCTTTCCACCACATCCAGCGTATGTGACAATCTTGGTTCCGGGGGGAGAGTTGGGTCGACCGCCGAGAGGGTGGACACACTTGTTGCTGTGGTGCCGGATAGGGGCACAGTTGGCTGAAAATGGTAAGTGTCAGACGCTATTGAATATATACCCGACGGAAAAGACAGTAGAAAATAATTGAAAAATGTCTTGTCTTGATCAGACTCTCTCGTGCAGAGCTAATAACGGCTAAATAGAAAATCACTTACAATAAACCAGGGCGATGAGAGCCGAGAAAACAATGAAAAGCTTCATGGTGACAAAATACTAGTTTTGAAAACTGATTTTACCTCGCCTCTTCAGCTCTTTTATACCCCTTTCTGGAGACTTTTGACACCTGTTTAAATCCCATATACAGAGCTCCCCCTGGATCCTTCAAGCCACAATGTCACGTGGATTGATGCTATATGTTGACACATTGACACAACTGATCACGCCGTATAAAGAAGTGTTACTACTGAAAAGATAGACAACAGGTATCAGTGATGGAATGGTAGTGACATGGTGCCAAACCAAGCTTCGCTCTTCTTCGCGCCATACCACTGCTGACCCGATCAGTGAACCTCTGCGTCAGTCCATCCTGGAAACGTACTCCAGCTTTGTGGGCCGATTTTTTTTGAGGGGGGATGGTGTTTTTGACTTTGCACCGGATGGTCATGTCCTCAGTTCCCTGTCCCTTGGGCAGTGGATTTGGCTGCTATATGTTGACACATTGACACAACTGATCACGCCGTATAAAGAAGTGTTACTACTGAAAAGATAGACAACAGGTATCAGTGATGGAATGGTAGTGACATGGTGCCAAACCAAGCTTCGCCATACCACTGCTGACCCGATCAGTGAACCTCTGCGTCAGTCCATCCTGGAAACGTACTCCAGCTTTGTGGGCCGATTTTTTTTGAGGGGGGATGGTGTTTTTGACTTTGCACCGGATGGTCATGTCCTCAGTTCCCTGTCCCTTGGGCAGTGGATTTGGCTGCGTGTACGGCTAATGAATACTGATGCGAGGCTCTCTTCTCCCACTATGGGGCTAAATCCAACGCCAGAGATTCTTCGTTCCCAATTCCTTCATTATGGCAACCCCACCCGTATCTCCACTCCAAATTGAACTACTTATTTGTAATCACTGAGAACCCTTGTCTGTTGACCCGGATGCTGTTGCCGGACATTGGTTACAATTCACCTCCGTGAGCTTGCGTGGAGACTGGAGGGGTAATTTCATTATCAACGCCGGACAGATACATTGCGTACTCCCCTCGGCCTCGTGATAGGGTGCTAGGAGTGATATGGTGACCAAGAGATCATAGGGTACCTTCAATAGAGATTATATGGGTGAGGGGGGGGGTAACTGCCTTGGGATCATATTTATATTCGATGGGAGGGGATAACTGCCTAGGGAGGAGAGAAGTTGATTTTGGGCATATCAGTCATCAGATAAAACTAGGGGACTAAAAGCATTGAATAAATAACGGGGGGAGTGGGTGGGTTTGTAGTTGTTGAAATCGCCGATTTTGTAAAGTTGGGTGGAACACTTCAACTTCAAAAACCTTCCAGCCCCCCCCCCCCCCCCCAATGATAACATACCATAACAAATTGACATAGAAAATTTTCCATAAAATTGACTTTGAAATATTTTCCAAACTTTTTTACAAAATTTCAGAGAATGATTCTTAACACCTTGATCGGTGCTCTACATGAATTTTTTGAAAAAAAAGGTTTCTGAATTTGTTGACCCTCTCATGAGGACACGATTCGACGGGAAGTCAGGTATCAGATCAATCCATATCTAACCCGCTAACTAGCGAAATCATTTCCACATAGCACCACCGATTCGAAATAGGGTTAATACGGCGAAATTGACATTGAAATCCATACAATTTTCGTGAAATAATTGAAACATTTTGCATGAAAAAGCCCGATTTCTGGGCATTTTTTGACCAAAAAATTCGGTGGTTCGGCCAAAATTTCCTACCGAACCGATTACCGAACCGAACCGAACCGCCCAAAAAACACCGAATTTCCGAACCGAACCGAATATTCGGTCGCTTCCTGGTACCTTGGTAACCTATGATTATGGGTAATCTGAACGCTTCTAATACATGAGACAGCGGGGTTCATGACCTAACTGGCATGGTTGGACGCCATGCCAAAATTCTTGCTTACCAGTGGTTAGTGACCCACTAGGTCCTAACTGGTTGCATCCTTGGGGTAACCTAAATCGGCTAAATTTCAAAACGTTTTGCAAATTTGGCCCTCTGAAAATCAACAAGAATTATTCCATTATGTGTTCATAATGCAGTGTTTCCCTGCCACAAATGGATATAAAATTGATAACTAAGCTAAAAATTGGATTTCCTAATAAATTTTGTGCTCAAACAGCAATTTTTTGGTTGTTACGATGTTAAGTAGTTGCTATGGTATCCAGGGTGGTTGATATAATGGTAACCAAAGTAGTTGCTATGGTAACCAAAGCAGTTGCTTACACCATATATTCATATTGTTACGAGATTTATAATAATATCATGGCAACCAATACAGCTGCTTGCTGCTGCTGCTAATACTATCTAGATTTATCTGTATCTTGAGGACACTGTATGTAGAGAGTTGGTTTTAGTACCCGGATATTAGCTTCCTTCTTATACAGATAGAGAGAGATGCAGTCAAGAGGAATGTTCTTAGAGTACTATTGGTGCACACGTTGTGTCCAGGGAGAAAGATCATCTAGTACTCGTGGTATAAATCCACGTGACACTGCTGCTTGAAAAGATGCAGAGAGAGAGGGAAGTCTTCAGAAAGGATTTAGAAATCTCAGATTTTAATATCATGTATTTCGTGTTGCGTAATACATATCAAAATGTATCACGTGGAGATGATAGCAAAGACACAAAGTTATTTTACCATTGAATGGCAACATGACGTGTTGTTTTCAAAGCACGGGCACAATGTCAGGCGACTCAAAACATTTGCTTTCGTTAACAATAGGTGCCCGTGCCCTACAACGTAAGCTTTACGTCATTAAGCTGATCCTTGTGCTTAAAAGTAGGTAACGTGACATGAGTGGCACTTGGGGGGTATGACCTAAATGGTTGGACGTCAGTCATGGATTCATAATTGTTTCCTTGCCTGGAAAAATATCATTCAACCACACGTGTGACACGCAAAACCATTCCACGCACGAGAAGAAGTCCCCGAGTGGGTTGTGCCGAAAAATGCCAAGATCCAGATACGATTTGGGTGTATGGTGGCCTGCCGCCTGTTTACAGTTGTACGCTTCCAAAAAATTTGATTCACTAATAATAATAATAATGAAAACTCGTGCAGTTGCTCGATGTCCCATTAAATCAGCATTCGATTGTATTAACAGGGATTTTATCTGGGCCGCATTTCGCCATTATGGTCTTCCAGAGAAGTATGTCCGGATAATTCGAGCATTCTTTGACGGTACTATGAGTGCAGTGAAACATGACGGGGAGCTCTCCAGCTGGTTCAGTGTCCTCAGTGGTACCGGTCAGGGCGACATTCAGGGTCCACCAGTCTTCAACATCGTGATTAACTGGGCGGCTCAGCTTGCTGAGTCCAACAAGACTGTCTCCAGGGGTCTCACTCTTCACGGCGCTGAGAGTGATGAGGATGGTGAATGGATCATGGATCTCGACTATGCTGATGACATGGCTGTAATGGATGATACTGAGGAAGGGCTCCAGGAGTCAACAGATTTGCTGGTAAAATACGCAGGGTACGCTGGTCTGAAGATTAATGCGAAGAAGACCAAAGTTGTGGCTTTTTCAAAGGGTCTTAGCCAGCGCCCATTTTCAGAGGCGGATACGGTCAGCATCTCTGTGGAGGGTAATCCGGTTGAGCAGGTTTCCAGTTTTACCTATCTCGGATCGGCGTTGTCCTCTGACGGTACCATCGACAAGGAGCTTGGTATCAGGATAGGGAAGGCTTACAGTGCATTCAGTATGCTTTGTAGGATCTGGTACAACCGTAACATCAGGACCTGTACCAAGATCAGGATATACAGAGCTGCTGTTCTGACAGTTCTTCTCTATGGTTGTGAGGCCTGGACAACTACTCAGGTCCAAGATCGCCGGGTGGAGGCGTTCCACCAACGGTGCCTGCGTAGAATCCTGAGAATACAGTGGTTTAGGAGAGTATCTAACAGGGAGGTACTGGAGAGGGCGGGGATAGAACCAATCTCGAAGTTCATTGGCAATGGGAGACTCCGCTGGTTTGGACACCTGATTAGAATGCCTGAGGGTAGGGTGCCCAACAAACTCTACCACTGGGTGCCTAGTCATGGGAGACGTTCCAGAGGAAGACCGCGTAAAACCTGGTCCTCCTGTGTGCTGAATGATTATCGAGACGCTACGGGTCAATCCCAGTCTCTCCGTGCAATTACTAACACTGCAGAGAACAGAAATGAGTGGAGACAGCTCACGTCATTACGAGCGAGGATACTTGGAGCCGGCCACTCGAATGATTGAGGAGACCGTACCAAGTATCAAGTAAGTATCTGTACGACTAGGTGAACCTTAGCATCGAGTACACTATCCGGGTAAATCCCCGTACCAATCATAGCTTGGTGGACTAGACGACGTGTGCTAGACCAGAATCGAACCCTGGACCTAGCGCATGGGAGGCCAGTGTGCTACCACTACACCACCCCGCCGACAAAATGGCTCTAACTGCCAAACCACTCAACCGTTTAGGCTAATTCAAAGTTTATCTGGTAGGAAATGTCAAGGCCTAAAGTCGGATTGCACTAACTTTTCGGCAAAAAAGCCGCATATCATCGGAAAGAACATAATTTTTGAGTTCGTAAAAATTTTGTTTGATGAAATCGGTCAAGAAACAAAGGCTTGAGAGCCAAATCAAGTTTCCGGTGTGCAAATAAAAACTCGCGTGCCACCCAGGAGGGTGACAAATTCAAAAAAAATCCGACTTTAACCCCAACCCTAACCCTAACCCTACTTTAGCCCTAACCCTAAAAAGCCATTTGTCAGCTGTCAGCACTCACCAAACGCTCAGGAATTTAACGCTGGTCCACAGAAGATAATCGGGCCTGTTGGCAAATCTAAATAAAGAATTTTTTATTTAAGCGACAGGCCGCCGTGCACTCAATTAGTTAATTGGTCATACCTCCGGCTCCTGATAAGATAAAGACTTGATCCTGGTTGCGTTGGAAAGATAAATTTTTTATCTTTCCAATGGCACCAAGAAAAAGTCGCTAGCTTATCAGTTATCAGGAACCGGAAATCGATTTCAAGCGCTGCATTTTGATGTGCGGCGGCCTGTCGCTTAAATAAAAAATTGGACTCTATAAAAAAGTTAGACGAAGTTTTCGGCCAGCGTTAAAATCTGGGTGTTTTGGGAGTGCTGACAAACGGTTTTTTAGGGTAAGGGCTAAAGTAGGGTTAGGGTTAGGGTTAGGGTTGGGGTTGGGGTTGGTGTTGGGGTTGGGGTTGGGCCTTGACATTCCCTACCATATAAACTTTGAATCAGCCAAAACGGTTGAGTGGTTTGGCGGTTAGATCCATTTTACAAGATTAAAAGATTACAAGATTAAAACAGAATTTATAATGTCAATAAAATCAACATCCGCTCATACACTATACGAGCCTGGATATGCATAGATGGTCAACTTTTTTGGCAACTTTTTTTGGCAGCGTGCACCTGTAAAGTCCATTTTTATTCAACTGTTCACCCCTCAACTCGTGCGCGTGCGATATTTTAGTTTACGCTGCGCGCGCTACACGTTAACATGTGATAAACGCGCAAAACAATTCCGCGCACGATTTTGGGGGGTGAACAGTTGAAAAAAATGGACATTAAACAGGCCTCCAAACACCCAGATCGTAACTAGTGGGGAAAATACCCCCCAAAAAGGCACGTTTTTGTGACCTATTCAGGAGTGAAGAAGGGCAGCCGGCAGTTTATGAAATATGAACAGATCTGTGGAAAAAAAAATTCCAAAAAGTGTTTGTACCCGGGTCAAATGACTAATTGATAGTGCACTATCAATTAGTCATTTGACCCGGGTACAAACACTTTTTGGAATTTTTTTTTCCACAGATCTGTTCATATTTCATAAACTGCCGGCTGCCCTTCTTCACTCCTGAATAGGTCACAAAAACGTGCCTTTTTGGGGGGTATTTTCCCCACTAGTTACGATCTGGGTGTTTGGAGGCCTGTTTACAGGTGCACGCTGCCAAAAAAAGTTGCCAAAAAAGTTGACCATCTATGCATATCCAGGCTCGTATAGTGTATGAGCGGATGTTGATTTTATTGACATTATAAATTCTGTTTTAATCTTGTAATCTTTTAATCTTGTAAAATGGATCTAACCGCCAAACCACTCAACCGTTTTGGCTGATTCAAAGTTTATATGGTAGGGAATGTCAAGGCCCAACCCCAACCCCAACACCAACCCCAACCCCAACCCTAACCCTAACCCTAACCCTACTTTAGCCCTTACCCTAAAAAACCGTTTGTCAGCACTCCCAAAACACCCATAGTGGAAGCTCTTACGGTATTTCCCACGGGGCGTGGGAACGTTTTTGACCGTGGGAAAGTTTTCAAACCGTGGGAAAAGAGAGATACATACATTGGCATACGTTGCAGGCCCCTTATATATAAATAAGGGGTGCGCGCATGAGGGGGCTGCAGCGCATTCCAAATACATACAATAACGTTAAAAAAATAATTATTTTTTTAATCTTATTGTATGTATCTCTCTTTTCCCACGGTTTGAAAACTTTCCCACGCTCGAAAACTTTCCCACGGGGCGTGGGAATTACCGTAAGAGCTTCCACTATGAAGCAAATTTAAAAAAAAACTTTTAATCTTGCGCGGCGTTACCCGATTGCAATACTTACTGCGCGGCGCATGTTTAGCGCGGCACTATTTTTGCCACCGATTTTTAATTTTTTTTACCGGCAGGACAAACTTCCCCCAAACGGGTTTTTACCCCCCCCCCCTCCGATAAGTTGAGCTGACTAGCCTTATTCAACAGTAGTTATACAACCATCGGACCTCTAACAAGTTGTACAAGTTGTACAAGTTGTACAAGTTGTACATATAATAGCAAAACAAGGGTTTAAATGGAAAGTTACAGCAAAATCAATAAACAGACATTGAAATAAATTACAAAAATCACTTTAACGCTATCAGTATTAGTGAAACTGACACTAGGACTAGGACTAGGAGTCCAAGTATGGCATTGGCATGGTGAATGGTTGCCATGCTACGCACTCTGTCCATGCTACGCAGTCTGTCCAATTCGGCGAGGGCCCGGTGTGAGAGCCGACAGACTGGGAACATGTCAAGAAAATGGTTAGGGTCACCACACACCAAAGTTAAAATTAAAATTAAAATTTTAATTTTAACGCCGCACACACCAGCGGCCGTTAAAATTTCTCTCCCCATTCTAAAAGTAACAATCTCACGCACGATTTTGACGGTCGCGTTGGATGATAAAATTTTAACACGCCGTTAAAATCGCGCGCGAGATTGTTACTTTTAGAATGGGGGAGAGAAATTTTAACGGCCGCTGGTGTGTGCGGCGTTAAAATTAAAATTTTAATTTTAATTTTAACTTTGGTGTGTGGTGACCCTTATACCATGTCAGACACCACCAATAGTAAATTAATAATAATTTTAATTAATACCATTGGTGGCAAGTACTTGCAAGTGCTTCAAGTTCAAGTTGAAATTGAAGTCTTCCTTCGAGCATAGTGCCCTGCCCTAAAAACAGGTTTTAACGTCTTTTCCTTATTGGGCGAGGTGACCCCTACCCATTTCCAGTTCTTTATTTTAAGGAACCCTGAACCCAATACAAATAGTAGATCAGATTATTCTCCTTGATGATTTTCATCTGGAAGTGGCGCAGAAAGTTTTCTCAGAGATGACCCGGGATGCACTGGGGACATCAGCAGAACCACTGTTAATACTGACAAACGGGGCTTTAATAATCTTGCTTCTTTGGAGGGCTTGTAACACCTGTAGGGGGGAATGATAAACTCATGCCGTGAAATACATAAATTAGGTGTAGGGTAAACCGGGGCAAAATGGTTAACTTTTTACTTAATCGGTTCTCACCCCCGTTTAAAAAAAGATAAGATGAAACAAATTATATAGGATTAAAGTTCATTATTTTATCGTTCAAATAAGATAAATTTCAACTCTAGGGACCATTAGGGGAAACTCTAACTGAATGGCATCCCATTAATGGGATCCCATCAACAGTAAAACTCTAACTGATAATGGACCACAGTGATGGTTCTTTCTCTGTATTCTCTGTGCTCTACCGGGATTAATGATTACAGGAGAACGGCTTGAAATATCTCTTAGAGTCTCCGGATGGTTACTCAGGGGACCTAGAGCTAACTTTTGACACCCATGGTTTTACCCCAAGTTAAAAAAATTTAGTCAGGTTTTTGTTATGATCAGCAACATTTCAACTGCTGATTACACCAAGATGAAAACAGTTTGTGAAAAAGTGACACCTGTTTAGAGGTCGTGTCGAGGCTCCAAACTGATGAGACAAAAACTGGAACAATTGGGAGAGGTCGATGTAGTTATCGACTCTACTATTACTGTTGATGGGATCCCATTAATGGGATACCATTCAGTTAGAGTTTCCCCTAATTTACTTAATTAAATATCTAATTTAAAAATTTTGGTAGGCAAAATTGGTACCGGGGCAAAATGGTTAATTGGCCCGTAGCGCCAAAACTAAGCATTTTAGGGTATATGTTTGTTCATAAGTCATATATAAACCTGGCCATTCCGGAGCGGATTCTATAAGGAAAAATCAATTGGGTCACCCAATTAGCCACAATCAGCATACCCATCTTGGCACACACAAAAGACGTCATATTTCACTGGGATTTCACTAAATCGCCCATAACTCCAAAACTAAGCATTTGAGACCACATTTTGCTTCATAAGTCATATATAAACATGTCCTTATGAAGTAACATATGGTATAAAATGCTTAGTTTTGGAGTTATAACTCATAAATGGCGATTTAGTGAAATCCCAGTGAAATATGACGTCTTTTGTGTGTGCCAAGATGGGTATGCTGATTGTGGCTAATTGGGTGACCCAATTGATTTTTCCTTATAGAATCCGCTCCGGAATGGCCAGGTTTATATATGACTTATGAACAAACATATACCCTAAAATGCTTAGTTTTGGCGCTACGGGCCAATTAACCATTTTGCCCCGGTACCAATTTTGCCTACCAAAATTTTTAAATTAGATATTTAATTAAGTAAATAATGGTCCCTAGAGTTGAAATTTATCTTATTTGAACGATAAAATAATGAACTTTAATCCTATATAATTTGTTTCATCTTATCTTTTTTTAAACGGGGGTGAGAACCGATTAAGTAAAAAGTTAACCATTTTGCCCCGGTTTACCCTATTATGCAGGTTATGTAATATGTAATCTAACTCATGACACCAAATACATAATATGATATAGGTTATGTAATCTAGCGTCGTGAAAAATGTCTAGACTATAACGAACTAGTCTATTAATAGATCTACAAATAGGGATGATGTTGTTAGGAGATTACAGATCAATCAATCAAACCTACCACGGTGGGTAGATTAAACTTTAAATGGATTGTTGGTGAATATGCACTAAGTAGACTTACCTCAGACTCTGTGACAGTCCTGATTCTATCTTCTGCTTCAAGGAACTGGTTGATGTGGAAATTTCCCTCCGATCGATTTGCATTTTCTTCCTTTTTGTCCCATCTGAAATGCAGGATTTAGATTCATGTCTCAACTTTTGAGGGAGGTTGTGGCCATTGGCCAAGACGCCAATTCAAGTAAAATAAGAAAAAAGTAACCTGAACTAAGCGTTGTGACATCTGTCAGGCCAATGCTCTGACCACAGTTCTCTCGCGCTCCTATTTGAAAGAAATGAGAATAGAATAGGGTCAGCTGCTCTGACATTATGATCGCACCTGTCAATGAAGGCATCCAGGATGAGGGCGATGATAACATTGAGGACAATTAGAACACACACGATCCACCAAATAACGAAGTAGAAAGCAACCCACCATTCCCCTCTCGCGTAGGTAAACGCCTCTGAAAGGATGGGGGTCAGTTTGGAATATGGGGTGGGAGCCAAGATAAAAGTTATCATAGGCCAGAGTGTTTTCATCTGTCACAACAATAATGAACTTCTTGGTTACCATGGTTACCATGGTTACCTACCTACAATGACGTGCCAGTTGTTAACCACCATCAGGGTATAGAGAGTCACACAGGCAGCGAAGAAGTCATCGAAATTCAGTGAGTAGTAATCTAGAGAGGAAGAGATAGTATCGAGATAGTATCGAGATTTGACAAGCTTGGAACACAAAAGTGGGGAAGTCTCAGCCACAATCAGTAATCAGTACACAGTACTGAATGTGGCTGAGAATGTAGTTGAGACTAAGAGACTAAGAGACTTCCCCTGACTAAACAAGTAACTGGTAACTGGTACATTTAATCAGCTTCAGTATCATGTATGGAAGGCAGCTAAAAGTATGGAGAGGCCAGTTGGGTCCGTCGCTGCCAAAGAGGCCAGACTGATTGTGTATTGATTGAGTACCCCAGCTCTTATCGCGAAATTGGGAATCGGAAAAGAGGAAATGGGGGATACCGGATATTTCACCCATGAATCTACTCACCTAGATTCCAATAAGTGCCGCATTGGTCTGCTAGAACTTTGTTTCCCCTTGTTGCAGTGCGATTGTGAATCTTCTGTGTGACATCCGCAGAGAATAATTCCATTCCAATAATAGCAAAGATATAGGTGAGGGCAAATAGTATTCCTGGAAGAGAGAGATTGTTACTTTAACTAGGAGAGAGAGAGAGAGAGAGATTGTTACTTTAACTAGGAGAGAGAAAGAGAGAATAATTCCATTCCAATGATTGCAAAGATATAGGTGAGGGCAAATAGTATTCCTGGAAGAGTTATATAACTGGAAATGGAAGAAAATCACGGATTCCTCGAATTCGGAATTCAAAGAGTTCAATTATTTAGCCGATTGATGATTAAGTAAATATAACATCTAGACGACTCATAAACAACAGTTCCACAAGAATAACAAGTTATATAAACTCACCTAGGTAGACCTGCATTTGTCTGATGAGGGTCAGGTAGGTCTGGATTACCACGCGGAGCCTCTTCACCTATAATAATAATACACGGGTATCATATCATGATAATATATCTTGCAACCTCAAGTATACGGATACCCAGCTGTCTGGACTCTGGTGCCCCTATGGCCTATAATTATAAACGATTCTATAATCCAAGATTAGCATCTAAGTTAACATGGTAACAACTCCTACCTGCATAAAGACTCAGTTTCTATGGTAACAACTATGTACCTGCATAAAGACTCGTATAAAGCGGAAACAAATACAAAGGTTAATGCTCCGTAACACCGCTATTGCTGTCTCGTCCCTTCCTTCTTTATTGTGGCGTGAGTAAATAAATATCCTGGAAAATTGGGCAACTTTAGTCGAAAAATATATCCTTGAAAATCAATCACCTTTTCTTTCTATCTTCTCCTCTTTCACTCTCTCTAGTTCTGTTCTGTTTTCTCTCTCTCTCCACACTTCAGTCACTCTTCAGTCTCTCCAACTTACATGAGCCCTGACAGGAGGACAGTTATTCCCAAATCGTAACAGAAAACAAATGTTTTGAAATACGCTCTCCAGCCAACTCCTAAGATCCTTAGCACCTGCAGAGGTGGGGTAACCATGGTTACGGTTGTATTTGTTACAGCAAGGTAACTACACTTCACAGTTCACAAGTTACCATGTTTACCGGGAGGTTGAAATGTTCCTATACCTGTTCAAGAGTAAAGTAAATTGTGACAAAGATATTCATATAAAGGACCACCTCAGCTCCTTTTCTGATTCCCGTGTGTTCGTCTGGTTTCCTTGTCAGCACTGGTATCAGGGCTATTGTGTTCACCAAGGCCAACATGGTTCCAATCATCTGTGAGATAGGTTAGCAGTTGTTAGCTAGTCTCATTTGTGGAGGGGGCTATGTTACCTGATGCATATCAGGGGCTAACGGGAGGGGGTTTCATGATAAATCATGAAATGAAAAGTTGGCCACAGCCCTGACAGGTAACAGTGTACTAACAGAGACTAGGGCAATTGAAAATCAGTACATCTATTATACCTACTTCAAATATGCGATGAGTAACGATCACTTTGATTCGTGGAATTTCTGTTGATCTGAATCTCGGTAGTTGTCTCTTTTCCCAGTCAGAATAATCCGTTTCTATATCTGTGGGGGATCAGTAGGGCAATTAAGCGGCAATTAAATCCGGTTATTAATGATAGTATGGGGGGGGGGGGGTCATCAGGTCATGTGCCCTATCAATTAACATGACTCTCTCCTAATAATCCTAAATTTGACATGTGGAGAAAAGCCGATAAGTTCAATAGCCGTACGAGTTGGGTCACGGTTGAGCGGACATCGAACAATTGTTTCAGACATGCTGACAGGAGGAGAATATTAAAATATTAAAATATTAGCCTTCAATAGCCTACAAATATAATTTTACCTAAAAACAATTTAACGAAGTCCTCTCGATCCAAAACGTCCGTTTGTGCACTGTCATCCAGATGCTTGTAAAGGTATTTCTTATATCGATTATCCATTCTGAATCAAGGAATAAATTTCCGTGAGTAAAATGATTTACATACCATGGTAACCATGGTAACACACTCAAAATATCATGGTAACCATGGTAACACACCTGGTTACCATGGTTGCAAACCTGGTTACCATGGTAACACACCTGGTAATCATGTTAACACACCTGGTAACCATGGGAACACACCTGGTAACCATGGTAACACACCTGGTAACCATGTTAATACACCTGGTAACCATGGTAACACACCTGAGAATGTCCAGTACAGAATAAACCGTAGATAGAGCGAGAAATTCAGTTCCGGTAGGAAAGGACGGTCCAGCATCATCCTCATCATGGTCTGGTATAATTAAAATCTGGAAATATGAAGGGAGAACTTTAAAATAAGTTGTTCATTATTTCATTTTTATTTCGCCTCTCATTCTTGATTTGATTGGGTTCGCGATCTGGGTTTGATATTGTACTGGTATAGAAGCTTGTGTATGTAGGTATGCTTCTGTAAATTTCAGCATACCAAGTGTCAATTATTCTCAAATATGTATATCTGAAATATCCTTCATTTATGTTGCTACTCAACAAGAATTAAGGGATTCGGAGTATCGATTCCTCTAAGTATCCTCACTATCTCCCAGGTCCCACTCTCCAATCGGATTCTGCCCAAAATATCCCCAATGCCCACCCTTACCTACCTGATCCACCTCACTGGGTGTGGGCGAAGGCCCCCGGAGATTCTCAGCCTGATCAAATCTTAAACTCGCATTTAGGCTGGCATTCCAATCAATCGGTCGGGTTAGTTGGGTTTCATTTGTGGGGTGAGTTAGGGTGGCAAAGGCGGCTCGAAGTGCAATGACTCTCCTCGATACCATATAACGTACAGAGACCTGTCGAAATTCATCTTTAATTGTTTGTGTTACCATGGAGCAAAAACAGATTGTTACCATGGTGACACTATGACAGAAACATATTGTTACCATGGTGACACTGTGACAGAAACCTAGATTGTTACCAATACCATGGTGACACTGTGACAGAAACATATTGTTACCATGGTGACACTGTGACAGAAACGTATTGTTACCATGGTGATACTGTGACAGAAACATATTGCCACCATGGTTGACACTGTGACCAGTGACAGAATCAGATTGTTACCATGGCAACTGAATGCTACCTTGAAGTGTTGCCGGAATTGATTGTAAATCACAGCTAACAGTAGATTCATCAGACCATACGTGCCTGAAAATAGGAGAGAATTAGGAAAGATGATTTAGACATTTTGAAACTATGAAACCTAATAACACTTTTCAAAAGTATTCCTCTCAGAAAGAGACAGTAATTAACGGGGGAAAGAAGAAAGAGGGCCCCCGGCCCAAGAAATGTCGGGTGGTCAGAATCCCATCAATTCCTAGAATAACCATTTAAACCGATCCCATGTTACTGTTAGTGCGGGGAGGACTACAAAAACCGATTCCAACCTGTTTTACGAGTTAAACACTTTTAACTTATAAATGTTTAACTTCAGTGACACTATAAAGGAGAGGTTGTGAGAAAAATATTTTTTCCCTCAACCTCTCCACTTCTTTTATACTGTCACCAAAGTTAAGCACTTACTTAGCCAGATGAAAACGAAGAAGAAGACAATGTGAAGTCGGTTAATTTTATATGCCGGAATCATAACATCGGGGTTATTTGCAGTTGTAGTTAGGACGAGAAGGTCCCACATGCTCTTGGTGATGGACCCGAAGTAGTCATCTCCTTGCTCATCCTGCATGGGGGGAGTAGGGGAGTTAGTAGTCATCTCCCTGCTCATCCTGCGGGGGGGGGGGGGGAGTAGGGGAGTTAGTAGTCATCTCCCTGCTCATCCTGCATGGGGGGAGTAGGGGAGTAGGGGAGTTAGTAGAAACATTGCTGCAAGAATCGAGGATCGTGAGTGGGGGCAGCTGCAGGTGGGGGATAGTGTGGAGTAGAAACATGTTGCTGCAGGGGTGAGTGGGGGCAGCTGCAGGTGGGGGATAGTGTGGAGTAGAAACATGTTGCTGCAGGGGTGAGTGGGGGCAGCTGCAGGTGGGGGATAGTGTGGAGTAGAAACATGTTGCTGCAGGGGTGAGTGGGGGCAGCTGCAGGTGGGGGATAGTGTGGAGTAGAAACATGTTGCTGCAGGGGTGAGTGGGGGCAGCTGCAGGTGGGGGATAGTGTGGAGTAGAAACATGTTGCTGCAGGGGTGAGTGGGGGCAGCTGCAGGTGGGGGATAGTGTGGAGTAGAAACATGTTGCTGCAGGGGTGAGTGGGGGCAGCTGCAGGTGGGGGATAGTGTGGAGTAGAAACATGTTGCTGCAGGGGTGAGTGGGGGCAGCTGCAGGTGGGGGATAGTGTGGAGTAGAAACATGTTGCTGCAGGGGTGAGTGGGGGCTGCTGCAGGTGGGGGATAGTTGGGAGTAGAAACATTGCTGCAGAGGTGAGTGGGGGCAGCTGCAGGTGGGGGATAGTGGGGAGTAGAAACATTGCTGCTGCAGGGGTGAGTGGGGGCAGCTGCAGGTGGGGGATAGTGGGGAGTAGAAACATTAAGCTGCAGGGGTGAGAGGGGGGTGAGTGGGGGCAGCTGCAGGTGGGGGATAGTGGGAAGTAGAAACATTGCTGCAGGTGGGGGATAGTGGGGAGTAGAAACATTGCTGCTGCAGGGGTGAGTGGGGTCAGCTGCAGGTGGGGGATAGTGGGGAGTAGAAACATTGCTGCAGGGGTGAGTGGGGGCAGCTGCAGGTGGGGGATAGTGTGGAGTAGAAACATGTTGCTGCAGGGGTGAGTGGGGGCAGCTGCAGGTGGGGGATAGTGTGGAGTAGAAACATGTTGCTGCAGGGGTGAGTGGGGGCAGCTGCAGGTGGGGGATAGTGTGGAGTAGAAACATGTTGCTGCAGGGGTGAGTGGGGGCAGCTGCAGGTGGGGGATAGTGTGGAGTAGAAACATGTTGCTGCAGGGGTGATTGGGGGCTGCTGCAGGTGGGGGATAGTGTGGAGTAGAAACATGTTGCTGCAGGGGTGAGTGGGGGCAGCTGCAGGTGGGGGATAGTTGGGAGTAGAAACATTGCTGCAGAGGTGAGTGGGGGCAGCTGCAGGTGGGGGATAGTGGGGAGTAGAAACATTGCTGCTGCAGGGGTGAGTGGGGGCAGCTGCAGGTGGGGGATAGTGGGGAGTAGAAACATTAAGCTGCAGGGGTGAGAGGGGGGTGAGTGGGGGCAGCTGCAGGTGGGGGATAGTGGGAAGTAGAAACATTGCTGCAGGGGTGGTGGGGCAGCTGCATGTGGAGGATAGTGGGGAGTAGAAACATATTGCTGCAGGGTGAGTGGGGGCAGCTGCAGGTGGGGATAGTGGGAGTAGAAACATTGCTGCAGGGTGAGTGGGGGCAGCTAGCAGGCTGGGGATAGTGGGGAGTAGAAACATTGCTGCAGGGTGAGTGGGGGCAGCTGCATGTGGGGATAGTGGGAGTATAAACATTGCTGCAGGGTGAGGGGGGCAGCTGCATGTGGGGATAGTGGGAGTAGAACATTGCTGCAGGGGTGAGTGGGGGCAGCTGCAGGTGGGGGATAGTGGGGAGTAGAAACATTGTTGCAGTGGTGAGTGGGGGCAGCTGCAGGTGGGGGATAGTGGGGAGTAGAAACATTGCTGCAGGGGTGAGTGGGGGCAGCTGCAGGTGGGGGATAGTGGGGAGTAGAAACATTGCTGCAGGAGTGAGTGGGGGCAGCTGCATGTGGAGGATAGTGGGGAGTAGAACATTGCAGCACGGGTGAGACGAGAGACGCAAATACAGTGCAGACAGCCAAGACAGACAGTCAAAACAGACAGTCCAGATAGACAGACAGACAGACAGACAGACAGACAGCCCTACCTTAACGGAATCACTGAACACAATATGTGCACTAAGTCCAAACACAAAGATATTCAACGCCAGCACCACCAGCACCCCCAACACCTCCGGCATGGACTTCTTGATGGCGTTTAGCATTTTCTTCATAATGCTATTTCTCTGGACCATGTAGAATGTTCTGAGTACCCGGTAAACCCTTAGTTCAGACAACCTCGTCCCTGTGTGAACACGAATTGTTTAATGGATATAATCGATATTATATTATAGTTGTTGTGTGGTGTTCGTGAACACCACACAACAACTATATAATATCGGTCAAACTGGATAAGTTTCACATGTGTGTACGTGTGCATTTGGGGGGTGACAACAGTAGAAAATCCGACTTTAATACCACTTTCAGACTGTTATAGCGGTTCTATACCGTTTAGTAGCATGCGATTCTGAAAGTGGTATTATTTCCCACTCTCAGCTCTGAATTCTAAAATACCAGCAGACGATATCTCTCTAGTAGTTTCCATTTTCATAATCGCGCAATCTTCTAAACGATTATAACACCACTATTATATATAATAGAACCGTAGCAGAACCGCTAAATGGATTCGGGATACGATAAAGTAAGCTGTAAAGTATAATATAGGACATAGGTAAGGTTATAGAGTATACAGGTAAAGTATATAGTCTAGACTTTAATCTGGAAGGGATTCCTGGTAAAGACTAAAGTATATAGTAGTCTAGACGACATCTTTATATGTGGTATACAAATACAGATCACATACATTGATCTATCCAATATCACTACACCACGCCGCGACGGGGCAGATATCATGTTTCAGAGTTCTTTCACTGCCAATTTTTGTTTGCAACGGAAAGGGGGGCTCTCGCTACCCCTCTTGTAATATTTGATACCTTGGTGAGAATCGCATGAAAACTAGTATGAGAGAAAAGTGTGTGTGTGTAATTTGACCTGATGGACCTAAACCTGCTTCCGGCTACCTGTTCAATCACTGCTAAATGGATGGAAACACCTTCTCAGCAATCAACCCTCGCAACAAAACAGATAAACTTGTCGTTTTTATTGTCAGTTACTATCCCGTTGATTTTTCTAGATTGTATGTCTGTCGCGAGTTAGTCAGTTAACTCAATTTTGAGTCAGTCAGTCAGTCAGTCAGTCAGTCAGTCAGTCAGTCAGTCAGTCAGTCAGTCAGTCAGTCAGTCAGTCAGTCAGTCAGTCAGTCAGTCAGTCAGTCAGTCAGTCAGTCAGTCAGTCAGTCAGTCAGTCAGTCAGTCAGTCAGTCAGTCAGTCAGTCAGTCAGTCAGTCAGTCAGTCAATCAATTAGTCAATCACTCGGTCAATCACTCAGTCACTCTTTACTACTATTTTACTGTCATGTTAGAGTATTAAATCTCTTCACTTTCTATTTTACAGGATAGTGTCATTAGGTACCTTTTTTTCATCCATATTCTACATAGTCCCCCTTCCTAGTCAGCTTCCCTTTTCTCCTCGGCTGCGTGTCATCTTTTTATCAGTTTTTGGGAGATGTTGCTTCCCCACACCTCGACCACCATCGTCAATTTTATTTCTAGGATGGACCTCACCTCAGTTCCCTCTTATATCTGCCACGGCCCCTTATTTCATGGCAGGCGCCATGCATGTTTCGCACCATCAGCTGCAATCATTCGGATAATTGGTTGCATATTCCTCATGTAATTTATTCTTCCCGCCAGAATTCATTTCTTGTGATCCCCCCCCTAGGTGCCCTCTAGGTGCCCCCCTAGGTGCCCTCTAGGTGCCCTCTAGTCTGGGAGATGGTCACTTGCCCTGCGGTGTTTAATTTATAGTCATAGTTTTGTTTATAAACATTTATGGGTCAGCGTGGGAACTGGGAAGGGGATATCATTTTGCGTTACCAAGAGGGGAGGTGCCATTTTCACCCTCACCATCACCTGCACCAGTTTCATTTAACTGGCATATTTTATTCATGGAGTAGGTTGGTAGTCTGAGGCTGGATAGCTGAGTACAGCTGAGTACAGCTGTCAGGGGCTGCTTTAGGGAGGTATAGCAGGCTCTCCCTGTCCGGGGTTTCTTTTTTGTGGTTTTGTTCTCACCCTCACTAACACCGATCCGAATACGGGTTTCATTCGCAGGGCATCTCTCATGTGTGAGAAGGAGGTAATGTTCACACACCTACCATATAACCCGTACATTTTACAGGATCATATTTTATTTTTTTTCAATAAATCACAGACATATATCCCCATTTTTAGGTTTCGTGGATTGAAGCCCAGTCCTCACACATTTCACATCCACTTTTTATTTTTCTTTTTTCTTTTTTACTTTTCATCTTGTATTGGTAGTAGTTTCGCTTGGCTTAGGGTGAGTCATATTACGGGTCAGTATAACCCGTACCGAGTAAATTCAGGGTGACCCACAGGACGGGATGACCCGTACTGTGAGCCATCCATATAATGTTGGCATACCATGCAGTCAGCTCACAAGAACATACTTGCTGTTCAGCACGCACCTTCAATCATTACATCAGCTTGCTAACCAAGTCTTGCCTTCCTTGCGTAAAGAGTCGACCAATGATTCCCTTCTGGCCTTTTAGTTAGTGGGAAGGTTGGACGGAGGTTTCTTCTAGTGTTCTGCCTAATTAGGCGGCTCTTAGTGTTGTGGGGCTAGGTTGGGATGGGGGATGGTAAATTGTTCCTTTGGTTGGTCTTCAGTATTCATTGGTCGGCTCTGTTAACCCTTCTTCATCTCACTCTCTCTCTCTCTCTCTCTCTCTCTCTCTCTCTCTCTCTCTCTCTCTCTCTCTCTCTCTCTCTCTCTCTCTTCTCTCTTTCCCTCTCTCCTTCCTTTTCCCTAACCCCTGTGGCCATTATACTCAACTGCACGAACACTCAACAACACGAACAACATACGGCGCTCACACCTTTACATTCATGAACTATAAAACGTAGCCTCACGAGCATTGACCTTGCCAGCTTCATCCCTGACCCTATCTACATCTGTGCTGGCCGAGCGCATTAAGGTTGTGCCGCCAAACGCTATGCCAAAAAGTTTGTTTGATTTCATACTGCAACTACCAGATGATTAGGTAGAGTACCAGTGATTGGGTGCCCGTACTTGCAGTATACCGGACCTTGACACCGGGGTCAAACAAATGGCCGTGAAGTTTAATATCTGTCAAACCATGGCACATACATGGCCAGAATACATGTGTGTACAAGGAGTGACAAATGTTAATGCGGAGAAGACACGAAAAAAAAAAAAAAAAAAAAAAAAAAAGATATCATGTTTAAATGAAGGGTGAGAAGGGAATTTGGGGAAAAATTCAGTTATAATATAACTTGTTGAGTAAGGGGGAAGAGTGTGACACTCTTCCCCCTTACTCAACAAAATATAACAGGATCTAACTAAACTTACCAAGGAAGGCAAGAAAGAAGACAAGATAAAGAACGTTCACAATGCAGTATGCCAACAGCCAAGGAGATTTTAATATCGATCTGAGGAAAGAGAAATAAAAACATATCAGATCTATACTGCAGTAGCAACATGTTGCTGTTTCTAATTCTGTAATCTGTATTGTATTAGGAGCTGTAATTTCATATCTCGATCCGACTTCTGTTGCTGATACACTCTTGTCTGTCTTATACCACTTACTTGTCAGCTGTTTTCCATCGTGCAATGAAATCCAGGTAAAAGGTCAACAGACAGAGGAACTCTACAGAGTGGGTGACTCCAAAGGGAAGTTCAAATCGTCCATCGTGACCGGCTGTCACATTACTAAAATCTGAAAAAAAAATTAGTGGAAATCTTCTAGGAGATGATGCCGACCCAAGAACAGGAACCGACCGAATTAAGTAAACAGCCAATCAGAACTCGTTATTTAGGTCACGTTACTGGTTATCAGCCAATCAGGGACCAGTATTTCCTAATTCGGTCGGTTCCTGCCCTAGAACTGTAGAACTGCAATATAATAGTATTCATTCAGCAGACAGCTGCCTGGCACAATATTCTGTCTTCTAGTGCCGGCATGAGCACGATATGGTTTTCATTATCAATTTAGACAGAGTTGTAGTCAGAGGACCTATAAAACAGCCGTTTAGTTTGCAAGAGAAAGATCTTGCTTTAGGTGAGAATGCATTCTTCTTTCTCTTGTAAACTAAACGGCTGTTTAAAATACCATCGTGCTCACGCTCGAATATTCCCACCTAAAGTTTAGTTTAGAATGTTCGATAGAATATGCTTCCAAAAGGGAGTGAGGGTAATTTATAAATACACGTTCAACTCGGGTTCAGCCCTTCCTGTATGGCGGCGCCATACCCCATTAATTGATTCGACAGGGCGCTAAGATGGGGTCTGCGGCGCCACACAGGGCCCTTCAACCTTTGAGAGATAGTATAGCTTCTTGGCTTTGTAGGCTCTGGTATATTATATGGTAGGCTCTGTATATACAAGGTGGCCCATAAATTATGAGGCCGGGGGACGAGCTGTACCTCCGAAACGGTGATAGTTGTGCAAAAACAAACTACGGGAACATGCTGGAACAATTCCTTGGTAACTTTTTGCTAATTTTTAGTTTTTTATTCAAAAGTTCATTTTTCATTCATGAACTTTTCACGCGTTCATTAATGAACTGAGGACTCTAATTTACCGAGAGTAAGCCATTTTGTTTGGGTTGAATTTATCTTTCCAATAAGCACAATGAAAATCAAATTAAAGCACCAGGTCACATGGCAGTTGAGAAAATGCACATGCATGAATTTGGCTCTTCCTGCGACTTTCAATCAGCTGTATCACGGCTACCTTTTATTCAATCTTTTTAAAAATTTGGGTGAAGATCGGATAAGCAAAGATCTTTGCTCACAAGAAAAATCAAGGTCAAAACTGAAAGTTCATTTTTGAGTTTTGGTAGTTCATTCCACTCATTCAGGAACCAACATCCCTAAAGTGATAAAAAGTGATTGGTTTTGTTTGGCCCATACCCTGCAATGATAGAGAGGTGTAAAAACACGTTTCCGGGCTAGTTAGTAGGTGTCCATGTGATCATGATGATATCTGACACCTCTTCTGAGCCATAATCAAGGGATTTTCTCGAATTCAAGCATGTGATTTGGGTTATCTGTGATTGGTATCGTGCAGCAATGTTGAGAGATCTCATAGCACCTCGAAAATTATGATTAGCTCAATGAAATGAGTTGATTTTAGATCGAAAATGGTAGTTTAGTTCATTTTGACGTCTGTTTTGATCTCTTCTATCATAAATCAACACATTTCATTGAGCTAATCATAATTTTTGAGGTGCTATGAGATCTCTCAACATTGCTGCACGATACCAATCACAGAAAACCCATTTCATATGCTTGAATTCGAGAAAATCCCTTGATTATGGCTCAGAAGAGGTGTCAGATATCATCATGATCACATGGACACCTACTAACTAGCCCGGAAACGTGTTTTTACACCTCTCTATCATTGCAGGGTATGGGCCAAACAAAACCAATAACTTTTCATCACTTTAGGGATGTTGGTTCCTGAATGAGTGGAATGAACTACCAAAACTCAAAAATGAACTTTCAGTTTTGACCTTGATTTTTCTTGTGAGCAAAGATCTTTGCTTATCCGATCTTCACCCAAATTTTTAAAAAGATTGAATAAAAGGTAGCCGTGATACAGCTGATTGAAAGTCGCAGGAAGAGCCAAATTCATGCATGTGCATTTTCTCAACTGCCATGTGACCTGGTGCTTTAATTTGATTTTCATTGTGCTTATTGGAAAGATAAATTCAACCCAAACAAAATGGCTTACTCTCGGTAAATTAGAGTCCTCAGTTCATTAATGAACGCGTGAAAAGTTCATGAATGAAAAATGAACTTTTGAATAAAAAACTAAAAATCTGCAAAAAGTTACCAAGGAATTGTTCCAGCATGTTCCCGTAGTTTGTTTTTGCACAACTATCACCGTTTCGGAGGTACAGCTCGTCCCCCGGCCTCATAATTTATGGGCCACCTTGTATTCACAATCTAATCTAGTTAGTTAGATATCAAGGTTGGAGCTCTTTCTAGTAAGATCCTTGATAATGATATTCAAGATATGATTAAATGCTTATATTTTGAATTCTGAACTCAAACTAAGCAATCGCACATCTTGTAAATTCAACACCTCGAGTTCCCCAGAAAAACACTATTATGCCCCACTATTATAGAGAGTCCCAGCCCCACTAGAGAGTCAGAGTGCTATAAAATACCCAGCTGCAGCGTTTAAAATAAAAGGTTGAAGGTTCCCCAGAAATTAAAAACATGATTATGCCCACTATATGCTTGCTAGGTAAATAACAGGTTGCACTGTTTAAAGTTGTTTAAAACTTAAATTCTAGGTCTGTTACTAATTTCAATTTTTGTCTTCTTGGTAGAGGGTAACCACCACTTGACCCACGCATAATCATATACATTTAGTAATGAAATTACCCCTCCGCACAAGCTCACAGTGCAACATGCAATTATAGGCTGTCTGGCGCCGCCGACCCTATCTGAGCATTGGGGTAAGGCACAGCCATACAGATTATACATAGGGGTGACTTCGTAACCAAACCATTTATATTGTTCAAGTCTATTTTTGTTCACGAGACAGTTTGAATTTAACTCTAAATATTTTTGATATTGACAGCCCTGCTTCAATTCAAAATCTGTTGCTTGATCGCTCTTACCCCCTTCAAAGTACAGGGTGTCCCACTGTCTTTGCATCACCTGTGATTTTTGGTCATGACCGGGCTCCATTAAACTAACCAAAACTCATCGAAAAATTGGTCAAAATGGTTCTACCAAAAACCAGTGTTCTAGAGAATTGTCTGGCGAACATTTTGGTGGCAAGATTGACGTTTCAAGTCTTACCAATCGTCAGATATATCGTCGTAAAGTCAAAAGTACGTGTTCATGAAATCCGACCGGGGTTGACGTTTTGAAAAATTCACAAATGCAAAGTTGCTCGGATCACATTGCATCACTCATAAGAGTTGTAGGAAATTGTCTAGCGGTCATTTTGGTACCCGGGTTTTTGTCCTAGCTCAATGTTTAGAGTGTCTTATGACTGTCTAAAGACGAAATTCAACCAGCATTTTTGAGGGGATCACGTGTCATCAACAAATGGGTAAAATGATTTGAAATTTACAAGAGCTTCATTGGAATCGTCTAAGGTTCATTTTGATACCATGATTTTTTCCATGGCTCTATGTTTTAGTTGCGTTATGACTGTAGGAACATGAAAATTGTTCTATGCTGAGTCTTAGTTGGTATCGGCTCACAACCCCTAATTAGGTGGCTCGGTGTCGTGTGTAATCCCATGATAATCAGCACATATCGTCTCAATTTCATCTAGACACTTGACAGGGTTGTTATGACGATTTGGCAAGGCCCCTGTTAATGTGTAGGATACGCAAGTGGTCTATCTCAACCCTATCATACACTAACATGTTATTCAAGCAGCAATGAGCTTCATAACAGGGCAAAATGCAATGAGATACCTGAGACCACTTTTGGAAAAATTCCAGTTCTGACAGTCATAAGACACTCTAAACATTGAGCTAGGACAAAAACCCGGGTACCAAAATGACCGCCAGACAATTTCCTACAACTCTTATGAGTGATGCAATGTGATCCGAGCAACTTTGCATTTAAGAATTTTTCAAAACGTGAACCTCGGTCGGATTTCATGAACACGTACTTTTGACTTTACGACGATATATCTGACGATTGGTAAGACTTGGAACGTCAATCTTGCCACCAAAATGTTCGCCAGACAATTCTCTAGAACACTGGTTTTTGTTAGAACCATTTTGACCAATTTTTCGATGAGTTTTGGTTAGTTTAATGAAGCCCGGTCATGACCAAAAATCACAGGTGATGCAAAGACAGTGGGACACCCTGTATATTGTTTGATCGAATTCCAATTCCCCCTTCAAAGTATATTGTTTGATCGACTTCCCCCCTTCAAAATATATTGTTTGATCGCTCTTATCTATACCTGATGATATGCTGAAAGAAGATGGTTTCTCTATCAATGCCAATAACAGAAGAACAGTGCAAATTGAATAGTAGGCCACTCGGTAGAGGGTAGTCTGCATGAATCGATAGATCTGTATCGAAACTGGATCTATCCTGAAAATGGTAAGTAATGGTTATAGTTTGAGTTGAATTGTAACATGGCTATGATCATGATTCATGGTCAATTATCTAATTTAGATCTCATAGCCAGCCTGATAAAACAGCCCGGAGTCGAGTTGAACTACAAAATATCATTGCACTTGCCAGCGCTAATATTAACTTACCTGTGACAAAGGGATTTGTAGGCCAGGGCATTTTCGATGTAAACAACCGCCCTTAGAATTAGCTCACTGGTTCCGAATGATTGCATATCATTAACACTTGATCATAACTGGTAACTGATAACTTGTAAAGTAGCTGAGGGACCTGCTTTATCAAGATAGACGGGTCAGATATAAACACAATATAATCGATGGTACGATCTTCAATTGTCAAATGGAAATTACTGGTTCTAAGGACCGCGTTACGAACATTCATGGCTACACCCAGTTTACAGGCAACACAGCTGTATACTGTATAGCAGGAACCGACAGAAACAAGTAAACAACCAATCAGAACTCGTTATTTAGGTCACGTGACTAGGGACCAGTATTTCCCGATTCAGTCGGTTCCTGCTGTATAGTGTACACAGTGTAAACAAAGGACAACAACAAACACTAACATACATGCCCACATGCTACTAATCGGGTTCTCAGAGACTATAGTTTAGTATAGGACACTAGCTGTCTGGCAGTCAGCAAAAATAGAGACGTGAGAATACCACTTTCTAGTGTTATACACTGTCTGTTGAACAGTCATGAGTGTAGTAGTTGTACAAACAAATCATTACTGGTATAATAACACTCTGTAATTTACAGTCGGACAAAGTGTGAATTGTGAAAGTGAGATCACATAATTTATGCAAACACGGATGTAGAATATGCTACAGTGGGTACTTTTCAATGTTTCGTGCAAATATGGCTACAAATAGTAAGGTACAGAGACACACAACTAAACAAACGAGACCAGTGACGAGATAACTATAGTACCTACACTACTTGTATATATCTAGTACACTACTTGTATACATCTAGTACACTACTTGTATATATCTAGTACACTACTTGTATACATCTAGTACACTACTTGTATACATCTAGTACACTACTTGTATACATCTAGTACACCACTTGTATACATCTAGTACTAGTACACTACTTGTATACATCTAGTACACTACTTGTATACATCTAGTACACTACTTGTATACATCTAGTACACTACTTGTATACATCTAGTACACTACTTGTATACATCTAGTACACTACTTGTATACATCTAGTACACTACTTGTATACATCTAATACACTACTTGTATACATCTAGTACACTACTTGTATACATCTAGTACACTACTTGTATACATCTAGTACACTACTTGTATACATCTAGTACACTACTTGTATACATCTAGTACACTACTTGTATACATCTAGTACACTACTTGTATACATCTAGTACACTACTTGTATACATCTAGTACACTACTTGTATACATCTAGTACACTACTTGTATAGGATCTAGTACACTACTTGTATACATCTAGTACACTACTTGTATACATCTAGTACACTACTTGTATACATCTAGTACACTACTTGTATACATCTAGTACACTACTTGTATACATCTAGTACACTACTTGTATACATCTAGTACACTACTTGTATACATCTAGTACACTACTTGTATACACCTAGTACACTACTTGTATACATCTAGTACACTACTTGTATACATCTAGTACACTAATTGTATACATCTAGTACACCACTTGTATACATCTAGTACACTACTTGTATACATCTAGTACACTACTTGTATACATCTAGTACACTACTTGTATACATCTAGTACACTACTTGTATACATCTAGTATACTACTTGTATACATCTAGTACACTACTTGTATACACCTAGTACACTACTTGTATACATCTAATACACTACTTGTATACGTCTAGTACACTACTTGTATACGTCTAGTACACTACTTGTATACATCTAGTACACTACTTATATACACCTAGTACACTACTTGTATACATCTAGTACACTACTTGTATACATCTAGTACACTACTTGTATACATCTAGTACACTACTTGTATACATCTAGTACACTACTTGTATACATCTAGTACACTACTTGTATACATCTAGTACACTACTTGTATACATCTAGTACACTACTTGTATACATCTAGTACACTACTTGTATACATCTAGTACACTACTTGTATACATCTAGTACACTACTTGTATACATCTAGTACACTACTTGTATACATCTAGTACACTACTTGTATACATCTAGTACACTACTTGTATACATCTAGTACACTACTTGTATACATCTAGTACACTACTTGTATACATCTAGTACACTACTTGTATACATCTAGTACACTACTTGTATACATCTAGTACACTACTTGTATACATCTAGTACACTACTTGTATACATCTAGTACACTACTTGTATACATCTAGTACACTACTTGTATACATCTAGTACACCACTTGTATACATCTAGTACACTACTTGTATACATCTAGTACACTACTTGTATATATCCTAGTGGTGTGCGGACTTTGGTAATGAAATTCCCCCTCTGCGCTAGCTCACGGAGGGGTAATAATATCGCTTGTACGGCGGGAAAAAAATTCCTGTGTCCAAACTGCAAAACAGAAAGTTCTAATTTTTTGAACATACCGAGGAAATTGTCTGAGCTACCATTACATACCAGAATTTTTCGATATTTTGGCCATTAACACTGTTTTTGTTTTTGGAAAACTATGAAGATGCTGGAATTTGGCTACAAAAAGCTTCAGAAATGTGCAAAATGCCATTCCAAAGGTATTAAAGGTGGATTCATTGATAACTAAGCTATAGTCGAGTCAGAATAAATTCCACAAGATTGGAATTTTATGCCCATATAAGGAGTTATGCGACACACCTCTGTTGTTAAACATGTGGTGGAATCGCTACCGGTCGTTACTTTCTGTAGAATTCAGGTCCTGGTTACTATACAAACTAGTACCATACGTTTTAGATAGGTTTTAGACAAGTTTTCGATAACTTTTCATGAGAAGGTCCTGTAAATTTTCATTTTTAGGTAGGCGGTATTGTAACCCCTATATGCAATAATAGGGGTGACTTCGTAACCAAGTGCGGACTCTAGTGCTACACTCTAAGTCTACAGAGGACTCTATATCTAAATTTAGATTTAGATAAAGAGTCCAAATAAGTCTAAACTCTAGGAGGACTCTATGTCTAAAAAGTCTACACAGGGCGGACTCTATATCTAAAAAGTCTAAAAAAGTGGACTCTATATCTACATAAATCTAAATTAGATATAGAGTCCGCCTTTCGCCGCGAACTCGAGATTTTGGCCGTTAGGCCGGAAACGAGAGTTTGCTCTACCCCTATACTAATTTAGAAGTGTTAGGGCCGTTATTTGGGTTCGAGGTTAGGGTTAGGGTTAGTGTTAGGGTTAGGTTTTGGGTTGGGTTAGGATTTTAGACATAGAGTCCGGGTTGGAGGATTTGGCGCCAAAATGAACTAGAGGACTCTATATCTAAAAATTCTACACAGGGCGGACTCTTTATCTAAAAAGTCTACACAGGGAGGACTCTTTATCTAAACTTTTTTCAAAATCTAACTGTAGATAAAGAGTCCGTTTTTAGATATAGAGTCCGCCTTGGATTTAGATAAAGAGTCCGTTAGCACTAGAGTCCGCCCACCATATCTAGTACACTACTTGTATACATCTAGTACACTACTTGTATACATCTAGTACACTACTTGTATACATCTAGTACACTACTTGTATACATCTAGTACACTACTTGTATACATCTAGTACACTACTTGTATACATCTAGTACACTACTTGTATACATCTAGTACACTACTTGTATACATCTAGTACACTACTTGTATACATCTAGTACACTACTTGTATACATCTAGTACACTACTTGTATACATCTAGTACACTACTTGTATACATCTAGTACACTACTTGTATACATCTAGTACAATACTTGTATACATCTAGTACACTACTACCTACTCGTCTGTGGTGCACAAAGGAAGGAAAATAAACAGGGGAACAGCACATCAGGTGGGTAAGCTGATATGTGATACACAAGACTGGTGTCATATTACAGTGGGTGATATGTGAAACAAAAGACAGCTGTAACAGCTCCTGGCCAACATGGTCAGATCGAACACTGAACACGGGTATTGCCCATTGGGTCATGATGAATGATCATCTGATGGACGGCAACAGAGCCGAGGCGCCTGGTACCCACACTCCTGCTACAACAATGTTGACACGGCCCGGCGACGGACAAACATAGTGAGTTATCTCACACAAATACATACTGGACGGTAGATTACAAGCCAAATACATACTGGACGGTAGATTACAAGCCAAATAGACGGATTTAAAATGGGTGCGAAATAAATAATGATTTCTACACTTACAGTACAATACAAAATTCCCAACTTCAAATTATTAAAATGTTTTCAACAGTCTTTTTTAAAGTTTTTTGACATTCAATGCCCTCTCGTAGAGTTGATCTTTTGTTAAATACAATGTATCCGGCGCTGTAATGTATAACTCTCTTTTAGCTGCATAGATCAAGAGATACAGTGAAGGGTGTCACACTGTCTTTGTACATACATGGGTTCCTGCAGGGAGGGGTAAACCAATCAGATCTCTGCAGAGTGGGGTTAGCCAACCAGAGCAGGGGATTTCAGCCAATCAGAGCTCTTATTTCTTTGTGTAGATATTATCAGAGTCCGATTGTTTTGGGTTGTTCCGTTTCTTTGGTCGTGTTGCGTCACTTTCTGACATCCCATCCGTGGTGCTGTACCCTGAAATACAATGGTTTAGTACAGAGACAGATGGATAGATAGTGCAGATGCAGAGAGACAGACATACAGATTACAGACAGACAGACAGAGAGAGAAACAGACAGAGTACAGCCAAGGAGACGGATTCAGACCAGAAGGCATACAGACAGATAGACGGACAGGCTGTATTACAGTCTGTATTACAGACAGACAGACAGATTACCTTTACCTTTGACAGACAGATAGATGGAGATAGACATGCAGACAGAGAGACAAGAAGACAGACAGATAGATAGACAGACAGTCTGCGTTACCTGATAATCGTGCCGCTTGTCGAGGTTTACTGACTTTACTGTTCGTCCTGGGAGGGTGTTTCTCCACAGTTGTTCTAACATAATCTGAGTGGGGAAATTAGTTTAATTGATATTTTAGCTGTCAACTTGGTTACTATAAGTCACCCCTATAAAGGCTGGGGAACGTAACCATTGTGCTACATCCCTTCATCTCAGCCCCTCACGGGGCTGAGACAGCCTCTACGAAGAAGAAGAAGAAGTCACCCCTATTACGGGAGCTCGCGTTTATGAGTAATTTCATAACCAAGCTGTCAGAATAATGTCTGAACTTGCGAGGAAGCTTCAGGGTGATGTCCGACCGCTCTCTTATCGATAAAGCGGTATGGCGATGTCTGACAATTATAGTTGATGGTGCGGCTTTCACTTTGATACTAATCTGATGATTGAGTAGAGCTGATGATTGAGTAGAGCTGATGATTGAGTAGAGCGTAGTCTTAGTGCCAGAATTTACTTAAGTATTTGTTGGCTGGAGCACCATGGCACTATGGGGTCAATTCCGGTTAGCTCGCGAAATGCCGTGTTTTTGGCCCCAGAACGCGCAACAGAGCTTTAAATCTCGACCCTGTTGCGCGTTTTACACATAAAATTGGCGCTGGAAAGCGATTTTTTAGCATAAATACTGCAAAAAGTCAAAGTTCGCTTGCCCGCACCCTCTTAAATTTGGCTACAGACTATCCAGTACAACCCCCTGATCATTCTGGTACCAAATATGTCCACGCTCCGAATACTTAGCGAAAAAAATCTGTTGCATTTTAAAGTTTTCAAATGGCTCTCATTCTCTTATTTTGCAGATTATAGATCCAAGTTTGGTCTCATTTTGTGTGCCAAACGATGGACCACATGTTAGACCCGTTTTCATAGCCATTAGACATCACACGCATTCATAGCGGCGTCTGTTTTGGGTGGCATTTCCTGCGCTAAAAACGGCATATTTTTGCGAGCCTAACCGGAAAAACGCGCGTTTTGACCCCATAGTGCATGGGGGATAATTACTAATTAAATTAGTATGGTCATAAAATCTGATACATGTCTCTCCCTCTCTATCTCTTGTTGTTCATAAACTGACGGGGAAACTTGTAACGGGGAAGTTGTTTCAAACAACTTAACCTTTCCCCCGTTACAAATACCTTGTTTGATACCTCCACTACAGGAACCGACCAATCAGAACTCGGTATTTAGGTCACGTGACTGGTCATCAGCCAATCAGGGACCAGTATTTCCTGATTCGGTCGGTTCCTGCTCCACTAACACAACTGGGGTTAAACACATGTCACCCCACTATAATTTTCAAATCTCCCATCTACTAAAGAGTATCGCAGAGGGGCGATGCAGGGTTGTGATTGCTATGCGAGCTTCATTCAAACCTAAATTTACTAGACTCCTGTCGTGGGAACGTTTTTTTTGCCGGTAAATCGAGTTGTTTTATTGTGATTTAATTACTAATTATGGGCTAATTACCTTTGTACTCAGAGCCGGCATTAGAAAGAGCGGGAGAGAGTATGGAACACGCATACTCTTCCATCGTAGTGTCCTTCTTGTACTTTCTCAACTTATCCCTCGAGTCAGCTGGAGGATAAGAGGGAATTATAATAGGGGTCTTAGACACGTTTTAGAATGTGATAAAATGTGATATAACATTTAAGACACGTCTTAGAGGGAGTGGTTTTACCCCTCTGTGGGTGGTAACATGGTATATTATATTATGGGTAGCAATACACTTGTACAGGAATGAGAGCTGCATTGTGGACCACGCGTGGTTTGATAATTTGTAGCAGCATTGATAAAGTAAAGTCTAGAGGATCGTGTCTAACATCTCTAAAAGCTTTAAAAGCTCGATTCCGTTTCTAAACTTTTTGTTAGCTCAGATCCATAAGTGAGTACTATGCGGAAAAACGGAGAGAGAGATTATTATTAGATTTGAGTGACCTCGTACGGTCCAGCTTTTTCCTCCTAAAAGCCTACCAGTATAGCTTTTATTAAACTTAGGATCATGAATATAGTGCAACATGATAGTGAGTCTACTTAAAACCGAAAAAAGGTATAATGAGACTGTTTAGAATCAGATTTTTATAACTGTTAGGTTGTTCATGACGAGGGGGGGGGTGAGTGGGGGACGGGGGTGGCAATTATATAAATACCCCAACCCCTGGTTGCCAAGTTAGACTGTTATTCGTGCGCTCCTGGGTGGTTATAGGCTTTATAGGTTACAATGTATTTATACTTTTTTTTTCCAAAAACCAGCTTCTTCACTACACTTGTATTATTTATTTATCAAATTAAGTTGTATTAAATTCTTTTTATGAGTTTTCTAGTATGTTATCTAGGTAAGCATATTGTTCAATGTTCAATGTGCTCGACCCTCTTTTTGCGAGCTCCGAAGAGTTATTAGAACATAACAACCCATTCCCAAGCTGTATATAATGCCAAAGCTGGCCAAAATGAGAACTATAAGGTAGAATTTTTGCTTGAAATTGTAAGCTGGATGAAATATCTTAATATCGTATTTAGTATTATGCGCTGTGGGTGGGACAGATCTACAAACTTAGGTCAAAGAAATGAGAAAGTAGATCCATATCTAAGGTGTCTAAAGAGATCTAATAAAAGATGAGATGAGCGTATCATGAGAGAATGATAGCAATATCAATTATCTAATGCAGTAGTCGCGAGGTCCATTACTCACATCCAGGAACTGACCAACACTAGTTAACAACCAATCAGAACTCGTAATTTAGGTCACGTGACTGGTTATCAGCCAATCAGGGACCAGTATTTCCTGATTCGGTCGGTTCCTACTCACATCGTTCAATGTAGAATGCAGGCCTAGACTGATTGACAGAGATTTGTCTGGAAGCGTTGATACAGGTCTTTCTCACCAGATCAGGGAGGACATCCCTTGGTACCAGAGCTCCATCAAATAGTGGTCCAATACTGTGCTCTAGCTGTGCTCTCCACCTCTCTCTAAAGGGATGGGGTTAGTCAAAAAGTGGAGCAATACAATATAGATCCATGGGTGCAGGTTGGCGACCCCCTCCCCCTTTCTCCATCCTATGCCGTACTCTCTCGCGTAACAGAGGGTACGTCGTACTCAAATGGGCGGGTTGGCAATAGAATAAAACATACTTGACAATGATTTGAATTCTGCATCGTTTGAGATCGGGGTTAGGGTAAACTACAATGATGATGTACAGATAGTCACTCTTGAAGACGTCTCTGTTGAAGCCGCGATTGTGCTCCGACCAAACAACGATAACATAATCGTTACCTGAAAGAGAGTTAGTTAGGGAGAGAGAGATAGAGAGATAGAGAGAGAGAGAGATAGAGAGAGAGAGAGAGAGTTTGTTAGGGGAGAGAGAGAGAGAGAGGGAGAGAGCTCTCGCATCTCTCGATCTCTCTCTCTCTCGACTCCCCGCTCTCTCTCCCTCTCCGCTCTCTCGCGCTCGCGCTCGCTCTCTTCGCGCGTCTCGCTCTCTCTCTCTCGCTCGTGTCCTCTCTCTCTCTCGCTCGCCCTTCTCGCTCCGCTCCTCTCTCCTCTCGTCTCTCTCGCTCTCTCGCTCTCTCTCTCTCCTGTCTCTCTCTCTCTCTCTCTTCTCCTCTCTCTCTCTCTCCTCTCTCTCTCTCGCTCTCTCTCTCTCTCGCTCTCGCGCTCTCGCTCGCTCTTCCCTTTTTTTCCTCTTCTCCCTCTTCCCTATTTTTTTCATACGACCCCCTCCCCTTTCTTGATTTGAAAAGAATATCTCATCGACATATTTCATAAAAAGTTTTCTTGCATTGTTCGACCTCGATCTCTCAGCGTAAAGGAGGGTTAGAACATAACAACTGGTAAGCGGCGGAGGAATTATTTTCTAGTGGTTAGAAAGAAAGAAAGAGAGAGAGAGAGAGAGAGAGAGAGAGAGAGAGAGAGAGAGAGAGAGAGAGAGAGAGAGAGAGAGAGAGAGAGAGATAGGTAGGGAGTGAGAGTGTGAGAGAAAGAAAAACGGGGACTTGGAAAAACTCGCGTCGCATTGAAATCCCTTTGACCTTTCTAAGAATTGTATATTTCCCAAGGATTTTTTCTTTTCATGTCCTGGATGATTTACATGGTTATTGGTTTAGTTTAAACTGTTCGAAGGGCCTTCGCGTGAGATTCTCATTTCTGAACAAGACCAGTAAAGCTGCTACGCGGAGAGAGAACCTTTCTATGTTCTAACCCTCCCTCAGGCGCCCGAAACACAGTCTAGCCAGACAAAGAGAACCTTGGTAGATTATCTGGTAGAATCTACGCCAGGCTAACAGACTGCTGACCGCGCCTCCTTGTTGGTATCCTTCATGATAGTTTTACCCAGCCTTTGCATTTTTGTAGAAACCATGACAACTCACCGATGTATTTGAATCGAAAGAGTGACGGTTCTTGAGCACCAGGATTTAGTCGAGTGCTCACGTGGAAGACGAGTTCTAGTGTTGGTGTAGCGTAGTGGATTGTGCTGCTTGACTCGTCTCCAGTTCCTGGAATTGTGCAGGTGGCATTATTTGGTAATATATTTCGGGGTAATATTCTGGTAATATCGGAGTAGCCAGTAAATTTGTCTATAGGGCAGGCTGACCAATATTCTTGCTGACGTCTTTCGAGTGATCAAATTTGCTCGCCTATTCTAGTATTCTAGATCTCTATAGAACATAAATCAAGAAAAGGTATTTTGTCAGCGTTAAATTGTCTCTAAACATTCCTACTGTGGTCTGAGACCCCAATATTCCTACCTTTCCCTATTGTAGGAAGGAACCCCTGAAGATCTTGCCAGTTCATTTCCCACCCTAACCCACCGACAAAAGCCTCAAACTCAGAACTCCCGATGTTGTTTCCCAGGATTTCATCTCGTTTCTCCTGACCCTTAGCGATGTAAACTAGGCCAAACTTCTGAATCTCACGGCTGAACGGTTGAGTGAATTAAATTAATTAGAAAGATTAATTAGTTATCACTTATTAAATTATTTCACTATTTATTTACTTATGAAGAAGATCGAATTGCTCAAGTTCTGTTGGCCAGTTCTTTGCCCGATCCAATATCTCCATCTGTCTGCCACTTGCACCAAACCTAAGAGAGTTTAATTGACACCATGGTAACAGGGAGGTGTTGTGGGCATGGTAACAGGAGGTGTTGTGGGCATGGTAACCATGGTAACAGGGAGGTGTTGTGGTCATTATAACCATGGTAACAGGGGGTGTTTTCTTACCTTTTCTTGAAAGATAGTAGTCCAAGAGCATTGTTAACACTCCTGCTTTGGTGGAATGGTGATGGGCCGGTGAAGAAGGGCGGAGAATCATTGGTACTCTCCGGCGTTCCTGCAAATTGTGAAGCCAAATACAGTCGGATCCCGATTTACCGGGATGCTCAGGGGGGGGGGGGGTAATCGGGGTTCCGGTAAATCAGGGTCCGAATATATAACACAACTATACTTCTTGTTTCCCTATTTATCTTTGATCCAGAATGAGAACTAAAACTTCCAACACATAATTTCAGTTTAAAACACTATATTTACCCGTCCTACAACACTTACCACATTTTACGCAGTCTGACGTAGAGAACAGCTGTTGCTCCTGCTCAATTCTGTTTAGTAGTATGCTGCCTACCTGTGGAGAGAGAGTATTGGGTAGACAGACAGGTAGACATGTAGACAGACAGACATTGTACAGACAGAAAGACAGATTATAGACAGTACTTTGTTAGTGCTCTCCGTTTCAGCGGGGGTCCTAAGTTTCCTCCTATTTCTGTATATCGACAACTCTTCCGCCTCGCAGTTCTGATTCACGTACTCGATATGCTGAAAGATTAACACATGTTAGATATACATGTTAGATACACACATGTTAGATACACACATGTTAGATATACGTTTCTTTTTCTTCTTTTTGGAGTGTCGGACTGTCGTCATTGCGATTTGGTCGACACTGGTGTGAGTGCTCGTGAGTGACGATAGATACACTTGTTAGAATGAAACTAGCGCCAAGTGATGCCCATTTTGGAATAATGGTATTTTCAAATTACTGGGATAGTGGGATTATAGGTAGATTTCCAACCTAGTTTTGTAAACTCAATGGTATAACGGGCTGCTATATACTTTGTTCTAAGTTCTAACCCTCGCGAAAAGGGGTCGAGCTAGGCAAGCTATACTATTGTGTACTCGGCCCCGGGAGTTTTCCATAGCCTTATAAATTCAACTTGATAGGTAACCCGGGTGACGGTAGTTTTCCCCAGGCTTATAAATTCAACTTGATAGGTAACCCGGGTGACGGTAGTTTTCCCCAGGTTTATAAATTCAACTTTATAGGTAACTCGGGTGACGGTAGTTTTCCCAAGGCTTATAAATTCAACTTGATACAACTGGTATGGTTTGCGAGATAAATAGCAGCTGTTTATCTCGCTATCTAACAGCTCCTTCAGACGTCTTTAACGCGGTAATTCTATTGGTTCGAAATGTTTTGGTATGCAGACAACTTACTCTACCGATACACCCTTATAAGGGTATATCGGTATTCGGTAGATGTGTTGATTGGTTATGTCACCTCTTGCCCAAGTGATATAGTGATAGTGAAACCAATCATACTAACCCTAACAGAGTGTGTTATAATAAAATACAGAGTGAGCTACTTCATTAGCTCTGCACAGCTTTAACGTTGCCGATCTAATGCGACCCCGTGCAGCTTGTGGTGATTTCTACAAGTGATACGTGGTTGGGAATTTCCACAAATTACAACATGCTTCGTGCATTGGTTGCTCATCCGCGTTTGCCACCTATATGTTTGGTACCATATTGCCACATATTCTCTATGTGTGAGATCGATCTCAGTTGCGCACGACTTCCATCTCTCACATGTGTCCATGTCACCAAGCTCATGGTGACCTGCTAATATACCTCGAAAAGCAGGTCACGTCCGGGGCCGTGATCTGATAATATACCTGGTCAATATATATTACCTTGTCCCACCCCTTACTCAACAATTATATTACCTAGTCCAATATTCCCAATTCCCCTATTTTTAGTTGAAATTGCTTCCTTGTGTCCAGATTGCTTCCAAATAAGCAATATTAACCTTTTGGGTATTTGGGGGGTATTTGCAAGATCGGGGCACTATATTACCTGGAAAAGTAGGTCCGCGGGTGGTCGTCTGTTCCTCTCCCGAAGTGTACAGTACTGCTCCGTGGCAGTGAAGTCGATCATCTCAAGAGGCTCCTCCCACCTGCCGTCTTCACTCTCAGACACAAGCGTCTTGGCAAGCCACGAGAACCGACCTACAAAGTGAGTTGAGTTGTGTGGCACAAGGTTGTTTATATGTTCTAACTGCGCAGCTCGCGAAAAGAGGGTCGAGCTAAGCAAGCACAAGGGTGGTGTTCAGTCATAATGGCCACCCACGACGCGTTCCACGACGCGTCCAATCATTGAATGTCAGTGGACTGCGCGTCGTAGGCTTTATGCGGGCGGCCAAAATGGCGGAGCACCACTGGGTAACGTTAGCTTTGGTTACGAAGTTACCCCTCCCTTGCTATAGCGCACGAAGGTCACGAGGCGACCTGAGCTGAGGGTTTATTTCGTAACCAATGGGTAACTGCACAGGTGTCAGGTGATTTGGATTTATCCTAGTCGCCTAATTGCTAGGATTTTTTTGCGTTTACAGGTGGTCTAAACGACTTAACGACGACGATTTCCAAATTCAACTACGAGAAAATCTAGGGATAATTAACCACACTATAAGAGGCACCCACGTGCTTCGTTTTCTTACCTGCTAGACTGCGACAGACTAGGCACCCCATGTGCTTCGTTTTCTTACCTGCTAGATTGCGACAGACTAGGCACTCCATGTGCTTCGTTTTCTTACCTGCTAGATTGCGACAGACTAGGCACCCCATGTGCTTCGTTTTCTTACCTGCTAGATTGCGACAGACTAGGCACCCCATGTGCTTCGTTTTCTTACCGGCTAGATTGCGACAGACTAGGCACCCCATGTGCTTCGTTTTCTTACCTGCTAGATTGCGACAGACTAGGCACCCCATGTGCTTCGTTTTCTTACCTGCTAGACTGCGACAGACTAGGCACCCCATGTGCTTCGTTTTCTTACCTGCTAGATTGCGACAGACTAGGCACCCCATGTGCTTCGTTTTCTTACCTGCTAGATTGCGACAGACTAGGCACCCCATGTGCTTCGTTTTCTTACCTGCTAGATTGCGACAGACTAGGCACCCCATGTGCTTCGTTTTCTTACCTGCTAGATTGCGACAGACTATGCACCCCATGTGCTTCGTTTTCTTACCTGCTAGATTGCGACAGACTAGGCACCCCATGTGCTTCGTTTTCTTACCTGCTAGACTGCGACAGACTAGGCACCCCATGTGCTTCGTTTTCTTACCTGCTAGATTGCGACAGACTAGGCACCCCATGTGCTTCGTTTTCTTACCTGCTAGATTGCGACAGACTAGGCACCCCATGTGCTTCGTTTTCTTACCTGCTAGATTGCGACAGACTAGGCACCCCATGTGCTTCGTTTTCTTACCTGCTAGATTGCGACAGACTAGGCACCCCATGTGCTTCGTTTTCTTACCTGCTAGATTGCGACAGACTAGGCACCCCATGTGCTTCGTTTTCTTACCTGCTAGATTGCGACAGACTATGCACCCCATGTGCTTCGTTTTCTTACCTGCTAGATTGCGACAGATTAGGCACCCCATGTGCTTCGTTTTCTTACCGGCTAGATTGCGACAGACTACGCAACCCATGTGCTTCGTTTTCTTACCGGCTAGATTGCGACAGACTAGGCACCCGGCCATGTGCTTCGTTTTCTTACCGGCTAGATTGCGACAGACTAGGCACCCGGCCATGTGCTTCGTTTTCTTACCGGCTAGATTGCGACAGACTAGGCACCCGGCCATGTGCTTCGTTTTCTTACCGGCTAGATTGCGACAGATTATCCTACTGAATCCGGGTTGGTGGTCAAAGCTGGAAAGGGGAACAGTCGCATCCCTTGGTACACCGAGCCCTAACTCAACCTGATGATGATGATATGTGGTTACCATGGTTATTGGGTAACAAAGATGAATGGTCGCTATAATGGTTGCCATGGCAACTAGTTGTTTTTACCTGTGTAATTATTGTTGAATCATCCATGATCAACATCTGTAAGTCTCGCTCAGGATCAAAAAGCCCCATCTCCTTATCACTGACAGGGATGGAATTATAGGGTCTGTAATGTAAATGTCTCTAATATACATGTCTCTAATATGTAAATGTTATATTATAGCCGGTATTTTTTTACAAATTGAGTCTCTTGGGGGATATTTAAATTAAGTTCATAGATTTATTGCTAGGGTAAAACAGCGGTTTGAATAATATCGAACTATGTCACTGGCTAGACGAGCACCCAAGTAGTACTTGAAGCACTGAGTACCCTGACCAGGAACCGACCGAATCAGGAAATACTGGTCCCTGATTGCCTGATAACCAGTCACGTGACCTAAATAACGAGTTCTGCTTGGTTGTTTACTTGTTTCGGTCGGTTCCTGACCCTGACCCAAGAGAACGTATTATCTTACTGATGTTTAGCCTAACTGCTATGCCCTCCTATACCCAATTATTGCAATAATTCCCTCTCTCTTTCCCGAGAGAGACATGTGCAAGAGGTTTTTCCCTAGAAGGAGGTCCCACGTTATTCGAGTTACCCCTTTGACAAATGGTTTTTCTTGTAATATTTTGAATATTCAACAAAGCTAAACGTTATAGGAACCGACCGACACAAGTAAACAACCAATCAGAACTCGTTATTTAGGTCACGTGACTGGTTATTAGCCAACCAGGGACCAGTATTTCCTGATTCGCTCAGTTCCTGCTAAACGTTCAAATTGCCTTTTTCCGTTGTGTTTCTTTAGAAGTCAAGATGAAGATCGTTCTAATATAAAGAACTTATAAGCTGACAATTCGATCTTCCAGTACTTTTACTCATTAGTACTAGTACTGAATCTCCAAATTAGATTAGAGATTTAGCCGATGGTAGTTTGTTAGAAGTGTTTAGTGTCATATTCGAATCTTCTCAGTTGTCAGGCAAACCCCAGTCTAGTATCCAAATAATAAAAAAAAAGAGAGAGAGAGAGAGAGAGAGAGAGAGAGATAGATAGAGAGAGAAAGATAGAGAGAGCCTCGGTAGATAAAAAGCGTCAGCAACTTCTGTCTCAGGGATTTCTTACTGAATACTGCCATTTCATTTTTGTTCTAACGTTCTAAAGAATTAATTTGAAGAGATGCCGGTAAAAGTGCTCGACAGTGTTACCTGAAGCTTGATTTATAGTTCCATAGAAATATAATTAAATTTCTCAGCTAAAAACTCTAGTCTCGATTCATACTTACTGATTATCATTATAACCTAATATAAGCTCATACCTACTGATTATTATAACTTACTGATCGTCAGAAGGCTCTGACAAACTTGTTTCTCTTTGTAACTTACTGATTGGCTTGTTTTCTGCATTTATACTCGTAGACCATACTGGAGGAGTAATCGGGACCACCCACCAATGGGAACTGATGGTACCTGAGAGAGAGAGAACAGAACGTTATACATGGCTGTAATGTCGGTTCGGAGAGTGCAGTCTAGTCTTTTGTGAGATAAAGCTAGAAAGAGAGATCGATAGATCAGAGAGATTTGAGTCGCATGACACTGTGTTTTAATTATTCAAAGAGAGACAAATAAAAACAGTATCTTTATTTTTTGAACAGTCAGAGTAATACTCTGTTCAAGAAATAAAGATATATTGTTTTTATTTGTCTCTCTTTGAATCATACTCTGGGTATGTCATTGTCAAGTAACATGAATTATATTTTTTAGCTGATGGTTTGACTTAAATCAGTATTGATTGACTAGTGTTCAGACTTTCACAAGTAAACAACCAATCAGAACTCGTCATTTAGGTCACGTGTCTGGTTATCAGCCAATCAGGGACCAGTATTTCCTGATTAGGTCGGTTCCTGGTTCAGGCTGTCTCAACTTGATCAAGTGCTGTCAGAGCATTGGCCAATTGACAGATCAAGTGGCCTCTTACCTTTGGCATAGAATAAGAAGAGCCATTTCTGCACACGCTTGTACACTATTCTTCTTGGGCACGAGGTAGGGTATTGAACTATCTAGGGATAGGAAATTATAGTCACTATACTAAATTTATTACCATAAATACTAAAAACTCCAAGTCGTTACCATGGTTACCATGGTCACCATGGTAACGACCATGGTTACCATGGTAACGGTAGATTCGCAAACTCACCGATTGACTGTCCCTGATCTGATGCTATGACGACCTCTTCCAGCACTGAAATACCATGTTCCTTCAGCAGGATATCTCTGGCAAACTTGCAACTAGACACATCTTGTGGCGGCTTGTTCAGGGCGATCAATTGAAGTGCCTGAAGTGGTTACCATGCATTAGTAACCATGGTTACCATATGGTTACCATAGTGGTATTTAATTAATTAAGCAATGTTGTACATATCTTTATTACCACTGCAGCTTCATGCTGGTATTACCCAGACCCTTTTTTGGTATTGTCCCTTATTTGTTCATTACAGTAACGCAAGCATGCTAACGCAAATCTGGGTGAGGGGCAGTGCCATTTATTTTTTCCTGCCTGTGAATGCCGAAGGCATTTACCCAAATAGGACTTTTCGATGATTTTATTTTGTTCAAACTTCAAACCCTTTCGGCGAGAGCAAGGCAAATTAATCTTCAAACATACGTTGTTTTAATATGTGTTAATATACGTAACATGTGATAAATTAACTTGTCTTCTCCAGTTTATAGTTTTGATGAACAGTATTGGCGTTCTGTTGACGATTATCATGTTCTTACTAGCGGCAGGTACGTTACTGGGGTTGAATTTTTCAAAATCAAAAAGTTCAGCCCCCATCCGGTATTTGTTCAATTGTGCTCCCTTTTAGTTTTATCTGATGACTGACGATATGCCCAAAATAAACTTCTCTCCTACCCAGGAAGTTGTCCCCTCACCCATCTAATCTCTATAATATTTCCCCCAGGAAGTTGTCCCCCTCACCCATCTAATGTCTATAATATTTCCCCCAGGAAGTTGTCCCCATTTAATCTCTATAATATTTCCCCAGGAAGTTGCCCCCCAGGTGAAATGCTCTGTAAAAACTGCTCCACGTTTTCCTGCCTCAAATGCAAACCCGGAACCTTCTCACACTCAAGTACTAATCAAACAAAAAATTACATTTTTAGATATCTCCTTTTTGGTTTATTTTCGTTAAATGGTCTATCATTGATCCTAAAAACTGCCCTTCTCTCATCAAAATACCAAGGAAGCTATTTCCGTCTTTATAAGCTGTCTAATATGCTAACGAGTTTTTATCGACCCAGGGACCTATATCACCACAGTAGCATCCTTCCTATTAACGTTGTAATCCCTATAGGGACGTGTAAGGCGTGCCCTGCCGGGTACTGGTCGGGTGTAGTCGGATCCCTGAGTTGTACCCCCTGCTCCACCAATACCTATACAGACATCCCGGGCAGTATAGAGTGTAAATCATGCCCTCCCGATACAACCACCAGTGGACAAAATGCAACTGTAAGTGGCATGATGGTGCGGATATCCACCTGTTTTAGCGCGGCTATTTACCGTGCCAATGGAGACATCTCTGCGCAACTTTTTGATCAGGGTGTCACACTGTATATAAGACTGATCTATTAAACTGTAGCTTCTTGGTGGCACCCATCTACTTCCCCTCCCTCTCAGAGGTGTATACCGTCTTTTGTAACTATAAATTCCCCTTCCCTCTCATTGGTACATATTAACTTCATGTTTTGTAACTAATTCCCCTCCCTTTCAAGAGATGTATACCGTGTTCAGAATATCAGAACAAGCAGGAGGAATTGTTCTACCTAGACAACTACCACACCCATACCTGTTCAGTCCAAACTAGCCCCATAAGGGTAACCATAGGTACGTGACTTAATTATATGTACGTGACGTCAGATATAGTAGACATGTTAACCATATTTAAGTAGGTACGTGACGTCAAATAGTACACGTGACAACTATTATAGTTGTCACAATATGTCACCTAGGCCGAACTAAGTATAATAGTTAGGTACTACAATTTGTACGGCTCTTTACCCGGCCGACTTCTTACCACATAATATGTTTCTAATATGCGTTAAATTATTTATGATTTAAAACTCTCCATCACTCTCAGGTACTATTCTGGCGTGTTTTGCGCCCTTGGTACTGCTAGCAGGTATAGCGTACGTATTAGTATGGAGATACAAAGACTCAATAATGAATGCCTTGAAGAAACTACCCGGAACGGAAAATACACCAGAAAATAGGGTATGATATAAGAGCGCTTTGGGGCGTTTTCCCTGTTCTCCTTCAAGGAGTCACAATCTTACATGACAGTGATCTCTCTCTCCTAGTTAAAGTAACAAACTCCCCGTCCCCTGTGCACACTGCACATGGTGCTCTTAATCTTACATGACAGTGATCTCTCTCCTAGTTAAAGTAACAAACTCCCCGTCCCCTGTGCACACTGCACATGACAGTGATCTCTCTCCTAGTTAAAGTAACAAACTCCCCGTCCCCTGTGCACACATGGTACTCTTATAATTGTACACGTGAGCTGACTCGGTGGGCGATGCAGGCTCCATTTCTTTACCATTAAACTCGATTGGGAAATTCTATTCATCCCCCCCCCCCCCAGAGTCCAGACTACGAAACCATGCAGTTATAATGCTGGCTTTTCCATCCTTAAACATCCTTTTTCATTCTCTTTTTCCGTTTATTCCGAGTCATTTTTAACCGATTTTCCACCAACCAGGTCTCAGAGAATTACGTTTAGCTAAGAGTAGTTTAACCAACTTTGGGAAAATGTGACCAGACAGTGTCTTGTTAGGCAGTCAATATGTACCTAAGGGTTACTCAACCCCCCCTCTCTCTCTCTCATCGACAGAGGATGGGGATGAGCCGGTTCAGTTCTTCCATGAAGTAAGGAAGTTTGAATTAGACAATTTTACACAGAACTATATTCATAAAGCGGGTGAGGTGAACATTGGACTTCTACGTCTAATCAATATGCTCAAGGGAGCTACATGAGGATTGAGATGTATTCTAGGGCAGAACGAAGGAGTGTACAGCAGTGTTCTGCCTATAAATATTACAGATGTTTGTATCAATTGTGAAGGGACAAAGAGCTGGTCGAGACAACTGATCAGAAGTTACATATGATTTAGGACATTGTTTAGGTAATTTATTATACTGAGTCATATTCATGTGACTATTATATGTCAATGTGGTTATATATTTCATTAAAATTTTAATTAACTTAATTAATTAATTAATTAATTAATTAATTAACTTAATTAATTAATTAATTAATTAATTAATTAATTAATTACCTTGAAGACGTTCTTGAGGAGGGTTGTGTATTGATCCTGACAGTTTTCACTGTGAATATCAGAGGGAATAAACAAAACCCACTCAATCAGTGTCCAGATCGTTATCGCTACTATCGAATCCTGGAATATGATTGGTTAGTGGCTATCGAATCCTGTGATGTGACCGGTTAGTGGTTATTGAATCCTGGAATATGATTGGTTAGTGGCTATTGAATCCTGTGATGTGACCGGTTAGTGGCTATTGAATCCTGGAATATGATTGGTTAGTGGCTATCCAATCCTGTGATGACATGATGTGATTGGTTAGTGGCTATTGAATCCTGTGATGTGATTGGTTAGTGGCTATCGAATCCTGCAATGTGATTGGTTAGTTCACTATTGAATCCTGTGATGTGATTGGTTAGTGGCTATCGAATCCTGCAATGTGATTGGTGAGTTCACTATTGAATCCTGTGATGTGATTGGTTAGTGGCTATCGAATCCTGCAATGTGATTGGTTAGTGGCTATTGAATCCTGTGATGTGACCGGTTAGTGGCTATAAGCTATTGAATCTTGTGATGTGATTGGCTATCGAATCCTGCAATGTGATTGGTTATTGGCCATTGAATCCTGTGATGTGATTGGTTAGTGGCTATATTGAATCCTGTGATGTGATTGGTTAGTGACTATTGAATCATGTGATGTGATTGGTTAGTGGCTATCGAATCCTGCAATGTGATTGGTTAGTGGCTATTGAATCCTGTGATGTGATTGGCTAGTGGCTATTGAATCATGTGATGTGATTGGCTAGTGGCTATCAAATCCTGCGATTTGATTGATCAACCATACCTTGACAGGTTTGCCCAATTTCTCCATATCCTCACTACAGCTATTTGAGTGCCTCGGTACGGGGGTAGGACCAGTACTGCTTAGGGGATCAAACAGTACTCCGGGAGGGTTAGATTTAGTGGACTGAGTCTCAAACAAATCATCTCCACCATCCTTTTTTAGTGCTTCACAGTGTTTAGTCAGTGCTGCCAGCAGTGTGTTCATAATCTGAGAGAAGTGGTTTTGTGGGAAAGAGCAGTGACTTGAGGGAGTCCGGTCGTGAGTCACAATTTATGACGCATGCCCACCGCACTGACAGCTGTCACATATACATCACAGGTCACAAATTGAGTTTAAACCGATCTTGATAGCTAAAACTAAGGTACCGCATTTGTCATTTGATAGCTAAAATAAAACTAATAGCTATCAAGTGATGCAATGATGCAATGATGCATGATAAACCTTCATCTTGCAATGGCTACTTTGTACCAAATTTGACCTGAACGATCAAATCAGCTACGAGAAACGATTGCATTATCTTAGACAGTTGGATGATCGAATAACTAAACTGTTTATTAAAAAACTCTGACACTGATCAATATTCTTACATGACGAGGTACTCCAAGGACCAAGGTAATCTCTCTCACTCTCCTTCTCTCTCACTCTCCCTCGTTCTCTAACTATATCTTACATGACGCGGTACTCCAAGGTACTCTCTCTCTCACTCTCCTTCTCTCTCACTCTCCCTCTCTCTCTCACTCTAACTTACATGACGCGGGAAATGAGCAGCAATGTTGAAGAGTTTCTTACTCTCCCCAGCAAGGTCTCGCACCACTGCCAGTGCTGCCAGAGACACCGGGCTGTTGTCTGAACCGACCTGAAATAATTGGAAGTGGTGGAGAGTGGAGGATGTAGTAACCATAATGGTAACACCGCGCCGAGATCTTAGTAACCATGGTAACCAATAGATCTTGGTAAGCCATGGTAACCAACCTGTAACACGATGGCATCAATAGGTGTTCTGTAGGAGATTCTTATCTTTATTCTTGGAGGAGGACATCATCGACATTATCATAAACCCAACCATACCAATAGCTCGACCCCTGCAATAATCTCATTAGTAGGAATCGACCGAATTAGGAAATTCTGGTCCCTGATTGGCTGATTACCAGTCACGTGACCTAAATAACGAGTTCTGATTGGTTTTTACTTGTTTCGGTCGGTTCCTGCTTATTAGTTACACCATATGACAATGTGAATAATGAGTCACAGGAATTGTATCAAACAGTCCATAAAACGCAGCTTCAAAATCATTACCCATTCTTTTGTTTCGGAGCTTCACTCCTATTACGCTCCCGATTAGGGGTGACTGTGTCACCAACTATATTCACCAAATATATTCTATAGTACCTATTACTTGTGCTGTTGCACCTTTTATGAACGTTACAATACAACCTATTACCTGTGTTGGTATTGCTCCTCAGTTTTGGCCTGGTGTAGGATCTTCTCCAGAATCTCTCTCTGAAGCCCCTCCACGGCGGATGGCACCATATTGACCCAGGGATAGGTGTAAAGGGAACCAAGTAATAGGATCGCTTCCGCTTTTGGTGCCTGCTCTTCCTGCAGGGAGAAATGGTGTTTTCAGTATCAATTTAACCTCAAAATAGTAAAAATTTTTGACATTATTTGAGTAATAATAATGGAATTACAACTACAGAGGCTGTCGCCCCGTACCAAGTTTCCATGGAGACGAAAAGGGGGTCTACATGTACCGTTTCCATGGTGACGAAAAGGGGGTCTACATTTACCGTTTTGGCGTCAAGAACCTTGTAAGCCGCATTCTTCATTCCCGTTACTATGGGAGCCATGTAGCATCCAGGTAGATCGATACTGTACAGATTTCGGGCACCCTTTACCACCTGATGATATGCATTAATTTGTATTGAAACAATTGTAGTTCTCTGAAACCGCTTGTTTCACTTTGTAGATACAATATTATACTGCTTTTAGTATACATGACTGTAACCGGTCCTGTATCAAACCCCCCCAACTCAACGCCTTACTGTGAAAGTGCATTAAAATGATTTTAGTACCTCAAATAGGAGCCGTCTCTGGTTGAAACATCTCAAGCTACGAAATGTCTGGTTATGACATAGTGTCTGAAGCTGTGGTCTGGAAACCCCCCCCCCCCCCCCACCGGCCACCCTAATTAAAGGCAGGATTATAATGAGATATGATCTTAGTACCTCAAATAGAAGCCGTCTCTGGTTGAAACATCTCAAGATGACATTATAGAACAGGTTCAGGTGGACCTCTGTGGGCTTCACTGGGTTTAACCTGAGAAAGGGTTCAATATTGAGTTGGTATAAACATAATATCATGGGGATTTTGCCAATCTCGTCAAATAATAATAGGAATCATATTCCTAGATGACAAGTCACAAAAAAGTGTCGTTACTCGTTCGTAATATACCAGTAACCGACCGAATCAGGAATTACTGGTCCCTGATTGGCTGATAACCAGTCTCGTGACCTAAATAACGAGTTCTGATTGGCTGTTTACTTGTTTCGGTCGGTTCCTGTAATATACCTGATAAGACAGCGACAGAGAGTCCGTAGTGCCTCACACTTCCCCTCAATGAGGTTATCAGAGGGGAGCCTCACGAAGGCCTCGAAGAGCCAGGGTAGAATGTGGTAGACATAGGTTAGAACAGAGTGGGTGGGCACTTCGACCGCATACTCAGGGACGGGAGCTGCTCCAGATTTAGAATGTCTGGGGGAGGGGGATTTAGTAGTGTCTGGGAGGCAGGGCTGTAACTATTTACTTCGTGTGCAAGTGGAAATAGTGGTCAAAAAAAGATAGAGAAAGTGGAAAACTAAAGTAAAAAACTAAAGAGAAAGACAAAGAGAAAAGATAAGTGAGATAGATAGAAAGAGCATAAACTGAGAAAGATAACCCACCTGTCCATGGCATCCTTGTTATCGTCCAACCAAAGAAGTTGTTCAATAATGTTATTCAAACTCTTGAACGATTTCAGATGCTGATCGGGCTTGTCGTGATCGTTGGGATTTCCTGTGAATTTATAGGGATCAAATTAGGAATAGTTAGCTAGGGGTATACATAATTGTGCAACTGAGAGACCCCTAAATTGGAATCACTAAACTAAGCACCATTAATTGTAATCATGATTCGTATGCTGAGTACATGTCTGCTAATCCGTCGCTAGCTAAATTAAAGGGAATTAACACCAACATGTTTTAGAGAACCGAACTGTTTTAATGGTCAATATATGTGCCTGATGCACATTTCAATGTATATTTTTAATTACTATTGTGGGAAATGGAAGTGAGTTTAGACGTAATTTGCGTAGAGAGAATTTCGAGTTGGCCGTGTGGCCAAAATCTTTATTATTATTATTATGAGGAATGGAAAAGATCTTGGCGGGATCATATTCACTGCACCTTTCAGTTGGTATCGAAGACCTCACCTCGCATCGCGGCCTTCGTTTGGTGCGCTTTGCGCGCCAGCAAGGGAGGGGTAACTTCGTTACCAAACCTTTCAGTCTCCACAGAATAATTGGGTGTTTTCCCTTACCTTTCAGTGATAGGAATCGTCTCCACAGAATGATTGGGTGTTCTCCCTTATTTGGTCTGAGCTCATCATCATTGTCGGGCTGGTCTTCAAAACCTGGCAGTGGGAATACGTGATCTGAGGGGGACATGAAGAGTAGTAGAGTTAGGGGGTTGGGTAGAAGGGGCCAGGGGCCGACCGCCGGGGATGGGGGCAATGTGATCAAGCATTGACAAGAGGTCATTGACGAGTTATAGTAAGTAAAGTATGCAGAGTTGATGGGGGATATCGGGTGGTCATCATTTATAAGGATGAAATTACCCCTCATTTCGAGGGTAATAGGGGTGACTTCGTGTCCTACCTTGAGTATTTGCTTCGTTTTTCAACTTGACAAATATCTCGTTTAGACCATGATAATGGAATATGTAGCCGGCAGATCGGGCAGAGTGACCTCGGTCACTATGTTTCGATTTGCCCATATGCGTTCCCTTTTCAGGCTTCAATCTCACTGAAGTAGGGAAATGTTGACAAATAGGTAGAACAATAGAAAAGTGACGAGTAATTTTCAAAAGTTATGGTAGAGCAGAAAATTCGTTTTCTTTGGTTTTTGTCTAGAACAATACAGGGTGTCCCATATATTCTGTGGGTCGGTTGGCGAGCTGTCACGCAAAAACGGCAATAGCTGTGTGAAAACAAACTACGGGAGTGTGCTGGATTAATTCCTTCCTAACTGATGGCTTTGTTTTAAATTAAAATTTCAAAAGTTCATTTTTCATGAATGAACATTGCTGCTGTTCATTCATGAATTCTGAAATATATTCTGTGGGTCGGTTGGCGAGCTGTCACGCAAAAACGGCAATAGCTGTGTGAAAACAAACTACGGGAGTGTGCTGGATTAATTCCTTCCTAACTGATGGCTTTGTTTTAAATTAAAATTTCAAAAGTTCATTTTTCATGAATGAACATTGCTGCTGTTCATTCATGAATTCTGAAATATTGTATACTTTGAGTGAGTAACTTTTCTTTGGCTCGCAATTATCTTTCGAATGAGCACCATAAAATTCAAATTGAAGCACCAGGTCACATGACAATTGAGAAAATGAACATGCATGATTTTGGCTCTTTCTGCGACTTTCAATCAGCTGTATCACCACTACCTTATCTTCAATCTTTTTGAAACTTTGGGTGAACATTGGATAAGCAAAGATCTTTCCTCACAAGAAAAATCAAGGTCATAACTCAAAGTTCATTTTTCAACTTTGGTAGTTCATTCCACTCATTCAGGAACCAACATCCCTAAAATGATGAAACGTGTTGGGTTTTGTTTGGCCCATGTCCTGCAATGACAGAGAGGTGTAGTAACGTGTTTCCGAGTTAGTTAGTGGGCGCCATGTGATCATGGCGATATCTGACACCTTCGTTGAGCAATAATCAAGAGATTTTCTCTAATTCAAGCATGTGATTCGGGATTTCTGCGATTGGTATCATGCAGCAATGTGAAGAGATCTCATAGCACCTCAAAAATGATGATTAGTTCAATGAATTAAGTTGTTTTATGATCAAAAAGATTAAAACCCGATGCCACACTGAACTAAACGACCATTTTCGATCATAAATCAACTTAATTCATTAAACTAATCATCATTTTTGAGGTGCTATGAGATCTCTTCACATTGCTGCATGATACCAATCGCAGAAATCCCGAATCACATGCTTGAATTCGAGAAAATCTCTTGATTATTGCTCAACGAAGGTGTCAGATATCGCCATGATCACATGGCGCCCACTAACTAACTCGGAAACACGTTACTACACCTCTCTGTCATTGCAGGACATGGGCCAAACAAAACCCAACACTTTTCATCATTTTAGGGATGTTGGTTCCTGAATGAGTGGAATGAACTACCAAAGTTGAAAAATGAACTTTGAGTTATGACCTTGATTTTTCTTGTGAGGAAAGATCTTTGCTTATCCAATGTTCACCCAAAGTTTCAAAAAGATTGAAGATAAGGTAGCGGTGATACAGCTGATTGAAAGTCGCAGAAAGAGCCAAAATCATGCATGTTCATTTTCTCAATTGTCATGTGACCTGGTGCTTCAATTTGAATTTTATGGTGCTCATTCGAAAGATAATTGCGAGCCAAAGAAAAGTTACTCACTCAAAGTAAACAATCTTACTATATAATGCAAAAACACCCGAAACTTGATCCCACCCATGCATGTTTGGTGGTCCCTAAATCGTCGTCATCAAGATCAGATCACGTAACAAGTAGCATGCTAGGAGTACCCCACATGCATGATCAGATCACCCAACTGAGGATCATATCACCCCACCCATGATCAGATCACCCCAGTGACTATCAGATCATCCCAGTGAGTATCAGATCCCACATTTCACCCAGTAGTCCACTGTGCGTGATGAGATCCCCCATATAGAGTGGTAAAATAGACAAAGACGTGACGACAGAGAGATTGAGATAAAAATGAAGAGAGAGAGAGAGAGAGAGAGAGAGAGAGAGAGAGAGAGACAGAGAGACAGAGAGAGAGAGAGAGAGAGAGAGACAGAGAGACAGAGAGAGACAGAGAGAGACAGAGAGAGAGAGACAGAGAGAGACAGAGAGAGACAGAGAGACAGAGAGAGACAAAGATAGACAGAGATAGACAGAGATAGAGATAGAGAGGTAGGACTAAGAGGAAACTGAGAAGTGAGAGATATGAAAAACGATCAGTTTTATGCCATCCGTAGGATGGCCTGGGTCCACTAGTATTTCAGAATTCATGAATGAACAGCAGCAATGTTCATTCATGAAAAATGAACTTTTGGAATTTTAATTTAAAACAAAGCCATCAGTTAGGAAGGAATTAATCCAGCACACTTTCGTAGTTTGTTTTCACACAACTATTGCCGTTTTTGCGTGACAGCTCGCCAACCGACCCACAGAATATATGGGACACCCTGTATATGTAGAAAACGCTTGAAATCAAGTTAAACTATTTTCCAGAAATACTGAAAGACCGACAGACAGACAGACAGACAGACAGACAGACAGACAGACAGACAGACAGACAGACAGACAGACAGACAGTTAGCGTACTTTTGTTGAGGAGTTTCCTTATAGGATCCAAGGCATTCAGATCGGAAAAGAAGTTGTTGTGAGCGCTCCCCGCAGGTAGTTTCTTCTTCACTTTGGGAGCCATAGGATCATCTTTGTGCTTGGGGAACTCAACTCCAAACACCTGGGGGGGGGGGGGACACAGTTAGAGAGCTGTGTCTGTTTGTGTGGGGAGACTGAAATGATACAGATAGTTGCAACAACCTATCAGGTCTTTGCAAGCTGCATGGCTCCCGCGGCGTTTCGTATGAACTTAAAGAATAAACCCAAGTTCCGACCTTCCTGATATGAACTGATATGAACTGATATGAACTGATATGAACTGATATGAACTGACCTGAACCCCTATTTCCTGTGTCATTTCCTCCATCACCGCATTCCAAATATCATTAGCAATTTCCCGGTCGTTATTGTTTCCTGTGCACTGTATAAAGAGGGAAGGGTGTCAGTGAGAAGTGGGTTTGATGGAATAGAGAGCGGAGATTTTAGAAAGTGACGTTATTTATTATTTAATCTCTAAAATAGTAGTAGTGACAGAATTGGATCTCTAAAAGGGGGAGAGTGATGTAACTATTTCACCAACCTCCAACTTGTAGAGCAAATCCCGAAGGTGTTCCCAGGTTTTGGACGGCAGAATAACTTTGCGGCCAACAAACTTGACCGCGTGAAGTAGGGTAAACAGTTGGCCATTCCATTCCGAGATTGGGATTGATCGGCTTATGTTGTGCTCTGTAGAGGGCAGGTTTGTTTTGGTTAGGTACCTCGCACTGCGCCTCGAAAGCGCCTGGCTCAAGTGGTACTGTACAAGTATACTGCTGTATCCGTCTGTCGTCGGAGTCATTGTCTTGAGCAAGAGGGAAGCTTGTTATTCAGTATTTTCGAATCAAGTGGTACCTAGAATATAATGCTATATGTTCAAAACTGTCTATGTTAAAGTGTTGAAATGTCTTAAGTGTCAGCGTTAAAGTCTCAAATTTTAGATCCCATATCAACAGATCCCATATAATAACGTACTAACCGATACTGCGGATCATACAGAGAATAATTCTGAAACAAATGGGAGCATCAGCCTGCTCGATCTGCTGGATGATAATCAGGTAGAATCCTATGGTTGTCGTGGCAACGCCCTCTATCTTCTTTTTAGTGTGCTGAGAGATAGGGATGGATGAGAGATAGACAGACAAACATAGACAGACATAGACAGACATAGACAGACATAGACAGACACAGAAAGACATAGACAGACATAGACAGACATAGACAGACATAGACAGACATAGACAGACAGACATAGACAGACATAGACAGACAGACATAGACAGACATAGACAGACATAGACAGACATAGACAGACATAGACAGACAGACAGACATAGACAGACAGACAGACAGACAAAGTTACCGGGCTAAGTTCCATATATTTATCTGGATACCGGAGTAACGGTGCTACGTTGAGGGTAATGGCGATGAGAAACTTCCGAATTCGTTTCTGAACCCTGTTCGGCTCTCTACTGTGATTACTCTGAGGTGGGATAACATTATTAACAACATTAACAAAATTAACAACATTAACAACAATTTTTAGATAAGTTTAGACAAGTTTTATAGACAAGTTTTAATAAAATTAGTGATCTGTCTTCCAGCTCACTCAGAATATGAACAGTAGCACCACTGCGCTACCAATACATGAACAGAAGTAGTAATATAAGGTCGTGAAAGATGTACCTTTGAGGCGCCATATTCCTCGAAGAATTCAAGAGACAAATTTCCGTGACCGTTTCCTTCTTTCTTCCTGGGAATATATTACACGTTTTTAGACTTTCCTAGCTCGACCATTTCTCACCATTCCCGACAAATGATGATTTGAAAAAACAATATTAGACTAACAACTCTCTGCAATACGACATAATTTCAATTAAAATTGATTAATTAATTGATTAATTAATTAAATAATTAATTAATATCACATACCAAGTATTGTAATACTTGATATTCTTGAGGAGTTCGTGATACAGAGTTATTAGTTTACAAAATGTGAACTCATGCCCATCCTCCTGGGACATGACCTCAGCTAACTTCTCCTCCTGAAAATTTAGGGGTAATTAGGAAATACTGGTCCCTGATTAGCTGATAACCAGTCACGTGACCTAAATAACGAGTTCTGATTGGTTGTTTACTTGTGTCGGTCGGTTCCTGGGGGTGATTTTAGTTTGGGAATCATGGGGTTTAAAATGTTAGTTTGGGAATCATGGGGTTTATAATGCTGGTTTGGTTGCTATATCGGGGTGTCCCAAGAGACTGATCCTAAAATTGGCAGAGGCTAGATGCGTTGAGAGTTATAGTCAACCCCCAACGACTATTCTGGTTGCTGCTACGCGTTCCCTGGAGTTATAATTTCAATTTAAAGTGGGAACGGACAGAAGTAGAATTGGAAAATATTGAGGACCGACGTAGGTATAATACGTCTCTACATACTACCATATGTAGTGTGTAGAGCACGACTCTCTGAGCAATTTGTCTTTCTCAAAAGACCCATTTACCGCTCAAGTAGTTTTCTCTCTCAGCAATCTCTGCCTGCACATATACTGCGCCCTAGTTATACAGAGAAAAGTTATAAATAGGTCTTTTGAAAACCGGGAAAAGAGAAAATGCAGTTGTTGCAGGAACATCACGCATCCCTCCCGCAGGAACATCACGCATGTGCATGATGTTTTATTCAACCAGTCTAGCTAGGCAACACGCACGCTGCTCGAGACCGCTATAATACGCAGCCTGCTGCCTGGTGCGGAGAGGACAGTCTTCTATAACGTACGTCAAGTTTGTTGGCAATGAGGGCACCGTGTTGGAAGGCATCGTTCATCAATCTGATGTTCTCCTTGTCTGTGAATAGAACTCTCTCCACCACCAGACAGATCTCTATCATGCTGCTATAGTCCTGGGGGAGGGGAGGTTGTAGGAGATGAGGTGTGAAGTATGTGTGTCTGTGTGTCTGTCTATATGTGTATCTGTCTGTCTGTCTGTCTGTCTGTCTATCTGTGTGTGTGTGTGTGTCTATCTGTCTGTCTGTCTGTCTGTCTGTGTGTCTGTCACATACCGTGTGTTCCTCCGGCACTTTGGTTTTATCCTCGTCCTCTCGCACGGAGACGAAACTACAGTGGGCCTGGTCGTGCGGTAATATACTCTTACCCATCTTGACAAACCTGGGGTAACCATGGTAACATCATTTTGGAACCATGGTGACATTGTGACGTCATGTGGTAGCCATGGCAACTAATGTATGACAACTAATAACGTCGTCTTTCATGGTACCCATGGTAACTACTCGCCACTTCATAATAACGTCATGGTACCCATGGTAACTACTCACCACTTCATAATAACGTCATGGTACCCATGGTAACTACTCACCACTTCATAATAACATCATGGTAACCATGGTAACTACTCACCATTTCATAATAACGTCATGGTAACCATGGCAACAACTCACCACTTCATAATAACGTCATGGTAACCATGGTAACAACTCACCACTTCATAATAACGTCATGGTAACCATGGTAACTACTCACCACTTCATAATAACGTCATGGTACCCATGATCATTGATTAGCTGTTTGAAATGGTCCTTGATCTGACTATCAATTGTTTCCGGGCAGTCTGTCTGCCGGTGAGCCTCACTACAGGTTGGACATAGAATACATTGCCGTGTCGTGTGTTCAAAAGAGTGGCAAGTTGAGCACCGTTCCTGTTCCTCTGGCGCCTCTGGTATCCTAGTTGCTGGGGAGGAGATAGTAATTAGTTAACAAAATAAACAACGATATAATGGTACGAAATCAATCAAAATTGACAGAAGCTTTCGAGAACACTATGTTCCACGTCTTCAGCTAGTGATTAGTGGGGTAATTGTTTCTTGGGAGCTGTGTGGTATAGTGGGGGTTGTTATTGGGTTATCCTCGTCGTTGGGGAGAAGATAGAGGGTTCAGGGTTCAGGGTTTCATGTGGAATGTGGATATTAGACGGCCCCCTGTAGGACACATTTCTCTTAAATATTTACTCAACACTGTCAACAAGCTAAGAGTTGAGTCAACAAAATGAACATCATTTCTATTACATGATTGATCGCTCCAAGTTGAACTAGTCGTTGAATGGAGTCTCTCCAGTGGTGCTCTCCTCCTGCTGCTGCTACTGGATGTTGCACACCTGATACCTATACAAAGGGTGTGTCACTTTCAGAGACAACCGGTTGTTTTATTGCTGACAAACATGTTTATTACTGACAAACAAATAATTTAGAATAATATATATTTGCCTCTAATCTCTAGACCCTAACCAACTATCCAAAACTTACGTGGAGTGATACTTGAACATCGCAGAATAACCTGAAACAAGATGTGGAGAATTAGACAACTATACTCATGCTGCCAGACCTTGTCTAGATTTGTTATGTTCTAACCCTCCTTTACAATATTTGTGGTGAGAGAGGGTCGAGCAAGGCTAGATCTATTAATTTCTATGATTATAGCTGGAATAAAACAGTAAACATCTACCTCCAAATGAACCTCTTTACAGAGGTTAAATACGGTTCTAAAACCGCTGACACGCCTCTTTCTCAGCTCCTCAGGGGTCAACGTATCCGGCCAGAACACTTTCAAAATCTGAGGAATACTTGTGTGTTTTGTATAAAGTCCAAACTCGTACTGGAAAGGGAGCGGATTCCATGCCAGTTCCAGTGTGAGTAAAAACTCCTGCAGCCGGATCTCTGCACAACGCGCGCATGTGTATCTTGCACCATGCATTAGTTATGGCGCTGAGACTCCCCTAAAATGTGTCTCGCGCGTTACAACAGGTTTTAAAGACGAGTGTATGTAGATTCGAGCCGTGTAACAGCCTCATATTATACGGGGCGGATTGGTGCCGGTCGACTGTCACACACTTACATTTGCAGTCATACACTCCAGTAGATAGGGGAACAGTTGGGTGGCTGATGTTTCTCTGAGTGAGAGAGAGGAGTCAGTACTGATGTCGAGAGAGAGAAAGAGAGAGAGAGAGAGAGAGAGGAGAGAGAGAGAGAGAGAGAGAGAGAGAGAGAGAGAGAGAGAGAGAGAGAGAGAGAGAGAGAGAGAGAGATAGAGAGAGAGAGAGAGAGAGGAGAGATAGCGCGATGCGCGAGAGGAGAGAGGCGCTCAGCGCTCTCTTCGCTCTCGCTCTCTCTCTCTTTTCTCTCTCTCCTTATCCTCTCTCTCTCGCTCTCTCTCGCTCTCTCCTCTCTACTCTCTCTTCTATCTAGTACCTTTTTTATATATTTGGCAGATTTCAGAAGCGAATACTGTAGAGTGTAAGGTAGTGTTAGTGTAGAGAAATTGGGAGGATAAATATACGAGTGAGTGAGGAAGGAGGAGAGAAGTAGAAAAAGGAGAGGCCATATATATTACGGGAGAGATGATTTGAAGACGTCTGTAGCGTCAGATCCAGCATTTTCGTGGAGTCCCATAATCCACAGAATCATCAACTTGATAACTTTCTGACACAACTGTAATAAAAAAATAGAGGTTTAGTATTTTTAGTTTGCTTTTTAAAAACCGCGTGAGAATCTAAACAAGTGTTGTCACTTGTCAGTATGGTATGTAATCTTAGATTTCCGAGAAAATATCAGAGATGCAAAGCTGCATGCGGTATATGACACATATCAGCTGGGTAACAGCTCTGCATGGTACCAATATATTGTCACACACTACTTGGGTATCTCACGAGCATCACGCTTGAAATGTCAAAGATAAGAAATGGTAGAGATCTCACATTGGGTCAACCAACTAAACTTCCCATAGCCAGTAGTATATCGGGGCTGATTAACTAACATGACAAATCGAGTAGGTTAATTAATCGAGGCTGACTTACTTCAATAGTGTTGGTAGGTGCTAGTATGTGGTATTCCTTGGATACTTTTATCAAAATTGACGCTGAAATAGAATTTGTAGTTACATAACATTTCAAGGACTCAAAAAAATTAGTTTTAGAACGAGCAACTGAAAATGAACAACAAAAAGTAACCAGTAAAACAAGCAGCGGTCACAACGGAATTAATCAATTAATCAATTACCGATTCCGTGGTAGTGCCACCGCTTGTAAATCATTTCGGGGAGGTATTGTAACACCTTCTCCAGTGCGGGGAGGATCGTGTGTAACAGGGTTGATGATTCATCTGTTCCATTCCTTTTGCCTGCCAAGAATTTGTGAGTGAGATTTTTTGTGAGTGTGAGAGGGTTTATGGGGAGAGATATATGGAAAGAGAGACAGGGGTAGTGAGAAAGAGAGAGAGAGTGAGAGTAAAAGAGAGAGAGAAAATGCGTGTGTGCACGTACATCTTAGGGGTCCGGGTTACTCAACCTCAAACTTGGAACAATCTGTTTTCCACACAGAACATGTGCGATAGACAATGCATTACGTGATAGACTGAGTTATGTGTGACGACTCTGCTGTAATATTATTATTATGGACAATTGAGGTTTAGTCTACAGAGTCTCTATTGTCTACATCGACTGATAATAATATTACTGGATGAAATATAGTATATACAATGTTGTTATGTTCTAACCCTCCCGAAACACAGTCTAGCCAGGCAAGTACAATGGGGGTATAATTCAATATTCATGATTAATAACAGTACAACTCACGTTTATTGCTTTGCTCATTCCAAAACGCCTGATAAATCAGGAACATTATCTCTGCGTGGTTCTCAAGTAGAAACTCACTAGTTTTAGATGAAAATTCATCTTCCGCTGTGGAATAAAATTAATGTTAAATGTTTGGGTAAACAGTCAGAACAATCTCTCATCACTGGCCTGGAAAGCGCAAGGTGGCCTTAAGCCTTATCTCCCCTAAAACAGTAGCCCCACTCAAAAAATGTTAAACTAAATTGGGACTAAATTATGTCTTACTCTTGTTAGCGTTGAGGAAGGCATGCAACCTCTCCCGTGGTGTCTTTGTGGTGTCTGCAAAATTCTTGATGGCGTTGCCGTCCCTTGGCCGGTTTAGTAACTTCCCTATCCGGGACATTGCTACTCAAAACAGAGAGTTGGTTTAATTGAAGGAGGAAGGGGTAAGAGTTGGTGTTATTGAAGGATGAAGGGATACGAGTTGGTGTTATTGAAGGATGAAGGGATAAGAGTTGGTGTTATTGAAGGATTAAGGGATAAGGGTTGGTGTTATTGAATGATGAAGGGATAAGAGTTGGTGTTATTGAAGGATGAAAGGGTAAGAGTTGGTGTTATTGAAGGATGAAGGGATAAGAAACCGCCAGACGAGGTTTGTGAAGTTGTCATGGGGTAAAATACCGGTGTACCATTTTACCGTACACAGTAGGAGGGTTTAGTTGGGTAGAAAATAAACACATTTCTCACAGACAAGATAATGTTAAGAAACTAAAAACAGTATACGATTAAAAAATAACCCGTCATATACAATAACATAAGCATACGCTGCAGGCCCCTCTTCGTTGCACGGAGGTCACGGTGCACGCATGAGGAGACTGCAGCGCATTCCAAATAATAACAATGTGTTTGATGACGCTGACAACGAAAATAAACGTTTCAATAATTACTAAACTGGCGGACTAGAACATCCTAAAACACGACCATTTCTTCCAACAATTTCTTCATGTAACTCATATCTAATTGCATCCACACTACCATATTACCCTTCTCTCCCTCATACCTGACCTCTCCAAACCTCTCTGAACCTCTATCAGTGTTGACATGGACTCTACTGAAAGAAAGATCTTCAACTTTACTTTCAGGATGGGCCATCATAAGTGGTATAAACTGGTCTGCAAACACAAAGCCTCTGCCTTCATCTCTTAGCTGTTGGAGCCATGGAGTCATAAGGACGGCCTCAAACATATTATAGTACGGAGAATTGCCTAGTTTTCCCGTGTCTCTCACTTCATCAATATCACTGAAAGATAGTGTATTGGCCAGACATGCGTCCCAGGGCATAATATTGACCGTCGTGGAAGTTGAAAACTTCTCTAGTACAAGTTTAGTGGCCAAAGGATCTTCGAAGGTGTTGAACTCGGCGTAAGGGGTGACATTTCCCTTGGAGGTAGAGGTCCCCATAATCCACAGATCCTTGACGAGTTGAGGTAAATATGGGCAAATTGAGAGGGCGTTTGCCAAGTTAGTCAGGGGACCAATAGCAACCAAACTGATTTCACCCGGATTCGCAGAAACAATGTTACAAATAGCACTAGCAGCATCCAGATCGCCCGTTTTAACAGGAACGTCGTCAGGAATAAGGTCTGGCCGGTTGTTCAAACCGTCTGCACCGTGGATAATAGTTGTATCGTTGTTCAAGACTTCCTTCAAGTCTACAGCGTGGCTTGCTCCCTGGTAAATTGGAATAGAAGAGTTTCCTAACATGTTGAGGAGTCTCGCGGCATTCTTTGTAGACTGTTCAAGGGGGACGTTTCCAAAGACAGTTGTCACGGCAACCAATTCAAAGTTCTTCGGGTGAGAAAGGAAAAGTCCCAGTGCCATTGCATCGTCTGTGCCAGGGTCCGTGTCCAAAATAACCCGTCTAACAGGTGAACGTGAAGCAGTCATCGCTAAACGGCTCAGGCAAGTAATGAACATAGTGGACATAAGAAGAAACAACACAGTTGAAACAAGCCTTCCGATCTGTAAGACCATCACGAAGACGAAATTTTGAGCTTTTTTTAATTTTCACGCGTCCGACGTGTTTTAAAAAATCAACTTTGCTTTGAAATTTCGAACGCCGCGCTCAATTTATCTGAATTGTAGAACTAGGTGCGCGCGGTTAAAGAAATGCGGTTCATTTGTAATGCATTCGCTCCCCCCGTTAACGTTCCATTGGACTCCAATTTGGAGAACTTAGCTGGAACTGCAGTTGTTCACGAAAAACTTAGACACTTAAATAAAGAGCAAGATTTTAATATAGGAAACAAAGCAAAAAACAAAAACACAGGTTACCTCGCATATCGCTAGAATTAGAAAACTAAAAACAAACCCAATTATATTATGTATATAACCTGTCTCAGCTGTCAGAGCATTAGCCTGACAGTGTCTCAGTCTCACACTGCAGTCCCAGCTCGTAAACTTGCTCGCAAACTTTTACCATCTTGTCTTTACTTGTTATGTTCTCACCCTCCCTTTACATTTGTTTCGGGGGCGGGGCACGCGAAACACAGTCTAGCTAGGCAAGTCTTTACTACGTTTTCCAAGTTTTGCTCATTCACAATGTAAAGCAAACTCTGAAGTTTCCCTGGCCTGCAGTTATGAAAGAGCAAGTTCAAGTTGGCTGTTTAAATCCTCAGCACATTCAAAAAGAGCTTGATATAGATCCTCCGCAAGAGATTCTAAACTTGTGTAGTTCGTCCGATGCTCATCAAATATCTGGAACAGGTTGTCAAAATTTAATTCGTTTTATGCCACACCAATCAATCACGACATGGGAAAATAGATCCGCTTTAATAACGGAACTTTAAATGTTTTATAACTTACTTTGTTCAGCGCAGTGAGAACGTTGTTTCGTATGGATGTACAGATGGGTTTCAAAGTGGCATCATCGCCTAGGAACCCCCAGGCCAAAGCAGGGGTTAAACTTCCCATAATTTTGTAGAATTTACCTAGCGAGTGTATGTTAGTAAAGCCTTACAATGTTGCAGTAATTGGGAACCAATTTGTTGTTCGAAGTACACAAACAAACAAACAAATCGTGTATTTCCCACGACCCAAAATGTATTCTCGCGCATCCTTCGTTACATAATTTTGGTTTGGCGATCGCGCGCGCTCGTAACTGGCCTCAATTCGCAAGAATCAAGCGACTGGGCACAACGTTCAACAGCAGAATACAGATCCGGACTGATATGAGACAGAGGCCGGCGGTGGCTTGTAAATAACACTCGGATAACTAGAACTAAACTTAAAGTTTTGAAGTTGTTCAAAAAAATGCGGCCACCAAACTTCCCAACTCACTGAGAAATCCGTCTGGTTTTGCTTTGCCACTCTTAGTGGATATCATCCCCCACACGGCGGTAGACAACATACTCTTCCTCAGACCTTGTGATATCCAGCCATTGCTAATAACAGAGGTCACAGAGGCAGGAGGAGCATCGAGATCGTCGAAGGAGTCGAGGAGACAGAAATCAATTACAATGTCGTAGACATTAACACTAGACACACGCCGACCTAGAGAGATGTCAGATTGAGAGGGAGGGGGTAGAATTGATTGAAGGCGACGGTGACGGGGGTGGGAAGAATATATTATTTAAATATTTTCCAGTTCTAAGTTTCTAATCATCCCGCTAAAAGGCCAAATCATTTTTTGTGTGACAGATAGCATGATCCGCTTCATATATTATGTATTGCTAAATTTATATTTCTCGTAGAACAGTTAAAAAGTGACTTCTCGTGTTGTTGTTTTCGTGTGTGCGTCTCGGCTCTCCCTCCTCTGAGGGCCTTCTCGAATTTCACCACTTGTCTACCTCGTTCTCCCGCCATCCCCTGCTACTGTGAAGATACAGCAAAGAAACGACCAGCTACCGACCACCGATCTACATTCTCCAATCAGATAAGACCATTCATGTTATTGTGTTGTTCCTTATTCATTTCTAGTATAGGCTAGGGGGTGTTATAGTAGTGCTGTTTTCGATTTGGACATGTCATGGTGTTTGTTTAGTTTGTTATAGCAAGGTCACCTTTCTTCTTATTCTATTTGGTTTGTCCTTTCTTTTAGTTGTATGTGTCTTTAGTCATTTATCGGTCATCATTTCTAGTCCAGGCCGGGGACTGGAGCTTAGCTTGATTTGGTTTTGGTGTAACAGTCTAGTTGTTTTTAGTTTTTTCTCTTTTCCCCGTTATTACTTATTACTGCTAGTTGTTAGGTAACATGTTTCAGAGCACGTTCCTGATGAGGAAAGGGTAAGGCCATGCACTCACTCCAGGACCTGGCAGAGTTTTCTGTGGGATGAGAGGGGGTGGTTCAGGGGCTCTGTTCCCCTAGTATAGGGTCGTTCTTACCCGGGGTCAGGGCTGTTTTCTGTTCTCCCTCATAAGGGAGAATTGAGTGGGGGTTCCTGTTTTTTTTGGCAACGAGGGGCTAGTTTCGGGATGGCTGGGGTTGGATGGGGTTGTTTGTCTTCTCCCACTCGTCAAGGTCCTGTACAGGGTTCACAAGTCAGCCATACCATTTCAATCAGGTCGACCAAGGGTAAGAATTGAAAACCGATAATAATCACAAATCTTAACCCCCCTTATTGCTAGGGAGTTCATTTGCAGGGCATGCTCCCGATAAGGAGCGGTGAGTTCACTCGCTCACACTACCACAACTATCATTCTTCAGGTATCTGAATCTCGGTAATGCTCTTCCAAATTGCACAAGTCACCTCCCCATTTTTCAGTGCACCCTATTCCTTTCTCTTCTCCTTCTTCCTTTTTCTCTCCTTCCCCCTCTCTCCTTCTCTCTTTCATTTCTTTCTCCTCCCTGCTCCTTCTCTCTCTCTCTCTCTCTCTCTCTCTGGGATCCTATTAGTCTTGTATTTCATCTCTATCTGGTTCGGAACCATTTTCGGTGTTAATTGCCCTTCCTGGTCTCACGTTTCTCTTCTCTTCCCCTTCTTTCTCTATGTAGTTCCCCGGGAGATCTCCCTTATCCTTCTTTTGATAGGGTCCCAATTAGCGGGTCTGGTGTAGCTTATTTCATCCCCCTACCCTGTCCCGTCTTCCTGTGTCTATCCCTTCCTCTGTCTCTCGCCTCTCTCCCGCTCCTTTATCTCGTCTTTCTGATCTAATCAGTAGCCCCACTCTCTTTTTCCACATACCACATTATCACCTGGTTGGGCAATGGGCGACTGGCTATCGATTGGCTGGCTAGTGATTGGGCGAATCTGAATCTTCCTACCCATTCACTAGAACAGTACCTCATGTAAAATTTGGACCTAGCGGCATCACGCACTCACCCCACGCCATAGTATTAACCTTTGCCCTCACGATCAGTATCACTCAATATCATTTCGCCCCTGTTTTATCCCTGCATCAGTTCCGGGTTGTAGGACAATATAGACATAAGATTGTTTATAAATGTCTAACAACCGGGAACTAGCACAATCTCTTCCCTTCCCTTAGTTCCATTCCCAACCCCCTACCATTCACCCTTCCCACCTGTAACCAAGACCTCGCTCCAGAGGATCTCGGCTAGGCGGGGCACCTTTCCCTGTTTGCTACCCCCTCCAGTTCGTCAGTCTGTCAGAACCCTATCACATGTGCCCTACGGCGCAGTTAGCGACCGTGCCCGAAACCATGACATTAACTTTGTTTGACAAAACTGCTCTGCATGTTATCGAGATTGTTAACATACACTAGTGATTAAGTGAGTCAGACAGTGCCGGTTTGAGAAAAACTGGGGTCAAACAAGGGTCAGCGTTGAGAGCTGTTACTTTCTAGTGTAACACCAACAGAGATGGTCTATTACCAAGAAAGGGGAATATGCCGCATAGAGGAAGGAAAAAAAAAAAAAAACAGTTAAAAAGTGTCCCACGAAACTACTCGCTTTCAATTTGCTCTGAACACTCTTATCTTGACACATCTCTAAATAACTCTGTCCTGTTATACCCACCCCCCTCGAAGGTGGCTTGTGACGTCACTCCTGGGACAGCAAAACGACGATCCATATCAAGAATTAGTGTGACATGTGATCTACTTCCCTGTCAAACCCTTCCTAGATTATATTTTGGCAACTAAACTGTTTTAGTGGTTGTCAACCCTGTATCTGATCTCTCTTCCTTTAATGCACCTCTCCCTCTTCTAAACTTGTCATTTTGGATCTGACCTCTCCCCTATCAACTTACATTCACAACACAGTATAATCTACGTCGTTCTTACCTTTCAGTTCTTCCCTTATGGCTGTCAAATTGTCTCCATTGCTTATAAACTCCAACATTTCGTTAAACGCTAAACTAAAATCTTCCGTGTTCGCTCCTGCAACTTGTAATAACTTTGCAGTGTTATCGCGTCCTACTCGTAACATCCACTCCCGTTTTGATATGTCTTTTAGCAGCTCGTTCATTCGCCAACCTGATACCTTGAACCTGGTGAAGTAGTGATGTACATCAAGGTGTATTAATTGTTGAGTTGTCCAGCTTGATATAAGTTTTATTATAAGAGGGTAGGGAACGAGCTTGATGATTTAGTCTACTTATACCATTCTCTACAAAATAGTGTAGGGAAGTGGTCGAGCATACAATATGACAGGGAAGAACGCTGAACGTATGAAACTACATAGTAGGTAAGAATCGCACTACTAAAATATGCTACAGAAGTTGCAGAGCACGGACAGTATCAGGCGACTCAACTGTAGTTCAGTAGTAAGTAGTTGAGTCGCCTGACACTGTCCGTGCTCCGCAGAATAAAACCTCTGTAGTAAAATACTGTAGGGGAGCCACAGGTAATATGGGATACCTAACAACTTTTGGCCATAATTTTTTTTCAGATGACAATAAAGTCACGCCGTCTTCATAGGTGTGTCTTATTTGGACCAGGCTAACACATTACCACCAAAATTACCCCAACGAATGCTCCACAACGGAGATCTGGCACTATCCCATATTACCTTGAAAATTTGCAGTGGAATTTTGTTTTGGTGAAATGGGATACCCATTTTATCAAAAAATTGGTATCCCATTTTATCAAAATTCATTTTCCTAAAAATATGGTAACTTTAAGTCGCACTTTGCTTGGATTAAACTAGTTTGTAATGGTATTTAAGTTTGGTTTATAATTAGTAAATGGTCTGAAGGCCCTATAATTTTAGCCGGCAGCCGTGAAATCATGAAAAGTTAGGAACAAGCTACCTAATTTCTTCACCAACGGGTCCCTAAAGCCTCATTTTACACTACTAAATTCAACAGGAGGGGTAAAAGCGTGAACAGGTTAATTTCCTAGCGTGGTTCTACCTGTATATAATTTCAGACAGGTCCAAATTTTAGAAATTCTCTAAAATTTGCTAAAGAATTGGAGACCAAAGAGTTGATCGTTAACACATATAAATGTGGATAATATTTAGTAACTGCTAAACTAAGAAAGCTACACGGATACCAGAAACCTCTTGGTGTCTATAATAGAAGATTAGATTAATGAGAATTGAATAATTATATCCACACGTGTAGTCGTATTCTTCAGTTGTCATTCGGTGAATTTCTTCAGAGAATACAAGTTTTTTCGAGTTATGAACGAAAATAGGCTATATTGATAATCGTAACTGAGAAGTTTGCGTTTAAAATGGCCGTTTAAACAGCCAAAATTTCAGTATCCCATTTTTCAAAAACATGTTTTGGAAAAAAGGGATAGTGAAAATTTGGTAAAATGGGGTATCCCATTTCAGTAAAATAAAAGTATCCTATTATACCAAAATCATGAGTTTCTATAATTAGCTAATTATAATTAGACACGTTCATTCTGATGCTCTGATCTCTTCAGGTATCGCTAATAAATGTCTTGCTCATAAACTAAGCCAATCGATAATTTCTAAAAGGAACAGAGACGTGTGTACCAAATGAAAAAAGTGGCCTGAATTTTTACTTTCCTTATTTTAAGATGACGAGGGTGCTAGTTTACCATCTAAACACTTCCCACCAAGGCTATAAACGGTTTCAGAACTAATCTAAGATCACTAATAAGAGTTATCAACTATTTATGAGCCTGTAACATGGCCAATCTTTTCAAAACATCGATTTCCCATTTTACCAAATTTCCCATATTACCTGTGGCTCCCCTAATAGTGGAGAACAGATCTGACTCACCTTTACTAGATAGTCACTTGGAGTGCTTAAACCAAACTGACTATAGCGATTCTTTCTGCACGTAAACGGCTTCAGCTGATGTTGAAATAGAAGATCCTGAAACGCGTTGAAAGATCGTTTTAAATTAGGCGGGGCATCTTTATGATTTGCTTTATGACAGGGAACTTTTATAAAAATTTGGTGGACCAATAAGTTAATTGTAGTTTTCATTTATATATAGCCAGATCTATCTAAAACCATCAGGTCGCCTGATGATTGGTTGCGTCCTAAATACAGCTGTATTATTTCGTTGTAAAACCAATTTCTATATTCCCGGAAACGTTATAGTTTCTTGTTATGTTCTTCTCTCCCCAGTTTTATAATGCTTCAGTAGAAGAGTGAGTTAGAAGAAGTTTTCATAATAGTCAAATCTAAAACCAATTCCCGGTAACGTTATAGTTTCACAATGCTGTCGTGTTTCTCTAGATTTGTCTAAATAAGGTTGACCCCCCCCCCGTTCAACTCAATCTACCTTGTATAATAGAGGCAGATTCTCGTTGCCTGGTTTTGCTCGCTCCGTCTCATCCAACATTTCAAACGCTTCGTAAAAATCTGAGAGATCCCCAGACGAGAGAGATGCTGCCTGTAGGTGATAGTTGAAATTAATTTATGCGGCCCCGTGGTCCATTAATCTTGTAACTAGGTATCAAAACGGTTTGTCTGAGTTCCTGTAAGGAGCATATTTGGGTCTTGGGATGTATTTATATTAATTATTAAATTCTTTGTCAAATTATTACTGAGTGCTGCAGCTATTACAGTATAATGAGACCCTGTTTTTCTAATGGCCAGCACTAATTACCAGGAACCGACCGAAACAAGTAAACAACCAATCAGAACTCGTTATTTAGGTCACGTGACTGGTTATCAGCCAATCAGGGACCAGTATTTCCTGATTCGGTCGGTTCCTGCTAATTACACAATAATTGTGCACTTACGTCCTGAAGATGTTGCACTGCTCCAGCTTCAATTTGAGGTATCAATTCCTCTGAAAATGAGACAGCCTATAACCAGTACATAACCTATTATCCATCCGAGCTTAAATCCATAATCATAAGCGTACAGCTTACATAATCGTATAGCTTACTGACTTTAACAAATTCTCACTTTAATTTTTCGTACCGTTGGGGGCATCAAGCTCCAGAAGTTGACCCTGTAAAATGTTTTGTTCCGAGACGTTTTCTATCATAACTGTTGACCGTAGATTGAATTCCTGAAAATTAATGTTTAAATTGTAGTATGAGATGGAAAGTATTTGATTGTGAGAATGTGCTTGTTATTCGTGCGTAAATTTATGGGCTTGTAATGTCTCAGCATAAGATTATATTTGAGAGAAGATCGATAGAGAAAAGGCTGATTATAAGAGGCCGCACTATGTGGTCAAAACGCGCATTTGTCCGATAGGAATCCTCCGTTTTGAGGGGTTTTGCGCGATTTTGTTAGGCGCTTTCAGGGAACGTGCACGCTTGCGTGTGTTGGCAAACACCCTGGAAATTGTGTAGCAGTTGTAGGTAATCGTCTAAAGGTCATTTTGCCACCCATAACTTGGCTGAAAGTGCGGCAGGTTTTGGACAGCACGGCATCAAAGTTCGTCCTATAGCCCAAAAACTGGCTTCTGTTCAAAGCGCAACCTAAATTTTGGTATCAAAGGAAAGCTAGGGGGCTAGAGATTACTATGCAACCTTTCCACCGCAACCGGTCCGATGCGGTCATGTATTAAATGCGACATTTATGCTAAAAAAGCACTTGTCAGCGCTGGTTTTACACGTAAAAACGCGCAACGAGGTTGGATCTTGGTCAAAATTGAGCGTCTACTGCGCGTTTTCTATGAAAATCACTAGATCTCGCGAGCCTATCGGACATGACCACATAGTGGGCCGATGAATTAGATAGAATTCGGATAGATAGACATGGGTGGAATCTCAAATTTTGACAAGTAACTAAATTGTCATTTCACTTGATCGCTCTTCGTATGTATTTGAAATCTTGCCTAATAATGTAACACATAATTTGCGGGACCCCAACTTTCGAGTTTTAATAGCTGTTGTCGTTAATAGAAATTAAAAGAGACATTTTGACAAATTTTGGTTTTAAAACTTTATTCCTCCATTTTCCCTATATTTTCCTGATAATTTGCTTGACCAAGTATTTTCTAGTGACAGTCACGGTCATTTGTTTCCGCTCTCTTTCTTTGTAACTCTCTTCTTTTCTCTGTCTATCGCTCTCTCTTTGTGTATTACCCTCTTTCTCTCACTATATTGCCCCTATCATTTAGAGAGTCATGTCGGTCGCACTCAAAGTGGCATTTATTGGTTGTGGAGCGTTAATGCTACTCCTGATCATCATGATAGGACTACCCTTCCTGGTCCTCTACTACGTCTAAGGTAACTTGTATATCCATATTTGGTCATCTCCATTCTCCATATATGGTCATATCTAACCACTCTCTCCACACACGTACACCTCTTGAAGTAATGTCACACACCCACCCCACACTATGTTGCTGCACATTTCGTTGCTCATCCTCCTCCTCCTACCTCATGACGTCATCACCTCTGAACACCAATCCCAGAACCTCCTGGACTATCCCGTCATCTTGTCCTCCCAACGGACCGGGATCCACCGGACTCTCACAACCCCCGCTACAATATCCAGCACCCCCAGACTAACCCTTACTACATGGATCTACCTCCGGGGTCACTGCCCAGAGGAGGGGAATGAGAGATGTGCGGTGATTGGGAGAGTGAATGATAGAGGAGAGAGTCAGACTCCGACACTGTTTCTCAACAAGGAAGGAAAGTTAGTGTTCGCTTCAAGAATTCAGCCCGGAAAAGCAGCCGATTTGGTGGTATCAGGATTCACCCTTCCTCTCCACCAGTGGCTATCAGTAATGCTGACACTGAATGGTGGAACTGTTGAAGTGCTGGTTAGGGATTCCAAAACCGCGGAGCTGGGCAAGATGGGGTATCAGTTTGGGTCTGATTTCCAGTTGGTATACGGCAGGTATGAGTGGGTTCTGGGTGGGGATCTTTGGCATCTGAGTGTGGACGGAGCGATGGGTCTCACTGATGTTTATGTGGACAGTGTGGTGGATGCAGGGCTGATCAAGTGGCCAAACCCAATACACTCCATCTTCAAACTTGGTAGGTTACCTTGGTTACCAAACCCAATTCACCCCATCTTCAAACTTGGTAGGTTACCTTGGTTACCAAACCCAATTCACCCCATCTTCAAACTTGGTAGGTTACCTGTAAATGAGTGATGTAACATTTTAACTGCTTCGTAAGCCCTCTCATAAAAGAGCGAAGAAATGTTTTAAGCAGACCCCTTCTAGAAACTCCCCAGTTGCAAGGACTGTCAAATAATTTCCAAGAGATTCATAACTTTCTGGGTCAGATATTTCTCGGTCAGAGGTCATAAGATGTGTTGCGCCATATCAAACGACTGAGGAATCGAACAACAGACAACAACGTAATGAGATAACGAGAGTAAACTACTGAGCACTACAGCTAATATCCGCTACGGCTCTCTCTTTCTCTTCTCTCTCTTTCTTCAGTTATTAATCTCTCTCATCAACTTTATCTCTATTTCGTCTATTGTATGACGTTCTAACCAAGTTAAATTAAACGGATCCTCAAAACCCAAATAGCCATTACATATCATCCTTTCAATATAAACTAGGTATATGTTTTGATTACGCAACTGTCGTTTAAATCCTAACTCGGATCGTGACCGGTTATCTTAGAACCAGTAACTAAGTCTGATAATATGCAATTTCATATTTAACTACTGATAACCACTTCTAAGATCAAGTGACGTCTGAAGAAAGTGATTTCCCTCAGACACCCCCTTTTTAGGAGAAACTCTGACGTCCGATCAGATAGTAACTAGATAGAGGAGCGAGACAGTTTAGCAGCTAGCGAACATGTGCATAAGAATATTTAGCTTGTACTAGATAATACTCTAACAGGTCCCTACTTAATATTTAAAGTATGGGGAGAGGGAGGGAGATAGAGAAAGATAGATTAAGCTTGGGCTAAATAACTGCAACAAATGCCCATCTCCTCCCATTAGATGACTAAACTTTATATTCAATATTATCATACTCTAACACGTGTGTCCCTCCCAGGTAACGGTACAGAACATGCCTGTGAGCAAATGAGATACAACCTGTGGACGCTCCTCCGCAAAAAGGAGTACTCCAAAGATGGGAAAATAATCCACCGATCAGAAGAAGAAAAACAGAGTTTTGAGGAAACTGTAATTAAAGTTGGCGACCAACTCCTGCTTCAAGCATACCCACTACTGAACCACGGGAAAGTGGTGGAAGGGTATAGATTGTTGGCCCAAGCGGAGTGTTATGGAAATCTAAATGCCAGTTTTACGAGAGCTGTCATCGAGGCACCTGATCTGACCCCTGATGGTGGTTCCTTCCTTCAATCTTCACTTCACGGTCACATCTTATCCGATCTAGCGCTTGCATTCCGACACCGATTTGACACAGACTCCCAGGTACCAGTTGATTGTGAGTGTGCACTGGTCTACTACGAACGGCTTGCCCTGGCCGCACATGATACAATCCATAACGCAACTCTACACAACGTCTGGGCAGAGAATGTCAGATTGAGTAGTGAAAAGGAGTTGTTTGACCAGGAGGGGGAGAAGAGTGAGGTTCACAGGAGGAACGTTGAGCTCGCTCTCGAAGGAGATGTAGACGCTCAGAAGAGGTTGGGGTCACAACACAGATGGGGTTCCCAGGGTCGGTCAAAGGATCTGGATAAAGCTTATCAATACTTCAAAGCTGCAGCTGATAAGGGTGACCCACAAGCGTTACACGAAGCTGCTTTGATGAAGATTAATGGTGAGGGCACCGCTCAAGATAAACCGGGTGGATTTGAAATGTTGGTGAAAGCAGCGGAAGCGGGTTTCATCGGCTCTCTTGGTGGACTTGGCTGGTATCACAGTGAGCATACTGGAGATCTGACAGAAGCTCTAAAGTTTTATAAACAGGGAGCCGAGGCAGGTGATAAAAACTCCATGTACTCTCTTGGTATGGTGTATGTTCGACCAGATTTCCCGGGCGGACCTCAACATGCCGAGGCGCTGGTTCAGTTCGAGCTAGCAGCATCTAAAGGACACCTTGCCGCTGCTCTTGAAGCAGGCTCACTCCACAAATTTGGGGTTGGAACTATCAGGAGTTGTAATCATGCTGTGAGATACTACAGCTGGATAGCTATAAAACATGATACCCTGGCTAGGGTTACCCGAGATGCCCTTGATTACTATTTCCAGAAGGAGTACCAGAAAGCATTTATTCGGTACCAGTTTGCAGGTGAGGCGGGGTGTGAGGTGTCTCAGTATAACGCAGCGTATATTAGCGAGCTGGAGAGCAGCAAAACGTTCCATCCAAGCCCCCATGCCACTCTATACTACTATTCTATGTCCGCATTACAAGACAACAAACAGGCTATCACGGCTCTCAGACTTTACAACCTCAATCTCGCAGCTGTGGACCGGGAAAAGGGCACAACGAAACTGCGGAGTGTCTCAAAGCCGGAAATCAAGTTCCGGGGTCACATTCACGAGATAATAACATCCGATCAGACGGAGTACAACGTCAGTATTGAGTACTCTAGTTCGGATAGGATGGTCGTGGGGGTGGAGTTCGCTTCGCTCGCCACGGACGGGTCAACACTACGGACTTGGACTCAAAAGATCATTCTGGCCGGTAAGAACACGTATAAGTCAAGGGCCAAGGCACGGTTACCCCTCCCTAGGAACCTACTTCACTTGCAGGATCGTGAGAATAATCTACTGGCCCAGAAAGTCGTTCTGCGGTGCTGGATCAGTAACATCGATACGTGGTCCGAGGAGGAAAGCAGTGCGTACGAATACGCTAAGGATAGAGATTGGATCGAAGTGATCGGACCCTGGACACCCAGATCAAAGGTGGAAGGAACGACAATGTGTCCATCTTTTACCAGTTGGTTACTAGAATTCCAGTCGGTCAAGTTCCCGCAGTGTCCCGTGAAGCGGGAATGGGAGAACAAGGGGTTTCCGTTTATAATGAGTGGGGGTGGGAGATGTGGTGTGGCTATCAAGGATCCTGAGGTGTTCCCGGAGACCGATAATACTGTCACAATATCACTCTGGGTGAAATTAATGAACAAATGTCAGAAGGATTTGTGCAGTTTGGTGTATAGGTTTGATGATAAGGGACGCCTTTATTCCCCTCTTATCACCGTGGATCGGAAGATGCGGATCCAGGTGACGGTTTATTTTGGTGATGATGGGAAAATAGCCACCCTGGACCAGGGTATTGCCCTTGGAAAGTGGACTCATATCGCAATTTCGATACGAGATACTACTCTGGTGGGGTGTGTGGCGGTAATCAACCAGAAGAGCTCCTGTCAGTATTGGAAGTTTGCCAAGCCCATCCGATATGATGAGAATGAGGGGTTTTGGTTCTTGGGTGGAAATTATTATCTCCCGGCTGCTACCGGTTATTTCGGGAGTTTGAGGATCTACAGGGATGTGTTTTATGATAGTGACCGTCTCATGGGGTCAATTGGTCAGCCTGATAATGCACACGTGATGTGGGACACTAATACACGGAAGGGTTATCAAATGTGTCGTCAGAACTGAGAAAAAGAAGAGAGATACTGAGAAAAGGCTGATCAGAAATTTTTGATGAGAGGGATAAAACTAATGAATCATTGTTGGGATTGTTTTGTGTCAGATTTAAAGTTGACTGTTTTTCACAAAATCCCTTCCTTTTTGTTTATTTCACAACCAACGTATCTAGAATACGGTGTTCCCTCTCCTTTTATCCCAATTCTTGGTTTTCTCTTGCACATGCACTTTCAATCTCTTGCACACAAGAGTTTTTATGAAAGTTGTGAGGGGCACAGTGAAACAGGGCCAATCAAGAGAAACTGTACGGTACTCCAACTTACATCAGGGGACAATATTGCCTGGATCTCGTATGCCCTCAGTAGCATGGCTCTGACTTGCATCCTCCTAGAATTATCACATCTTCCGGCCTGCATCTCGGCTAGTGCTAGTTCGTACTCCTGTATAGCAGCCTCTAGTTTTAAATTCCCAGACTCAATCTTAGATAGAATACTCTCGTCCGAGACTGAACCTCCTGCCTTTCCTGATAGCGAAACGATTAGTAATTACCTGGACCCTCACAGAGCTTATTGAGCTATACCTGGTAACCGGAAAATGTATCTGAGTTTACACAATTGATATTCAATCGAATGCTATACTCCTAACAACATTAACTAATATATCTTGCTCTGCCCCCTGTTTCTACTTGTAACTTCTACTCACCATGCTTATCCCTGTGATAGTAATATTCTAACAGAAGAGCGAGGGCGCCCGTTCCTGCCACTAGGAGGGAGAACGTTATCCTACTGTCCCTCGGAAGCAAGGCAGTTAACCCAGCGGGTATTAGGCTTGACATTTCACATTTTATCAGCTCTCAACCTAATTATTTTCTGTATTAGAAATTAAGAAAATAAATCGGGTCAAATAAAACAGTTCCCCCATGAATAAATGGAAACCCCGTGACCCATCCATTGCAAAAGTCAAAATGGTGGCCATTTAGATTTTTCCGGCCAAACTTTGACCGCCAAAGCTCTGTTATTTTACACTTTATCCTTAAGTAGTACTAGTTTTTGTAACATTTCAGCATATCTAGAATAATTTAGGAAGCCTGGGGGCTGGGGTAGCCCTCCGCGCGTTTTGAGCTGTGATTGGTGGGCGTGACTTGATTGTGCATGACTTAAACATTTCCGAGGGGCCTCATCAACTTCAAAAACCGAAAAAAAAACAGGAAAGGCTGATTTTTCACTTCTAAAGTCCAATTTTTTATTTAAGCGACAGGCCGCCGCGCATCAAAATGCAGCGCTTGAAATCGATTTCCGGTTCCTGATGAGCTAGCGACTTTTTCTTAGTGCCATTGGAAAGATAAAAATTTTATCTTTCCAACGCATTTTATCTTTCAAACTTTTCAACACTACTTTAAACAAATTAATTTGAGATGCCAGATATGACAAATATGGCTACACCTACTGATGACAAAAGTGATGGTAATGCCCTTGCCGTTGGAAATCTTGTAAACGCAGCAGATCCCCTTACCAAAAAGATCCTGTCTGCCTACCGCCATGATGTGGATTACACCAAGAATCTAGACATCATCCGCACATTCAACTGTGCTCACCTGGAAGCCGCTGCATCGTTTTTCGGTGCATCCCCCGGCTCACATGCAGATAAAACTAAGCGGTACCAGAACCGCACTACACTAGCCGACTACATCATCATTCAGCTGGAAAGTCATTTTCCTTGTGACTGTGAGGGCTGTGGCGAAGGGTATGCAGTTAAACCAGGTGAATCTCCTCGTGTCCGCTGTTTTCTTTGCCAGCAGGGGTCTCATGATTGCGAGGCTATGGATGGCACCCTTGGGTCATTGACGGGGTCGGTCTGGTTGTGTCTGCCGTGCAAGGACAAAAACAACAAAATTGAAACCTTCATGTGCAACCGAAGTGCTGAAGATCCAGAATCAGTGTTATCTGATGAGGAATACGAGTTCAAAATCAGTCCGAAGGCAGGCCGTAGCGGTAAGAAGAAGAGGAAGAAGAAACAAGCTCCTGTCAAGAAAGATCCTGATGATCTGGTAACTCCTGTTGGTGGAGTGACAGTTCTAAAAGATGTGGATCTTGGAGACATATCTTCTGATGGAGAGGTGAAACCCCAAGGTGTTCCTAAATTCAGCAATGTTTGTGAACGTTATCTACTGAGAGACTGTCCCCATGGCCCAAATGGTGACAAGTTGATCAGTGGTAAGCCTTGCAGCAAGGAACATCCTCAGAGATGCCTCCGTTATTGTCAGTTCGGAACGGCAACTCGTTCTGGGTGTAACTATGGTGACCAGTGCCAGGATTTTCACCCACCTCTCTGCCATAAGTCTGAGATCTCCCGAGTCTGTACCGACAAAGAATGTAAAGACACACATTTAAAGAACACTCGGAGAAGTGAAGTAGCCCCTACCAAGGGTAATTCATTGAAGACTGCTGGTAACAAAACCAGTGGTGTCCCTCAGAAAGTGGAGCAGAAAGAGACCCCTCGCTCAGCTCCTCCAAACCCAAAGAAGAAGAAGAAGATTAACAAAACTGAGACCGATCCCCGTGCCGCGACCAATGACATCCGTTCACAAGAGGATTTTCTCATGGCATTGATGGCCTCAGTGAGGGACGAGATTCTTCGAGAAGTAAAGACGTCACTGAACTCATCTCTACAGTCCTTCAGGGAAGAGATGACGAGGGAACACACACCCCGGCCCAAACATCTGACACTCACACAACCAGGCCTGAACACCCCGACCAACTACCAAGGGGTTCTGGAACGGTTTCGGAATTACTCCTCATCAACGCCCGCAGTTTAACGCCTTCCGCGGCTAGTGACTGTCGGTGGAAGTTTTCTTTTATCAAGGACTCACTGGAGAATCCGTCAATACCCATCCTTTGCACCGGTATTACGGAGACCTGGTGGCATGATGATTTCTCTGATGCCCAATTGGAGATTGAAGGCTTTCACCTAACTCGTTGTGACAGAGCGGGTAGAAGAGGTGGCGGTTGTGCACTCTACATTAACAATCAACTGACCCCTTCCTCTGAGTTCAGATTCTCAGACACGTCCAATAGTGCGGCTGCTGTATACATCAAGGAGACTCACTCGGTTTTCTGTGTTGTGTACAGGGCGCCATCTTCCCCTGCGAATGATCTTTTTGATGATCTATCCCGTTTCATTGATCAGTGCGAACTCGACAAGGGTTGTCCTGACATCTATGTCATGGGCGACTTCAATATGCCAGACATAGACTGGGGGACACTCACTGGAGGACCTAGCTCACAGATGCTACTAAAATTTGTGAACTCATATTTTCTCACTCAGCTTGTTGACTCTCCAACACGGGGCTTGAATATTCTAGACCTCGTTCTCACCAACCGGCCAGACTATGTCTTCAAAACTGAGGTATCGGAGTCGTGTATTTCTGACCATAATATGATCAGCTCTACACTTGGGTTTGGTATCTTACCCACTCGTCAATCAGACCATCGATTCACAGACTTTGATATTTACAACTTTCACGAGGCTAACTTCCCTGAAATGTGTAGGGAGTTGGACCAGATCGACTGGATAGCACTCGCCGACATCTGCGATGACGGTGATGGTTCTGATTTCGTTCAACTTTTCACCCTGACTGTTCTACAGGTCTTATCTCACCACTCTCGTAAGAAGAAGGCCCGTAAAAAAAGAAGGGACCCTATTCTCAGGAAATTGAAAGTGAAACAGCGGAGTTTGAATAAACGGATTACTCTTGCCCGGCAGAATAAACCTCACCTTTTGCCACAGCTAGAGGTTGGTGTTTCCAGAATTACTTGGGCCATCTTGTGTCACATTTCTCAGCGACTTGATTCTGATGAAAACGAGGCGTTGATAAAACTCAAAGCTAACCCAAAATTCTTCTGGTCATACGCCAACCGAAAGAGGAAGACCCGGTCACGTATACCTCCTTTACAGAAAAGTGATGGGTCACTTACGGACGTTCCCGAGATGAAGGCAGAACTATTTCAATCACAATTTACCTCTGTTTTCAGCACTCCTTCAAACTCCCCTTCAGCAGCTGCAGACAACATTACTCCTTCTACATGCAGCCTTTCAGACATCGTTTTCTCCACCGCTGATATTGAAAAGGCACTACATGACCTCAATCCCTATTCAGCCGGCCCTCCAGGAGATGTACCTGCCAGAATTTTACGTGACTGCCGATCATCGCTGTCCTACCCCCTATCCATCTTATGGGCCAAATCGTTTGATTCTGGTATTGTACCACCCTGTCTGAAACTTCAGTACATTGCACCCCTCTACAAAAAGGGTCCTAAAATGAAAGCTGAAAATTACCGCCCGATCTCCCTCACCAGTCACATTGCCAAGACATTTGAACGGGTTGTAAGATCTCAAATGGTGTCATACTTTGAATCAGAGAACTTGTTTAACGAGTCTCAGCATGGGTTTAGAAGCAAGAGGAGCTGCTTATCCCAACTCACTCGTCACATTGACAATATTCTGAACAATCTCAACGACCTTCTTGAAGTGGATGTAATCTACTTGGACTTCGAGAAGGCGTTTGATAAAGTTGACATCGGTATACTTCTCGAAAAGCTGCAGAGATATGGAGTTAAGGGCAAACTCCTTGAATGGATCCGCAGCTTCCTACTAGACCGGAAACAAACGGTCTTAGTCGACGGCGTAGCGTCTTCTTTTGCAGAAGTCAGAAGTGGGGTCCCACAAGGGACTGTTCTCGGTCCACTTTTATTTCTGATTTATGTAATTGACCTGGAATCCGTAATCAAACACGGTTCTTCTTTGTCGTTCGCTGATGACACTAAAATCTTCTCTGCTATCCGTACTATGGTTGACAAATTGAACCTACAGGAGGATCTGAACAGTGTGATAACCTGGGCTGACGCTAACAATATGTCCTTGCACCAGTCAAAGTTCGAGGTCATGAATTTCACCCTGAATCACACCAGTTCGCTTAGAGAAGTACCGTTCAGTGCTGAGAACTATTCCTATCAACTGTCTGATGGGAGGTTCATCGATCCAACAGACACTGTCCGAGACTTAGGTGTTCTACTCTCGAGTGATGGTCAATGGTCGGCCCAAATATCTCGAGTTGTTACCACGGCTAGTCGGGTTGCTGGATGGACGTTAAGTGCATTTAGATCCAGAACTCGCCGCACCATGATGACTCTTTACAAGTCACTGGTGCGTCCCCATCTTGACTACTGTTGCACACTGTGGTCACCTTCCAAAAATGGGGATATCAGTCGTGTTGAGGATATTCAACGATCTTACACCCGTAAGATCGTTGGTCTCAAGGGGCTGAACTACTGGCAACGTCTTCAAACCCTGGGACTTTTGTCGCTTCAGCGCCGACGAGAGAGGTACACTATGATTCTTGTGTGGAAAGTGTACAACAATGAGATACCCAACAGTACTGACATGTGTTTCGTCGACAGTCACCGCTCTGGCCCTAGAGCTGTCGTCCCTCGATACTCGTACGAGGCTCAACGATCTATCTTGTCGCTATATGAACAATCATTTGCGGTACTGGGGGCAAGGTTGTGGAACACTTTGCCTCGATCTGTAAAGGAGGCCCCAACTCTTTATCAGTTCAAATCTCAGCTAGGTAGTTTCCTCTCTACCATTCCGGATACACCCCCCATCAGCGGTTATCCTGCTCAAGCAAACAGCAACTCAATACTAGAGTGGTGTCCATGATGCGTGTTAGTGTGTTATGTGTCGCTGTGCTGTAAGTGTACTGAGTATTGACTCTTTTTAGGAGGTTTATCTTTTTAAATATCCTGTGTGTTACGCAAATTTATGAATTTGAATTTGAATTTATTTGAATTTGAAACCAGGATCAAGTCTTTATCTTATCAGGAACCGGAGATATACTCCATTTTTTTTCAACTGTTCACCCCCCAAAGTCGTGCGCGGAATTGTTTTGCGCGTCTATCACATGTTAACGTGTAGCGCGCGCAGCGTAAATTAAAATATCGCACGCGCACGAGTTGAGGGGTGAACAGTTGAATAAAAATGGACTTTATGACCAATTAACTAATTGTGTGCGCGGCGGCCTGTCGCTTAAATAAAAAATTCGACTATATGAGAAAAAGCCGCGCAAGAGGTGACGCGCAAATAAACAACGCGCAATGAGATCATATAAAACAACAGGTGGGTGATGTTTACTTGCGCGAACAGCTCCAACCCTATGTCGTCGCGCGTTACGTTGTTAAATGACCCGAACCAGGGCGATGAAATTATGGTATCGGTGTCTTGCAGAGCTTGTTCCTGCAGCGAGAGGGAGAAGGGAAGGAGCTGCAGCAGCTGCGCCTGCAGTAGACAAAGCTGTAACATGACCCTACATTTTATGCATACATTCTTGTGGAGAGGAAAATATAGTTCAAGACTCAGAAACTCATTTGTTGTGTCATTTTGTGGGGCCCTGGATTGGGCAATTAATCACATGCTGAACAGTAAACATACATGGCTTACACTTAATAAAATTAACACTGATTTCTATGACCAATAAAACACAACGACAACTAATACTTTGGGCACGTCGCGCCCTCTTTTTTCGCGCGCGATTTTTCGCGAACCCCTCACACTGCGGAGGGGCTGCTTCGCAGCCAAATTAATACTAATAATTAAGGTTCATCGAGTGCCATGTAATCTCAACCTAGTAACCAACATTCACAGCCACACTTCATTTGTAGCCCTGATTATTTTCCTAGTTCTAGTAATTAATTTTTCAAAGAATTAGGGTAAAAAGGGTAACATGTCCTGGCTTACATTGTGTAGAAGGTATCCACACTCCCACAGACTGAACCAACACAATTGCGTCCATGTGTCCCTCTATTGTTCGCCCACTTCCACACATTTCCCTTTATACATTTACTCAGCCTTCAGTGCCTTTCCGCCGCCATAAACCCGATACTGGAACAGGAAAATATACGCAAAGAAAGCATTTATGGCAGATGGGGCAATAAAATCTGCTGCCCCTGACATGACAGCTGTGAAACATCTCCCGGAAAACTGGAAACACTGCATGGCCAGTGTAGCACCACTCATGGCACCAGTACTCTTGGCTTTATAATGCCCCCATGTGGTTGAGATTTTGTTAAAGATCATAATGGGGAAGATACATTTCAGAACGATTTGGAGATATTCCAATGGTGTACTGGCAAGGAGTACAGTGGTGGTAGTCTTGAATAGGATTGTTAGGAGTAGATTGCGATGTTGGGATAGATAGTATCGGGATAGGAGTTGGATAATAAAGACTTGAATGTTGGTTATTATCAGTTCCAGCCAATTACTGTAGTCTAGACCTGGAGAGAAGGAAGGAAGTGTCAGGACTCAGGATGAGAGTTCTCATTACATACATGTTACAATTGTAGGCAACATTTTGTTCAATGGTGATAGAATTTTACTACTAACCGGGAGCACAGAAAATTTATTAAAAGACGTCATAATGACTAAATAATTTACCTTGTTTGATGCAAAAAGCGCAAACTAAACTAGTTATAACATCAATGGTAATAAACATGTTGAAGTTTACCCCAGCCCCACTTTTGGATTGATATATTTTCTGGATTTGGGGCAGAAGGGAGGTGGACCCGACGACAGCGAGGAGGTAGCCAAACACTTGCAGGAAAGTAACATCCATTTTAATAATCAGCTAACCTGGAATGATTTCAGATTTAGTTTAGTTAGACTCTAAGTTGCCGAATAAGGAATAAAGGTTCATAAACTAAACTTGTGTTCGAAGTTAACAAAGAAGGTAATATGGGGGGGGGGCGGGTAAAAGGGGTTTACACTTTGTCTAGCGAGCTATATACCCTGCTAACTTAAATAATGCGCCAGTGGCGAGAAGTCCCACTAGCGCGCTCTCAGTAAACAGCCAGTCCAGCGGCAGATTATTTCCCACTGGCAGGTTATTTATTTTTAACTCCTACGTAACATTCAAAGTGTGTGTAAATGATCAGTTCTTACTAAAATACAGAGGGAACACTATGTGCAACACTTACACACTACATTGGAGAGAAAGAAAGGACACATTCCGTCAATTACTCTCTCTTTATCTCCCCTTTTGTCTCACTATCTCTTTCTCTGTGTTATTTGTGACATGCCCCTTATCAGGCTATTTCTTTCACTCTCTTTCCTTAGCAACTGCTTAGTAACTGTTCCCAAACAGTGTACACTCAATTGTGACGTGTTTTTAACTATTTCTCAGTTCTCTTTGTGTGTTTTGATTAGTGTTCTCTCTCTTGTTGGTGTGTAATACTTGAAATAAACAACTAAAGCAGGGTATATAACCCATAAACTCTGACCACTGGCACGTTATAGGTTTAAACCCCTCCGCCTCTCCCTCGGCTCCGCCTCGGGATCGTCGTCGTGATTTAAACCAGTTTATCCGCCAGCGGCGGATAAACTCCAGCTAACTTCTCCCAGCGGCGCGCTGGGAGAAAGTTATCTGAAATAACGCGCCAGTGGCCAGAGTTTATGCCTCATATAAACAAATTACAAATCTAGCTCGATGAATGATGGTATTATCAATCGGCTAATCGGCTATATTCTATAAGAATCTCACACTCAGCAGACTCATAACGTATGGTCCATTGTTTACCCACGGCTCTGCTCAGCCTAATTTGATTTTGTGGCAACCTGAGCCCACTGGAGGAAAGAGAGAAAGAGCTTTGAAGCGGCTCTACGGAATCTGATTTTTGTGCAATATATACGGCCTGTAAAATGGAATGATATGCCCAGCTAGAAATAATAATAATAAGAGAATAAATATATCGCACACACTCTCACAAGGTGCTACAGAGCAGGGAAATATATACCACACAGCTCCTCACACAGCCAAGAAAGAAAGCAATCAATGGTATCACTACCTCACACCATGTACAGGATGGTGTGAGAAAGAGAGGGTCAAGAAAGGTATAACACTGTACAGTGTATAGATTCATTAAGACATTAAATACTGGACATGACTCTTTTCAAACAGATCAGGCACATACAGGTCACAGGAATAGGGACCCACACTATTTTACAAATCCTGCATGAACGATGTGGTATGTTTACACAGGGAGGAATATGTTTTGAGAGAGGGACTGAGGACGGAAAAGGAACTACATTGAAATGAAATACTGATGCAGCTGACATGACTCTCCCTCTTTTTCAATGCCTTCCTCTCAGTCTCTCCCTCTCCCTCTCTCTCCCCAAACTGATTTCTCACTAACTCTCTCGCTCTCTATGTGTATCTATCTTTCTCTCTTTTTCTCTCTCACTCCTTCTCTCTCCCACTCACTCATAGAGAGGAGTTATACAGTAAGGATCTTTGACATGTGATCCCCATGTGCTTTATCAGCGGTCAGTGGTTGGAGATACGTGGCACCGTTATCTCTCTAATCTCTCTGATCTCTCTCCCACTTGCTTGTAGCTCACTTTGGTATGTGTTCCTTTGTGCCCCTATCTTCTTCTTCTAGGTAGAAAACACTACGACTCCAAGAAGTACACCCCAGAAATCCCGAATTTCTGGACGGGGTACCTCAAGGCTGTGGAACGTAACCATTGTGCTACATCCCTTCATCTTGGTGACGCAGTCACCCTTACAACTCGCGCGCGTAGCGCGCGAAAACGAAGCCCGCGAAGCGGGCTGAGTTGTAAGGTGATGGCATCACCAACCCTTCATCTCAGCCCCTCACGGGGCTGAGACAGCCTCTAGTCTCTACGAAGAAGAAGCTCCCTATCACATCCATCCTCCGCTAAATTCAAAATTTTGTTCATTGTTCAGGCGAATAAAAATCACGTTTCTGAACAGCCTCAGCATCATCTTCTCAGGACGACCGGAGGTTAACCCTGCTTCCTGTTTCCTCTTTGTCAACAGACACACAGTGGGTCTGACCCACTGGCCACTTCACATATTCCTACCCAATCAGCAATCCAGTGACTGAGACTCAAACATTCCTCCATCCTCCTAGACTTCGTGGATGGTCCAGACACGCTCTACATGCAAGATCCAGCATGTTCAGTTTACTGAGAATCAATGCCTGTTCATCTACACGGAGCGAGAAAAGGGGACTTCCTACCGATCCATCAGAACACACAGTAGAGCCTGGTATTCCCTCCCCGCCCCGGATTCCCAAACAGAACCCCTGAGGACAATGCGATCTACACCTCCTGGAAGCGGACCAAGGATTCTGGCAAAATCTCCAGCGACAATGAGGGGAACAGCGGGAGAAGAAGGACTGCTAGATCCCGCTCTAACATTTAACTACCATGTCCGCTAACATCCTAAAATGGGATCCAGCGTCTAGCTTTCTGGCAGAAAACGACAAACGTGCTGCAGCCCTGGGGATTAAGCGAACCAGCCTGTGACGGATTCTGAGGAAAGACCTGCCCTTCAGGACCTACAGAGCGGACAGGAGGCAGACCCTTGTGCCCACCTTAGGAGGAGGCAGTTCTGCATCTGATTCGATAGCCAGTTACTCACCGACCACTACTTCCTCGACTTCATTCTTTGGACAGATGAGGCTAACATCCATCTCGAGTCTCAACGGATCCGTCTGTAGGAGTACCAACATATTCTGGGAAGCAACTCCACCTATAGGACACACCTGGACGAAGTCTAACTACTCCCAAAAGCTCGTCATGTGGGCTGGATTGAGCTCCGTCCTATATAGGCTTGATCTGATAGGCTCCTTATTCATACACAATGCTGCTGGTAACTCCGCTACAATGAACTCTTCTCGATACCAGGATATGCTGCAAACCCTAGTCTTCCCCCGGGAATGCCAAGAGAACTGGGAGTAGTGGGAGTACTGTATTCCCAGGGAGCCAGCAGTGAAGGAGCCCCGCATCTCACTGACGTTCCGTAAGCTGTCCCCTATCCCCATCTCCGACACCCCTTCCCGTGTTCCCCCTGTTAAAGAACCCGAGACTCCCCAGCACCCTCCTAAACGGGTTCTAATACTGTCGGACTCTATGTTCAGTGGCATCAATAGGGACTTCCCATCTGGTATTCCAGGTCTACAGGTGGTATACCGTCAGTTCTATCAGCTAACAGACCTGGACAAATACTCCCATATGTTTGAGGGCACTGATACAGTATTCATCTCGGCTGGCATCAACGACATCACAAGATATGGTCACCGAGCATGGTCCCTTATGGAGGTAGTGGCCAGTGGGTCCGATAATCCGGCGCCTTTCCCTAATCATCTTCCACTGTGGTGGCAAGACGGAGCATACCCCGGATACAAGCTACATGCGCTACGGAGTTCTCCCTGCCTCTTCCGCCATCTGGGAGCGGCTTTCATACATTCTCGGACACCACCACCTCCCTCAACCGGCGTGTTATTGCAATGGCCTCCACCAACACCCTCGAAGTCCTGAACCAACACCACTCTACCCTCTATCTGGATGGAACTTTCAACCTGTCGACCACTTGACGCCCACCACCGGTTCCAGTCCAAAAGTAACAGTCTGGGCTGGAATTTCTACTATCACCGGAGTAATTGGACAATTTGTCTTCCGCGATGCTCCTCTCCCACCACCTGCATCTCAACCCCTCCTTAAAATCTGTTGATCAGTGGGCGTATCGCTACATGCTCGAAACCCAGGTCTTTCTAGCCCTTGGGGACTTCTTCAACAACAACCCTCATCTCCTCCCCCTCCGACCACCGTTATTCTGACAACAGAACGGGGCACCTTGCCATTAACCGTACCACATCCGGGAGCTGCTGGAGATCTACTTCGGAAACAGGATCATCGCGAAATTCAACGGCAGACAGAGGAATCAGCCAGCTCCACCTTCAAACTTTTCAACACTACTTTAAACAAATTAATTTGAGTTTCAGCAACATGTCGAAGTAACGGCCCCAAAGGGCAGAAAACGATACGATGCCAAAATATTGTGGAAACAGACGACAGTGCTGACCTGAAGGCGATCCTGGGGAAGTTGCACGAAGAAGCCAGTGATGAAGTGAAGCGATTGATCCAGGGGTATGATCCGACGAAGAAGCACAATACGAACCTCCAGAGAGACTTGAACTTGATAGAGGAGTGGAGCCGGAAGAACAACATGGCTCTCTCCACAGAGAAAAAGTTTCAGGTCCTGAATAAGGTTATAAACTCCACGAAGCCACTGAGAGATCTACCTTTCAATGCTGTGAATGCTATTTCTACTTCAACCCGAACGGAGATATCATCGAAGCAGAATTCGGAGTAAAAGACCTGGGATATACCTGACAGAGGATGAGAAAGTTCGATTTCCACATCGCAAACCATCGCAACAGAGGCCAAGAGGATCGCTGGATGGGCCCTCGGAGTGTTCAGAAACCGGTTTCGAAAACGACGATGAAACACTTTTCAAGGCATTGGTCAGGCCAAAGCTAGAATACTGTCGGCTCTCTGGGTCTCCCACGACGATTGGTAAACATCGCTAAGCTCGAGGGAGTCCAGAGATTTTACGCGGCGGATCGAGGAGTGATCGGGATGGACTACTGGGAGAGGCTCAAGTTCCTGGGGATCAGTCACTTCAACGGCGACGGGAGCGATTCATGATAATCCATCTCTGGAAAGTAGATTCATGGACTCAGTCCCAGAAACATACCACCAGGCCCGTGGACGAGTCATTCAAGGTTCATCACACGGCGAGGTCTCCTAGCTGAATACCCGACCTTACACTTCGGCCCAAGATTCAATTGAGAACCATCAGGGAAGGAGGATCATCTCAGTGAGGTCAGTCAAGCTCTTCAATAGGATGCCGAAAGAAGTTCGAAGATGCGAAACACTAGAGGATCTCAAAGTTTCTCTCGGTAAGTTCCTGGATGGTATACCTGATCACCCTCCAGTTCGGGGCTACAGGAGTCCCAACGACAACTCATGGTTACACTGGCTCCCCCCTGGGTAGTGTATGTTGGTCACTGCATCATTCACATCATGTTAGTCGAGAAGCAATGCTGAGAGAACGTGGTATATTTGTCTTTATGCATTGTATGCCGAATCTAATTTTGTAAACTTGTAAACTTGTAAACTTGTAATGGACACCCACATGGATACCCACAGCTACCTCTACGACAGCCTCCTCCTCCCGCTAGAGGACGACGCCCCGGTCAGAATCCTGTCCCTACACCACTACATGATTACCCGCAAGGAGCCCGGATTTAACGCCATGCGACTATTCTTTGTGGGGCTGCCACTCGGCAGTGCCCCTAACGTCCCTACACTGATCCAGGGGATCGATTCCTCTTACTCTCCAGCCTTATCGATCCTTCAAGTGCCAACAACTGTACCCCAGCGATCCACCTGCCCGCCTTCGATACATCAACTGGTTCGAGAGTGAACTGCAACTGATCCCATCCTTTCTCTGACCACATCTTTTACACTGATGAAGCGGCCGTGCACATTAATGGAACCATCAACCGATTTAACAGATATATCGCTGGTGTCCAGCCATTGGACCTTTCATCTTCCGGGCTGCTCCCCTCCCACCACCTGCACCTCAACCCCTCCTTGGAGCACTGCACCCTTGAAATCTGTTGATCATTGGGCGTATCGACTATCGCTACATGCTCGAGACCCAGGTCTTTCTCCATTAACCCCCAATTGTTGCTGTCAATTGTCATCTCAATTGTCATCTCATACCCTCCCCCATACCAACCTCGATCATGCTTCCCTTCTATAGCAGACTACCTTTGCCGAGGACTGAGGAGCTTGGGTCACCCTGAGAAGCCCTAGGCCTAGCTAGGGAGGGAGAGGAGGAGCGCTCCTCTCCCTCCCTAGCTAGGCCTAGGGCTTCTCCGGAGCCTTACATCCCCTATCCATACCAGAGGACTAACCGTCACCATTATACCAGAGGAACCAACCCCGTGGGCTTTCGTCTCAACAAAATCAATAGCCTGGAACTGGTACCAGAAAGGAACCCGTCTCACCGACCACCGTGATGGATCTGGAGGAAACGACCATAACAGCCGCCAACACGGAACAGCACCCCCGCCAATTTCGGAACTGTCAGAGCATCATTCTCCGGCCCTTTAACCCACGTATGGGCCGGATTCAACACCCGCATTGGACCCTTCTTCCTGGAGGACCTTCCTGCAGTACAAGCTTCTGTCAATGAACAGTAACGGATATGAACAGCTGCTGAGGACTAAAATCATCCCCTTCATCTCATATTCTCATACCCTTTCCCGGCCCCAAAGGTACATACCTGCTTCCCTTCTATAGCAGACTACCTTTGCCGAGGACTGAGGAGCTTGGGTCACCCTGAGAAGCCCTAGCTTAGCCAGGAGAGGAGCCCTAACATCCCCTATCCATACAAGCGAACTGCCCGTCACGGAAAACGTTAAAATCTGGGTGCCTTTCATTGCTAACAATTCGTAGTTTTGGCGCGTGCGACGGGTTAGAGCTATCCGTTAGGGTCTGGTTAGGGTTTGGTTTGGGGTTATCGGTTAGGGCTATCGATCTCCTAACTGATACCCGTAGTTTACTCAAAACGGCCATGTTGTTCCATGGCTATAGCCGTTTGAAAAAAGTCGGTCTAAGGATACTCTTTTGGTAGCGTGCACCTGTAAACAGGCTGCAAGGCACCCAGATTATAATCGCGCCCACCCGTCACCATGATACCAAGGGGCGAGACACACTGAAGTTGAGCACGCTCGTTCAAATCTCAACCTGGCCTCGCGACACACACTGAAGTTCGAAGTTCGAAGTTTCGCGAAAACCCATTTTCGGCTGAGAAATCATTTGTAAGAGGCTAACTTGTTTACTGGTACATCTCTCGAAGTGTCCTTTGTCCGTACCGAGTCAATTTCAAACTTTCATCAACTACAACGTAAAACTATTTATTGAGGCGGCATCCCCCCTCAATTGTTTCAGTCGTATGACCCTACAATAACTTGAGGAAGCTGATTAAAACAATGGACTGCACCAGTAGTGCAAACTGAAAAGCGGTGGCAGAGTTGGATTATTCGATCGAGTATCCCAGTGACCAAATCTCCTGCTCCCCTAAATCTCTGACTGAATCTACGCCTCCAGGTGTGTATATGCGGTAAGAAGCGAAGAAGGCTTCGATAAAATGTAGCGGCTGCAAACGCACATATCATGCAGAATGCGTCTCGCTGATTGGGCTTTCTCAAACCACGCTCAATACCCTTACTCGGTCCTGGATGGGAAATGTCCCCTGTTTAGTGTTCAAAATGGCTTTGCGATAACTTCTTTCGCCATCTTGATCACTGAAAGTGTTAACCTGGTAACCCGTGAAATCAAAGAGGTGGAGCACATCCCATTTCCCCCGAGGCTGTTACCCAATCTCATGTTCTGATCCCACACTAACTTCTGTTAAACCACCCTCTAATCCTAACATTTCTTCCCCTGAAATCCCAGGCCCCTCCGTGGAGATTTCCCGGTGATCTACGTCTTCCTCAGCTTCGCGAGATATCCGATTCTGATCGACCCACACATGCTGATCAGTAACCCGACAGTACTGCATGGCAAAACAGCCGGTTCTCGTGAGGAATAACCGTCACCTTCTCTCAAGTCCTCCTGCTTTACTTCCGCTACTAACCATGCCCTTCTCCAACACCATCTAACCACTGCTGCTAACCCTTCCCGCCTCCCATTCACAGGATATAAATGTTTTCTCTGATGATACCAAAGTTACCCTGCACAGATCAGAAGAATATGAAGGATACCCCGGTAAGAGCCCATGAGGGTGAAGGAAAAAAAGTTACTTCTCCTCTTTGGAGATGAGAAAACAAAGACAGATGCGCTGGAATACTAAGGGCTGAGATTGATGAATCAAAGCTACAGACAAACAGTGGGGGTAAAGGTTACTGTATTCAACTTACCTGTCCCTGAAGAGGTATTAGACTCTGAAATTCCAGAATTCATCACGGATAACCTTGCTCGGAAAAACCCAGAAACCCTGAAAAAACCAGATTTTAAAGTGGTGTACTGGAAACGACATGTTTAGAAGACCTGAGTCATGAATGTGAGGATCAGAGTAAGTGAAGGAGTTTCGGGAGACACTGCTGAGAACGGGATGCTAATTTTGATCTGACCAGATGCAGAGTTGAGCCCTTTGCCTTCTTAAACAGTCACCATTGTCAACGACCGTCACAGTACAGACAAGTGTCCATCAAAGGATAATCTGCGACATGCATGTATTGCTCAAAAACCACACAAGTGCTTCATGTCCCACAAAAGATCAGCGAGAAACCTATCAATGCTCCAACTGCAAGTCTACTGATCATCATGCAGCTTACCAAGGCTGTCCAGAACTACAAAAACATATGGATGAGATTTCAAAAAACCGGAATCGTACCTCCAGTTGCGAAATAAACTGTTGCTCGCTGACAAGCCAGATGAGAGTCTTTGGTTATTGAGCCGCTCGTGACAGAGGTTGGATGTAGTTTGTCACAGGACTTGGCTGAGATGAGAGTGCTATTAGGGCACTGATAGGAGTTCGGAACACTCCTTAGTAAAGTCGGGGTATGAAGGAAAGGAGTGGAGTGGTTTGCACAAGGAATGTCATGTAGAAGACGAACCTAAGTGATCTGTAATGTAAGGCACTGAGGGGCGTTAGAAGCAAGGGCTAAAGGGGAGAGGGAAAGGGGAGGGAGGAAAAGCAAGCACTATAACTCGATGAATCCTAGAGGCAACAATTAGTGGGAGCATCTCCAGGAAACAGTTTTAGCGTAGTCTACAGCTCACCGACCAGGCGAAGAAATTCAGTGTTCTTAGATGAGTGGGAGGACTTTCTCAGGCTTCACTGAACGCAAAGGATCCCTTTTGGGTTGGTGATTTTATTACGTTCACGTTGAGCGATCAAATGACAAACTTCTACAGACCTCTTAGGAATACTGAAGACCATGGCTGGAACAAGTGGTTAAGTCCCAACTCACAATAAAGGGGAACTCTCGATTGTATATCACGTGCTTCACCTGAATCACCGGATAACCCAACATTGTGTCTGAGGAGAAAGTTTACTTACCTGATCACTATTTAGTGAGTTTTCGCTATCATCTGGTATACAACTCACGAGAAGAACCGAAGGTCGTTATAACCAGGTCCTTCAAGGATTTGGACATGACTCCTTTGTGGAGAGGATAAATATCTGATTGGTCGGTATTGATCACAATGTCTTTAGAAGAGTGTATAGACTATACAACAGCGAATGCGAAAGTTTCTTGACAAAGAGGCCCCTGAAGTCCAGACGGTTTCACAGAAGGAAGGCCTGTTGGTACACACGGTGCCCTGAAGGACGTTCCACCTCGACGAGCCCCCCAAAAAACGAACGTTGTGGTGACCCCTAAGGGGACCTCTGGGAACTACGCAGGACCGTGGGGGAAAAATATCATAGTAGGTAAGGAGAAAATCGCATTTTCCCTCACACTGGCCAAATTCTACATTCCACACTTTCAAATCTTATTTTTTGGCCCAAATCAATCACCTAGGGTTTTTTGACACGCCGAATCGATTGCCGCTGGAATTGGAACTACAAATCCACGGCAACATTGTTAAAATGGCGTTTTTTGGTTTTTTTGGCTTTTTGCCCTGAACTGCATTTATATGACGAGTGAGACTTCTGACTATATTTTAAAGTGTTCTCGGTCGATTTTCTTCCGATTCAAATTTTTGTGAAAATCGGTTACCAAGTAGATAAACGTTAAAAATACAGCACTAATGAAAATGACTGTTTCAGATGAGAACAATGTACGCTCATACCTTTCCAAGTAGATCTCTTCCCAGGCAAGAAACAGTGCTACTGGTCGATCAAAACATGACTTCTACATTCCCTAGAGGATGGAGGGAGTGGAACATGGTGAGTACAAAATTAAAATTGATTGCCAAGTTACATTAATTGTTAGACAGGATTAAAGTACGCAACCGGGTATAATATAAAGAAAATAGTTTTATAAAATAATCATAAATCATCACTGTCCTGTGATCAGTACTTAAATATACAAATGGGTCCCGCCGAGATAGTACTGTCCCGTGGCACAAGTGCAGGTTGTGATGAAACAGGGACATCGTTGCTGGTGTTCCTGTTTCATGTCCCTAGGTAAAGGAGTCTCACCAAACCCAGCGTTTAAAATTGTCACAAATAGGGCATATTGATCTCCAGACCCACCAAAGCTTCACATTCTGTGGCTCAGCTGGCCAAACAATAACATTCACATTGGGGTTCTTTAATTTGTCCAGGTACCCATTCGTCATCGGAGTTATATGATGAATCGTTTATCCAAGCCAATTAATCATTACTTGCACTATCAAAATCATTCATTCTCCTCCATACTCATCTCGTCTTGTCTACATAGGTGATGAACCCGAAATCGACCCTATTTCATTTTGCATGGTTTTCTAAACAAGCTAGCTGAATTGGTTCAAACTGGTTAGGTAGGCAATCTAAATTACTGATATTGAGAGCAAAATCGGAACAAAATGGAGGGAAAGGGTGTTAAACGGTTGTACAGGTCAGAAAGATTTCTAGAAGGCAGAAACAACATTAACCACATGCGATATACACTGTGGCCCTATATTGCATTCCTGGATTTTAATTAGGAATGCTGGACATTCTCTCTCTCTCTATCATTATATATGATTCTCTCTGCTTGGGGTCTATATGTCTCTCCCATTCTCTTTCTCCATTATTATGTATCTTGCTCTTCCTCTCTCGCTATCTCTCATTCTTTTTCTCTCCCTCTCTCCCTCTCCTTTTCATCTTTCTCTCACTCTGTCGAACTAAGAGGAGAAGTACTGGAGGGAAGAAGAAAGGTAGTTTTTCAGTCGAACGAATTTTGAGTTTGACCTGGACAACATATAAGATACCCAAATAAATCCGTTGGTAGGGTTCCAACAATCCAAAAAAAACAGGGGGAAGGGAAGTTAACAAGCTACTCGAAAAATTACCCCAGCTATCAGTTGATATTCCATCCGAATTGGGGCTATATGTCGAATTTGACATCCTACAAGAATGTTATCCACACTGTTTTGGAATGACTCTTTATCCCGGTAAATACTAGAAAACTTTTTCACTGACAATTCTAAACTGTCCTTATTCTAATGCACTCCTTACATTGCAAATTCATACTACAGCATAAATATGCCCCAAATGTTTCGGAATTGTACTACAGTCGGACCTCGATTAGTGGCATCCTTGCGGGAAAGGGTTTTGACCATAAATCGGGATGCACACAATTGGGGTGCCACTAAATCATGGTCCGAATGTAGCATCTACCACCCTCTCTCCAATCAGGATACAGGTCGGCAATACAGGAGTTCAGGGATTGCCTCTCCACACTTAGGGCCTACTATGGAACATCCACCACCACCAAGTTCCACATCATTGAGGAACATTTGGAGAGTTATAGATTATAACTGGGTAGGCTCTAGGGATGTTCTCCGAGCAGGAGCTGGAGAACGCACATTCTAGTTGGAATGCACTGTGGTCCAACACAAAGTGAACAACATGACCTCGCCCCACTACAAACTGCAGCTGGGAAGAGCGGGGCTAGCTTATAACGCTTCTCGTATAGACTCACAGCATACAAAACTATTTATGACTATACCATTACACTTTTAATTTTTTATACCCGGTTGCGTACATTTAATCCTGTCTAACAATTAATGTAACTTGGCAATCAATTTAATTTTTTACTCACCATGTTCCACCCCTCCTATCCTCTAGGGAATGTAGAAGTATGTTTTGATCGACCAGTAGCACTGTTTCTTGCCTGGGAAGAGATCTACTTGGAAAGGTATGAGCGTCACATTTTCTCATCTGAAACAGTCATTTTTATTAGTGCTGTATTTTTTAACAGTTTATCTACTTGGTAACCGATTTTCACAAAAATTTGGAATCGGGAAGAAAATCGACCGAGGAACACTTTAAAAATATAGTCAGAAGTCCTACTCGTCATATAAATGCAGTTCAGGGCAAAAAAAGCGAAAAAAAACCCCAAAAACGCCATTTTAACAATGTTGCCGTGGATTTAGAGTTCCAATTCCAGCGGCAATCGATTCGGCGTGTCAAAAAACCCTAGGGTGACTTGATTTTGGCGAAAAAATAAGATTTGAAGTGTGGAAGTAGAATTTGGCCAGTGTGAGGGAAAATGCGATTTTCTCCTTAGGCTACTATGATTATTTTCCCCCACGGTCGCTGCGTAGTTCCCAGAGGTCCCCTTTAGGTCACACAACCGTTCGTTTTTTTGGGGGGCTCGGTCGAGGTGGAACGTCCTTCAGGGGCACCGTGTACAGGCTGACGTGTCAAGTAGCCAAGCGAAAGAGAAGGAAAGCAGAAAGGATGCTTATGGTTGTGAAGAAACGGTCCGGTGATATTTTGACAGCTCTTTATGAACTGAAAAAAGCGAACGCAGAAGCCACTGCTACTATCAAGACTGCAAGGCGTGATTTCTACCACAAGAAGATTAGTGAATCCAAGAACAATGCTGCACGCCTTTTTCGTCTTACGAACTTATTCTGGGGAGGACTAAGAATCCAACAGAGAAACCTAGGGGTTGGAAGATGCAGAGCTGGCTGAGGCTTTGCGACTACTTTAAAAAGAAGGTGGACGACATCTATGAGAAGATTGAGATAGAGGTGAACGGTTGTCCTGTCCTGAATCCCTGATCCTGTACTAAAGTGCAATTTGAAGAGTTCCAGAATCTAACAGACGAGGAACTTATCAAACTATCCGTTCTATGGCGCATAAGCATTGTGACTTGGATCCGATCCAACTCGATGATATCGAACCTCCTACCTGAGCTGATAGAGATGGTGTCCCACATTGTCAATACCAGTCTCACCAGTGGAGGTTTTTCCGCTAATCTTAAAGTCGTCAAGTCAGACCGTCTTTTAAGCTAAAGCAAGGTGATAAAGAAGATCTGAAAAACTATCGACCGGTATCTAATTTAGTTTCATCTCAAAAGTGATAGAAAAGGTGTTTCCTTCAGCGACAGGGTACCTGGAGACAAACAACCTTCTAGGTAGATTCCAATCAGCATATAGGAGGGTCATAGTGTTGAGACCACAAATGTAAGATACTTGATGACTTGCTACTCCTCACAGATGATAACTCGAAGGCAGTGCTTGTTGTTGACTTAAGCGCTGCGTTTGATACTATTGACCACGAAAGGCTACTCAGGAAACTTCGTAACACCTATGGGATTGGTGGTAAAGCACTGGAGTGGTTCAGATCGTACCTCACAGGAAGATCATCGTCTGTGAAGATAGGTAGTGCATCCTCAACGCCCCGAGAAGTAACTATTGGGTTACCACAGGGTAGTATTCTGGTCCATTCTGTTCATAATGTACACCAAGGAGTTGGAGCAGATTGTCCAGTTGCATGGTATGAAGCTACATCTGTATGCTGATGACAGTCAGTTTACTGCTCTTTCAAGAATGCTGAGCTTGTGCAACCGAGGAAAAAATTAACAGATGCCTACTTGATATACAAAAATGGATGGCTAAAAACCGCCTTATGCTAAACTCAGGAAAAACAGAAGTGTGTGTAGTAAGATCCGCATAGATCGTGAACCAAGCCAACCAAACTCACTGTCTTTGGAACACGACTGACACAGTTGTGTCGGCGAGAAATCTTGGGGTGGTCTTTGATGAAAAACTTAGCATGGAGAAACACGATTCACGTCGTCCGTGGATGCAGGGCTAACTTACCAACCTTTGGAGGATAGGAGATATGCTGAACTGGCAATCTAAGATAAGGATGGTAAATGTGTTCAATGTTCATACATTCCAAGCTTGACTTCTGTAATTCGCTTCTTAATGGAATTTCGGCAAAGCAACTCAATAGACTACAGAAGATCCAAAATTCAGCTACAAGGTACATATTCGAGTGGAAGAAGCGAAGAGGAGTTACGGCTCTCAGGCGATGGCTACATTTTCTGCCAGTTGAAGCTAGGATTCACTTTTAGGTCTGTCTGTTGATGCACCAAGTTGTTCATGGTTATGCACCTGACTATTTGAACCATGAGATCCAAAAAACGTCGACCAAAATCTGTCAATCTTCGTGCAAATAACGACAAAACCTTGCTAGAGGAGAAGATTCATGGTGACCTAAAGCTGCGACATAAAATCACTGAAGAGGAATTTCCATTGGGGTCCAGTTATTTTGGAACAATCTGCCAAGAAAAATCCGGCAACTGGAAACTGTTAATCTCTTCAAAAAGCAACTGAAGACCTATCTCTTTGTGAAGACCTATGGAGGCTCATACTCCGTGATCTAATATGTTTCAATCACAATCAGCTCTGGGACCACCGCCTCAAGACACCCGTGGGTCCCTCTTTTCTGCAGTCTATGCCTCAGCTTCTAGTTCTCTCCTAATGGACCCCCCTCCCCCCCCTTGGTGCCCCCTTTCTACACTCCATTCTGTGCACCCCCTTCTATATCCTCCCTTGACCGTGGGCACCTTCTCTTTGGCAACTCCTTTTCAGCACCTCTCCCTGGAGCTCTTCTTGGGTACCCCCTTTTGACCATAAGTACCACCACCTTAGGCTTCCCTCCGCATCCTTGAACTTGCACTTATCCTTCCTCCTGGAACCTGCTTCTGTACCCTCCCTTCTGGGTACCTGCTTCTTACACCCCCGCCCTCTTGGTACCTACTTCTGCACTCTCTCCCCCTCGAACCTGCTTCTCCTTATACATCTCCCTTCCTGGGTACCTGCGTCTGCACTTCCTTCTGGGCACCTACTTCTGCACCCTGCCTCTTGGTACCTGTTCCTGCACCTCCCTCCTGGTCCTGCTTCCACCATCTCCAGTCTCCCTCCTATGTCCTCCCTCTACACCCTTCCCTCCTGGAACCTGCTTTGCACCCTCCCTTCTGGGTACCACCGTTTCTAACACCTCTCCCTCCTGGTACCTGTCTGCACCTCCCTTCTGCATCCCATCCGGATTCATGTCTCCACATCCTTCCACTTTATCATACCGGATCTTCCTCCCTGGACAGCTACAAAAACATTACTACCTTTGGTACGTATTTGTTGTGAAATCGGCATTTTCTCACCACCCACCTCCCTGCAGGGAGTGGTACTGGTTAGGGAGTGCGAACGAGAGACCGATATTTGCGAATGAAACACTAGTAATCCGTGCCGACGATGCACAGGCGCTTAGTAAGGGCCCTTACCGATACCAATACAAGCGTTTCGGACTTTTGTTGATCGGGGGCTAATTATTAACAATTTAATTTATTCTTTTTAGTGTTTTTAATAAGTTGTGTTTTGAAATTGCTCCGGTTGTTGCGAGCAAAATTGCGTTAAGTTCATAAAGACATTGTAATCCACTTGAGAAAGTGATACTTTAGAGAGTGCGTTGGCACCATTTTTCTGGGTATATATTCACTATTGAGTGGGATATTAAGTGCATAATTTACATTTACATTTACAATTCCACCGCTTTTAAATTTTTTGATGAATTGGGACAACTGTGACCGAATTCACCAAAATTTTTAAAAACGGTGAAATTGACCCGGTATTGATAAAGGACACCTTGAGAGATGTACCGGAGGAGGCGTTCGTGAGCAAGATCCAGTTCCGGAGAACAATCTGGCAGTGGCAGTGGCAGTTCGGCGAAAAACCATGTTCTCAGAACATGGTTTTTCGCCGAACTGCCACTGCCACTGCCAGGGATTTTGCATAATTGATCAAGATCATGTTGAGAGTGAGTCCATCTTCTGACTTCTCGGTTGAGGCGAGCTTCACCTGCTGGACCGATCGAGATGATTCAAAATTTTCGCAAAAACCAGTTGAGAAATGGACTTGAGCTTTTTATTTGATGGTAATGTATTAATTGCACTGAACTGCTGTAGACATCACCCACTCACTTCATACACACAACACACCACACACCATGACCAAGCTGTACGAAAGGTTATTGATCACCGGCTGTTTTACAGCACGAGAGAGCCGTCACTAGTATCGTGCAGTGACGAGGATCATGATAACAATTAATATGACGTGATCAACTGCTATAGCCCAACTGTTCATTCTGAGAATTCTGATACAAAGATATTATTTGCCGTACTGTTATATGAGGTAACTCAACCCCCAGTTTCATCTCCTTGTTAACATGGGAGTTACCAAGGGAATCCACTGAGTTCGATTAATCTAGGCACATACCCACAGTACTATTGAATTGGCGTATCTTTATATCAGGAATCTCGGATAGCAACAATCCTTGGTTTTATTGCTATCTGAACAGATTAGGCTATAGACAGGGCTCTATTATCAGCAGTACTCACGTTCAATGGTAAGTAGTAATTGCACTGAACTGCTGTAGACATCACCCACTCACTTCATACACACACAACACCCACACACATGACCAAGCCTGTACGACAGGTTATTGATCACCGGCTGTATTACAGCACGAGAAGAGCCGTCACTAGTATCGTGCAGTGATCCGAGGATCATGATAACAATTAATATGACGTGATCAACTGCTATAGCCCAACTGTTCATTCTGAGAATTCTGATACAAAGATATATTTGCCAGTACTGTTATATGAGGTAACTCCAACCCCCCAGTTTCATCTCCTTGTTTAACATGGGAGTTACCAAGGGAATCCACTGAGTTCGATTAATCTAGGCACATACCCACAGTACTATTCGAATTGGCGTATCCGAGATTCCTGATATAAAGATACGCCAATTCGAATAGTACTGTGGGTATGTGCCTAGATTAATCGAACTCAGTGGATTCCCTTGGTAACTCCCATGTTAAACAAGGAAGTGAAACTGGGGGGTTGGAGTTACCTCATATAACAGTACGGCAAATAATATCTTTGTATCAGAATTCTCAGAATGAACAGTTGGGCATAGCAGTTGATCACGTCATATTAATTGTTATTCGATCCTCGGATCACTGCACGATACTAGTGACGGCTCTTCGTGCTGTAATACAGCCGGTGATCAATAACCTGTCGTACAGGCTTGGTCAGTGTGTGGGGTGTTGTGTGTGTATGAAGTGAGTGGGTGATGTCTACAGCAAGTTCAGTGCAATTAATACATTACCATTGATACGTGAGTACTTCTGATAATAGAGCCCTGTCTATACGCCTAATCTGTTCAGATAGCAATAAAACACAAGGATTGTTGCTATCCGAGATTCCTGATATAAAGATACGCCAATTCGAATAGTACTGTGGGTATGTGCCTAGATTAATCGAACTCAGTGGATTCCCTTGGTAACTCCCATGTTAAACAAGGAGATGAAACTGGGGGGTTGGAGTTACCTCATATAACAGTACGGCAAATAATATCTTTGTATCAGAATTCTCAGAATGAACAGTTGGGCTATAGCAGTTGATCACGTCATATTAATTCTTTTTATTTGAGCTATTTAATTTTACTTCTTCGATAGCTGAGCTGCGCTACGCGAATAAATTTGGATTGCGCTGACGCGGCACGAGCCGCGCAATTTTGAAACTGAGCTGAACTCGCGCGTGGTCGCCACTCAGTCGTGTCGAAACTTTTGGCCAGCGTTAAAGTCGGATTTTTTGTTGGAATGCGCTGCAGCCCCCTCATGCGCGCACCCCCGCAACGAGGGGACTGAAGGGAATGCCGCGCGCGCGTTTGGCCTGAGCTCAGGACGGGCCCGGCTGGGTCGAAGATAACTTTGCGAGCGAAAAAACGGCGGTGCTTATAACTTTGGCCCCTGAAGTCCGTTTGACTTGATTCTTTCACTAGCTGTTAGATCTGGACCAATTATTACCTTGTGCTGGTTTTTGAGAGAAGATTTTACTGTGCGGGTTTAAAATCAAAATTTTAATTTTAATTTTAACTTTGGGTGTGGTGACCCTAGGACTTCAGGAGGTCGAGCAAACCGTTCAAAGATTGGTTGTTTCAAAAAGTGACGTCACAGATCCTGCAGGGACACTTTGTTTCAAAAAATTTGTTTAAAATCTCGAATTTTTTATTTTACCGCACTGATTTTGCGTGGTTGTGGTTCATACTCCTGTTCCTGATATGATAGAGACCTGAAACCGGTTGCATTTGAAAGCTGTTATCTTCCTCTTTCCAACGCTCCAAAACGATTTCTGTACCTTATCTGAAACCGGAGATATGATATGATATATGTATTCCCCCCAGCGCGGTATTCCCTCCAGGCCCTTATATTATATTAAGGGGCCTGCAACGTATGCCAAGATTTTTTTTTGAAAGCGCTGCCTATCCCGCGCTGGGTGCGCGGCGCGAACAGGGGGCACAACGTTTGCCAAGATTTTTTGAAACTGTCACCCCCCTAGAGTTTTCAAATTTTTTTTAAATGACCATAAGTCCGGTTCCTGATGAGATAGAGACTTGAAATTTGGAAGTTACGAAGATCTGGCTAAGTTCTTCCGAACCTCCAAATTTCAAGTCTCTATCTTATCAGGAACCGGAGATATGACAAATTTTTTATTTTAGGGGGGTGACAGTTTCAAAAAATCCGAGTATAAAATCTGGGCGTTTCGTGAGTGCTGACATAAATGTAAATGTAAATTATGCACTTAATATCCCACTCAATAGTGAATATATACAAACAAACGGTTTTTTAGGGTTAGGGCAATAGTGGGTGGGGTAGGGAGGGGCTGGGGTTTCGGTGGGGTAGGTTGACATTTAAGATAAAACTTTGAATTAGCCAAAAGTTGGTTGGTTTGGCGGTTAGAGTCATTTTAGTGAATCAACTTTTTTGGCAGCGCGCACCTGTAAACAGGCCACCAAACACCCAGATCGTAACGGCGCCCCCAAAAAACGGCCATCTTGAAAGTTAAAACAATAAATTATAATAAATTACCCACACACCGTCATACTCTCATACTCCCTCTCTCTGCTCACTTGTCTCGAAAGTCTACATCTTCCACACTGACTGGGACAACCCTTCTCTTGGTTCCCCGAAGCGCAACAAGAGTTGATCTTAACAAACTGAATCGTGTCTTTTCTCGGATGAAGGACATGGTTTCAGCGTAACTCTCCTTGTGCCTGTCACAGATCTTCCATCTTGAAAAGTTTCGGGCGCCGTTACGATCTGGGTGTTTGGAGGCCTGTTTACAGGTGCGCGCTGCCAAAAAGTTGATTCACTAAAATGGCTCTAACCGCCAAACCACTCAACCGTTTTGGCTGATTCAAAGTTTATCTGGTAGGGAATGTCAAGGCCTAACCCCAACCCAAACCCCAACCCAAACCCCAACCCAAACCCCAACCCTAACGGCTAACCCTAACCCTACCTTAGCCCTAACCCTAAAAAACCGTTTGTCAGCACTCCCAAAACACCCAGATTTTAACGCTGGCCCCTTCCCTTGGGCCTTGAGTCTTGACCCTTTTCCGTAAGAAGTCTCGGCTTCCTCTCTATTTCCTTCCTCTCAATTTCTAGTTCCTAGGTCAAACCCAAAATAAACTAGCGCTCAAAGTGATTTCGCCGGCACTGGTGCCTGGTGAAAAAGTTAATAAGCGGCCGTGGTTGGCGGTTTGCTCGTACCGCGTGGTCGCACAAGAGAGAGGAAAAAGAAATAAACTCGGTTGTTTGCTGAATGTCAATTTTACAATCTTGTCCAAGATTATCTTGATTTCCCTTTTAATCCACTCTTTCTCCAAAGCCATGAGTACAAGTCCAGTTCCGTCCACTGTGGAGCGAGAAAAGCTCTACCAATGGGTCCAGAACCTTCTCAGTCCCGAACACCGTGAAGAGGCACTTGTGGAACTGAGTAAGAAACGGGAACAGGTGCCCGATCTAGCACCCCTCCTGTGGCACTCATTCGGAACGATATCAGCTCTTCTTCAAGAAATTATCGCCATCTACCCCCTGATTACCCCTCCCCAGCTTACTGCAACTCAGAGCAACAGTGTCTGCAATGCCCTGGCATTGCTTCAGTGCGTTGCCTCCCATCCCGACACTCGATCATACTTCCTCCAAGCAAACATACCCCTGTTTCTCTATCCCTTCCTCCACACGACCTCCAAACAGCGACAGTTTGAGTACCTCCGTCTCACAAGTTTAGGGGTCGTGGGAGCGTTGGTGAAACCCGATGACAAGGAAGTTATTCAGTTCCTATTAAACACAGAAATAATCCCACTGTTGCTGAGAATCATGGAACATGGCAGTGAGTTGAGTAAAACTGTTGCCACCTTTATCCTACAGAAGATTCTACTAGACGACCACGGGCTATCTTACATCTGCTACACATTCGAGAGGTTTAAGAGTGTTACAAGTGTGCTTCAATCCATGGTGGACTGTCTCCAGAGAGAGCCCTCTGGAAGGCTCCTCAAGCACGTCGTGAGATGCTACCTCAGACTATCAGAAAACCCGAGGGCCAAGGAGGCCCTGAATAGGAATCTGATGCCAAGTCAGCTGAAGGATGGTACCATTATTCAGATGGTCAAGGCGGATGATAACTCCACCCGGAGGTGGATCCAGATGCTCCAGAGAAACCTCTCTAATGCTCCAAAAACAGCGTCTCAGTTTTGAGATGTATAGACCAGACTTGAGCCTCTCTCAGTTCGATTAAAAGTTGAACCAATAACAATGCCCACTGGATGTATTGAACACATGTTTGTTTGTTTGTTTGTTTGTTTGAGATGCGCTTTATATTGGAAAATAACACGCTGTTTTATCAATATATCAACTATATTTCCCATGTTTTTTACTGTACCAAAATATTTATGCAGTAGTTTTATTAATTCTCTCTCGCTCACTTTCACTCTCCCAATCTTCCCTCTCACTCTAGCTCTCCCTCAATCTCCATGAATCTCCCTTCTCTCAGACCATGTTCAAGAGGAAGTTATCTCGGAAACCCAACTATGTGTTTGACGAAGAAGAGGAAGATGATTTTGTAGGTGCGGCAAAACCCAAACGGACCAAATCAACACACAAGGTAGGGAATGTGTTTAGTTACTAGGAGAGTAAATAGAATAAAATAGACCATTCACCTTACTGATACTGGCATACTATTTTAGAAGGTTCAAAATCACAGTTTCATTTTTTATCCCAATAATATCCCTCCGCCCTTTTTAGATCAAGAGTTCATCTGAGGACGGGTCGTCTAGTTCCGAACCTCGACGTAAAAAGGACGCCAACAAAGAGAATAGCCCACTAACAATCAGCAAGTCAGCTAAAAAGAAGGTTCAGAATCAGTTGGGTACTATTAATAGTAGTGGGGAGGAAGTGGTAATTCCAGTAAGAAGGAAGAAGGTGGCTCAAATTATCATTGACTCTGATTCTGATTTTGATGCTGGGGGTAGTCAGAAAAGTAATGATGATAAAAAGATAGGTGTAACGAGTGAAACGAGAACAGAAAAAGATAGATCAGAGATAGATTCAGTTTCGCAGAATTCATCTACAAATCTTGCTCTTTGTTCCTCTTCTCCCTCAAAACAATCAGCTTCCTCAAAACCGACCTCTGATTCTACAGCTCCAGTTGCAATACAATCTGCTGATGACACCATGAAATTTGATCCACCAACATCTGCCAAGTTACATAGTGATACTGCAGAGGCCGCGAGTGAGATAAAACCTGCCAAATCTGTTTCAAAACAAACTCAATCAAGTAAGTCAGTGAAGTCAATTAAAAAGGAGTCAGTGAAGAAATCCACAACAAAGAGTTCTCCGTTCAAGTTGAAGACAATGGAGAAAAGTTGCTCAAAACCAGCTGAGAAAGCTGTTCCTTCTAAAAGTACCGCTCCTTCCGTGAAACAAACTCCTGTTAACCCCACACCAGCTGGAGCATCCCGGACCCCAGCGACATCCCATGCTCCTAAAACCCCAGCGACATCCTATGCTCCTAAAACCTCAGCGACATCCCAGGCTCCTAAAACCCCGGCAACATCCCAGGCTCCTAAAACCCCGGCGACTGGAACTCCAAGATCTCGATCATCTTACAAATCCCCTGTGACAGTATCAGGAAAGCCAGGTACCCGTGATGGGGGTATAGGAACACCAAACTACGCCTCAGTGACAGGAAAACCTGTCCTATCGCCGGGACAGCAGTCAACACCCATCAAAATAGGGCTGTCCAAGAACGCTAAATTCCGGACATTGCATAACGTTGTCAAGCGTTAGATGTGACCCTAGCTCGTCCCTCTTTTCGCGAGCTCCGGGTTAGAACATAACAAGCGTCAAGTCATGTTTTATGTGAGTGATAAAGCATATTATTATTCTTTTTTTGTAACATTTGTACAGTTAATTAAGCCTTATTTACTGAATTGTGTGATGTTCATTATCACAGCAGTCAACACATTGATTAGATTGATGAGATATGTACACTCTTCGTCACTAATTTGTGAAACGGTACATGTATAAATGTACCCTCTCTCTTTCTCTCTCTCTCTCTCTCTCTCTCTCTCTCTCTCTCACTCTCTCTCTCTCTCTTTCTCTCTCTCTCTCTCTCTCTCTCTCTCTCTCTCTCTCTCTCTCTCTCTCTCTCTCTCTCTCTCTCTCTAATACACTATCGTTATTAGGATGTAAACTGAGAGAAAGAGAGATACACCTATCGGTTGATACACATCATGAGTAGTGCTAAGGTTTTATTGGTGGTTCTTATTGGGTGCTTCCAACTGCTGGTACAGGGCGATGAACATAACCACAAGGTGGGTATTTGTTTGTTTGTTTGTTTCTTGTCCTTCTATTTAACCACCCCTCAGCCCCCACCCTCATATCACTAACCCATCACTAACCTACTCAATGCACCACTTACATCTTTTAACTAACCACCCTATCTAACCACCCTATCTAACCACTAACCTCCCCTCAGTACATGACAGGGGAGGAGGTGGTATTATGGATGAATACGGTGGGACCATACCATAACCAACAAGAAACATACAAATACTACTCTCTGCCATTTTGCAAGGTTAGTCTAGGGGGAATTTTTTTGCTCACACCGTCACTCGTCAGTCGGCGAGGGTTCGGTAGTGTTCGGAAAATACTAATTACAGTCGGACCCCGATATGCTTTGGGGATAGCAACCGAACAAAAGTTTACATCTTGTTATCATCATACTACATGACTGTCCCGCACGCTGTCTTTGTATTGGTTCGGAGAGGGCAGTATATTGTGAGAAAAATTTTCTTTACAACTTACTAAAGTATAATTATCCTCTGGGGATTCTGCAGCCGGAGAATAGCTAAATTGAGATCGCTCAATGTGTGTGTTTACTTATAATCATCCTGTATAGGGTCCAAAAGTGAAAAGAGGGCATATCTCATTACCACGAAACACTTAGTAATACTGGTCCCTGATTGGCTGATAACCAGTCACGTGACCTAATAACGAGTTCTGATTGGTTGTTTACTTGTATAATCATCCTGTATAGGGTCCAAAAGAGGGCATATCTCATTATCATGAAACACTTGGGGAGAATATTCTTGGCGTGGAGCTTGCCTTCAGTGGTCTGGACATCAAATTCAGAAGTAAGTGGTAGGGGTGTATGTGATGTTTAGTTGTATGTGATGTCAAACCACTTAACTCTACCTAGATCTGAAGATCTATTTATCTCTTACTTCGCAAGCTGTTTCATCGGTGTTTTTCTAAACCCTCCCGCCCTGACCACTCCCTTTTCTAAACCTCCCTCCCTCCTCTAACCTCTCTCCCCTTTCCGCAGTGGACACGCACAACACAGTGTACTGCACCAAGACCCTCCCTCCCTCCCCTAACCACTCCCTAAACCCTCCCTCCCTCCTCTAACCTCTCTCCCCTTCCCTCAGTGGACACGCACAACACAGTGTACTGCACCAAGACCCTCTCTAAAAAGGATGTTGGGTTGTTTGTGTATGCCATTAAGAACCACTATTGGTACCAGATGTATCTGGATGATCTGCCAGTCTGGGCAATCGTCGGAGAGGAGGTTGAGAATGAATTCTTTGTCTGGACTCACAGGTACACTAACCTGGCAGTGAAATATAGTTGGTTGCCTATAGCAACTACTAGTATAGATATTAGGTACTAGTAGTTGCTATAGGCAACTATATGCCAGTGTGGGCAATCGTCGGAGAGGAGGTGGAGAATGAATTCTTTGTCTGGACTCACAGGTATATGGTCATTTTTTTTTTAACTTGTGCAACTACCAAATTTTTTCAAATGATCATAGCAAAATAGCTGTGGCCACTGGAAATTTACTCAGCACCTCAAAAAATCGAGAAATATTAAAAGTTCAATTTAGTGAAAGAACGGAGTCTCTAGCTTACTCCAGTGAGGTGCTATAGCATTTCTACGCCGTGAGGTGCTATCGTGAGGTGCCCCCGATTTGTAGAAATACCGTTTGATCAAAAATCTCCAAACTTTCAGAAATGGTGGGGATATTTCTCACTCATCAGATGAGGTGAAAACCATGGAAAAATTTACTCATTTGGTGAGGTGCAAGCCGATTTTAGAGCTAAAAGTTTACTCACTAGGGGTCAAATGAGTAAATAAAGAATTGAAACTTGGCATAAAGCAAGATTAGACAATTTCCCTCCTGATTTACCTAAAATTTGCCCTAAAAATTACTCAGCGAGTGAGGTGCAGACCCTCAAAAAATGACATATTTTACCTACTTCTCCAGTGCACCTCACAGGTTGAGCAATGACCTTGGAATCGATTAGGTAGTGTTTGGGGATGTCATATGAGCAAATTAAGGCCACTTTTAGAACTATATACTCACTGAGTGAGGTGCAATTAGCGTTTGAAGAAAATACAGTTTTTTGGGTGCACCTCACTCATTGAGCAAAATTTTTGGAACTTTTTTGGTACAAATGATGGTTTTGAGTCTACTGCAAGTATCTAGCTAGGAAAAGTCGTGAAACGTGAGGTGCTACGGGCTTAAAAGTAGCTGTAAGTATACAGTGTAACTTTAAACACCGGTTGCACCTCATAGATTGAGTAAGTTTGCTTACATATTTTAAAGGTGTTTATATTGGACATTTTTCAGCATATTTTCGAAAATTTTAGGAAAAAATATTAAAATTTGACGGAATGGCACACGCTTTTGCAAACATGGTCACCGGCACCTCACGAGATGAGTTTTTAATTTATTTTGCCTGTAAATCTATTCCCTATACACTTTTACACATAATATTCGTTGGAAAATAATATTTTTTGACAAAAACTATGATAAAAGTCGAAAAAACTGAACTTATGTCATTTTCGGAAAAAATTTTGCACAAGTTAAAAAAAAAATGACCATATGGTCAATCTATAGTTAGTTACTATGGGCAACCAACTGTTTCACTGCCAGTTTCTGCTGTGGTGTGGTTACATCATGTCATTGATCTGATGCTTCTCAAATCTGTAATACCCCTCCCCTGATGATCTGTAATACCCCCTCGCCTCCCAATTGGGCCTAATATGTAATACCCCCTCGGCCCTCCCCCAATAAGTTACTACCCCCTCCCTCTCGTATTACAGGAAGCTAGAGATAGGTTACAACAATGATCGAATAGTGGATGTATCCATGTCAATCGAAAAGAAGGTTCCAGTGACACCAGACACAGAACTTGAGTTTAGTTATGAAGTGATATGGCAACCCACTGAGACGCACTATGAGAAACGATTTGAGAAATATCTTGATGCCTCATTCTTCAAACACAAGGTATTTCACGACGCTTTTTGCAGTTATTTTACTATTTTTGACCTCCACCTTTTTTTCACTGTGTTCCCTCACAGCTACTACCCTATCTCGTTTTCAACAACCCCCACCCCTCCAGATTCACTGGTCTCTTCTAACACTCCCCCTCCCTAGATTCACTGGTTTAGTATCTACTAACACTCCCCCTCCCTAGATTCACTGGTTCAGTATCTTCTAACACTCTCAACCCCCCCCCCTCTCAGATTCACTGGTTTAGTATCTTCAACTCCTTTATGATGGTTATATTCCTGGTGGGACTGGTAGCCATGATCCTTATGAGGACACTGAGGAAGGATTACCAGAGGTAAAAACACAATTACACTCGAGACACAATTCTGAAATTGTTCTCCGTCTTGTACCCCTTTAATTCTGTGTTGGTATTACATAATTGCATGGTTACTACTTACGTTATAACTTATAACCTACAAGTTATTTCCTAGCCAATATCTTACTTTAAACTAACTTGTTCACACTCTCTGTGCAGGTACAGTAAACACTGGTCCCTGATTGGCTGATAACCAGTCACGTGACCTAAATAACGAGTTTTGATTGGTTGTTTACTTTAAACTAACTCTCTCTCTGTACAGGTACAGCAAAGATGAGGAATTGGACGACATTGAGAAAGATCTGGGAGACGAATACGGATGGAAACAGGTTAGTTGCATCAGAAATTAAGGAGGGTTACACCCTTTTCAGTATCATCATATATCCCAAGCTTTGCCTTATTCATTATTGCCCCACACTCTCACTCCGACAAACCCAAGTTAATTGACCCGTTGCATAATTAATTGCATAACAACTCTCCCCCTCCTCAGATTCATGGGGACGTGTTCAGGCCCGCCTCCAGCAGTTTCCTTTTCTCCACCCTAGTTGGTACAGGGTGTCAACTCTGTTTCTCGGCTCTCATTCTTATCATGTTAGCTGTTATGGAGAAACTGTGGACTGAGAGGGGCAGTATTCTGACTACAGCCATCTTTGTTTATGCGTCAACTTCACCCGTTAATGGGTCAGTAAATATTATTGGCATTTAGGGCAACATTACGATTTAGGGGCTCAGATTTAGGGATTGAGAAATGAGATGTGTCATAGTAAAGTTACAGAACACCTCCGGCCTGCAGCACTCATGTGCAGTCCTAACTGTTGGCTCCTTAGATCTGTGCATTATAAACTGACAGTGGTTGAGTCCACTCATAGTGCTATGTTAACGAGGTCTGAGCTCGTGTCAAATGATATTTAAATCACCGCTATATTTTATTCAACAACAACAACTATTTTATTCAGTTACGTTGGTGGAGCGCTCTACTCTCAGCTTGGTGGTAAGAGGTGGATCAGACAAAGTCTCTTTGGAGCCAGCTTCTTCCCCGGTCTAGTGTGCAGTACTTCTTTCTTTGTTAATTTCATTGCAATCAGCTACCACAGCGCCAAGGCCATCCCGTTTACTAGCATGGTGAGTGAAATTAATTAGTTACTAATTAAGTTAATTAAGTTAATTAATTAATTAATTAATTAATTAGTAATTACTAGTTAATTAGTAGCAGGGAAGAGCTAAGGTTACTGGTCAGTACTATCCCGATGAGTATTCCATTGTGTCACAGTAGTGTTATAATAGGTTTGGAGATGGGTGAGAGGGACGATCTAAAAATAGAAAATTAGGTAGGTGCGAAAAGTATGAGAGGATGAGATTAGTTAAAATATAGTTATAATATTGATTTTAGGAGGCATTGTACTAACTAGAGAGGCTTTTAGTGTGAGACTTTTCTAAAAAGAGACACATGTGTTTCTAGGAATGAGAAATAAGGAGGTGGGTGAGAGGGACAATCTAAAAATAGATCTAGGAATTACTTGCCTGGCTAGACTGTGTTTCGGGCGCCCCGCACAAATGTAAAGGGAGAGTTAGAACATAACAAGGAATTACAAATACTGGAAAGTAGAATTATTCTGGAAAGTAACTACAATTTGACATCACATTTCAGATTGCGATTGCTGCAATTTGTCTCTTCATTGTACTACCCTTAACAATGATTGGAACCAGCTTTGGAAAGAACATCTCTGGAGCTCTTGAACCACCTTGTAGGATCAATCCGGTATGTGTGTAACATGTGTGTGTAACATGTGTGTGTAACATGTGTGTGTGTGTGTGTGTACCATCTAACATGTGTATTTAACATGGACATTTATCACGTAACGTGTAAGATGTACATATGTGTAAGATGTAACATGTAATTATGTATCACATCTTCTGTTGCGTTTCCTTCATTCGGTGATTTATTGTTTTGATTTCTTTGAACTCTCCTACTACACCCCGACATTTTCCTGAGAAATTCTAACGCTTCAGCATCATGTTTACACACACACACGTTAACATGTACTTGCTTGCTAGCAGCAATTGCTACTACTATATATATATATATATATATATATATACTGCTTATACACTTGTTCCATGGGCAGATTTACGCCGCAGATTTACGCCTTGTGCATACGTTGGGCCTGATAATAAAAGGCGTAATTCAGCCTAAATTTTGCCGAATTCTGCCCATGGAACAAGGGTGTAACACCCTACTGGTTAATCCTGGTTAATCCTCTCCATTTCACCGTTCATCCATTCCACTTTCACAACTCTCATTTCCACAGTTGTATAAAATTTCCCCCTTCATTTTTCACTACGATATCGATGATCTTATATATATTGCCCCCTCTCTCTGCAGGTTCCAAGACAGATCCCTGAGAAACGATGGTTCATGGAGCCTCGATTTATCGCATTAGCTGGGGGAGTTCTACCGTTTGGTAGTGTCTTCATTGAAATGTAAGAATTTTCACTTTCATATATGGTCAATATTATGACCTCATATGTCCATATATGGTCAATTTTATGACCTCATATGCCCATATATGGTCAATATTATGACCTCATATGCCCATATATGGTCAATATTATGTCCCACATGCCCATATTATATGGCTCTATATTTCAGGTACTTCATCTTCACCTCGTTCTGGGCGTACAAGATTTACTATGTGTATGGTTTCATGTTGTTGGTGTACGCGATCCTGGCGATAGTTACTATCTGTGTAACCATTGTGTGTATCTACTTCTTACTAAACAGTGAAGATTACCGCTGGTAAGGGCCAAGGGGGATTTATGCGGGGGATTTATCATGTTCTAATCCTTTTTACTTGCCTCGACCCTGTTTCACCACGCCCCGCATGGCGAAACTCTTTTACAAATGTAAGGGAGGGTAAGAACATTTTTTACGCAAAAAGAATAAAACAAAGCGAGGGGTGTAGCACATATGGTTGAGAGGTACATTTACGTACAACTGTACAGACGTAGAGGGAGGGGCGAGATGTCTCAATCACCTTCCCTGACCTCTCAATACTTCAATACCTCCCCTGCACTCTCTCACACACCCTCCCTCTCTCCCCTACACTCTCTCACCCTCCCTCTTACTTCTCCAGGCAGTGGACTAGTTTCATCAGCGCAGCATCAACCGGTTTCTACATCTACCTCTACGCAGTCTACTACTTTATCTTCAAAACCAAGTAATGCAGCTAGAAAATAACAAGTAATACTATACACAGGTGTGTCTTGTGAATACATTACACACAGGATTACTGCAGCTGAAGTGTGTATTGCTCAGACGTGGCAGGAGCTGCATTGTAAACTTGATGTAACGCGCGAGACACAATTCTCCGGTGTACGTCTACCGGTTTGGCGCGTTCACGGACCATCCCGCGCGATGAGGCCTAGATTTCTAGGGGCTTCATAATTAAATGTACATGAGAGTTATACATTGCATGTATACAGATGTATACATGTGATAAATAGTTTGTTATTTTCAGGATGTATGGCTTGTTCCAGACCGTATTCTACTTCGCCAACATGTTTATATTCAGTATAGGATTCGCCATCATGTGTGGTAAGTGAAAGAGGTAATCTGTGAGTAATACTGATTAATGGGGTCTATTCTAGACCCAAATTCCCACTACCGCTGAAATTACAAGACTCAAAACTGATGTGAATACAGTATAAGTCAAGGCTCTCATATTGAATCTTTATAATGGTTGAGAATTGAGTTTACGTAACGTGTGTAGAAAATCCATTATCGTAATGTAACTTCTTTTCTCTCTCTTTATCTCTTTCTATCCATCTATCTACTGCTGCAGCAGTAGTAATTAGTATTATGTCATTATATCTCTGCCTGACTTTCTCTCTCTACTACTAATTCATCTCTAGTCTCTACCCCTTCAGGACTCTCTCTGCCTGACTGTCTGATCTATCTATCATCTCTATCTCTTCTAATTCATCTCTTCTCCTTCCAAATCATCTCTAACCCTTCTAAATCTTTTCTACTTCCTTCTAATTCATCTCTACTCCTTCAGGAACAATTGGATACATTGCGTGCCGGATATTCGTCTACAAGATCTATGCTACAGTAAAAATCGACTAAAAACACATTAGTTTATTAGAAACTGAAGAGAAAATACAATCAGAAAGCTACATTACCTTGGCAGAAAGTGGTCGCTGTAGTAGTAGTACAGTGTGTAAATACACAGGACAATAGCGGTATAATACAGATCTCTATATGAGAGTCCTAGAGTGATGTAACATATTATATCGGTTATATTTCCATTTGGGGGTAAAACATTGCATGCAGAAGGATGTTATTATTACACAATCTATCTCTCTCTCTCTAAATGGTATTCAGGAATGGTTCTATCATGTGGGCCTCGTGGGTAGAAACAACAGTCACACAGGTGTTTGGTAGGAACCGACCGACACAAGTAAACAACCAATCAGAACTCGTTATTTAGGTCACGTGACTGGTTGTCAGCCAATCAGGGACCAGTATTTCCTGATTCGGTCGGTTCATGGTGTTTGGTATTTATTTTAGTTTTTGTTTTTGTGATGGCAGTGAATAATATGTATTACGGTTACACGTGGTGTGTGTAATGTGTGTGCGTTTACACGCATGTGTTTTTCAAGCGTGATCGTGTTACATGAGTGTCGCTAAATTCTGTTGAACCCATGTACCGATGTTTTACTCACCCTCCCCAGTATTTATGCCCCTCTATCTAGTGTTACTCAATCCCTCTAGCTCTCCCGACTCCCAACTTAATCACTAATTCTCTCTGTTTTTACTCTCAGAACGACAGAACCTTCCCCATTACACCCCTGCCTCCCTCTCATCTTCCCCTTGATATTTCCCAACCTCCCTGATATATTCATCATTCCAACTTATAACCAACTCTTTCTCTCCCATTATAGCATGGCAGTATGACACGGTGTAACTACTGGTGATGAGTAGTACCGATAGTATGTTGTTTACTTTAGAGAGCACGTGACAAAGGTGCTTGTTATTGGTACGTACATAATTACACATCGATAATTTCTAAATATATTATAAAACAGTTACAAAATAATTAAAAAACGTTCCAACAGTTTTATTAACCAAACTCCGGTCCAATATACATTCAACACTAAGCCTAGCTAATCCCATTTTTATTAATATGATAAAAACTTTGATAATAATTTTGGTTTGAAAAGATAGAGATAAAAACATCACATTTGTAATTAACAAAATCTGATTTTTTGAAGTTGTTGCCCTAAACTCGTTATTTATCGATATTTATATCTTTTTGACGTGCACACCACACGTTAACATGTCATAGGTGCACCAAAAAACGAGTAGACTAGGGGGGGGGGGGGCTGGGCAACTTCAAAAAATCCGACTTTAGTAATAAACTAACCAAAAACTAAAAAGGCATATACATGACAAGTAAGTTCAGCATTAGCATCTTTTTATTTCTTGGTAAAGTTCAAAACGTCTATTAGTACTTCATATTTCTCTCTCTCTTTCCCTCTCTTTCTTTCTTCCTCTAAAAAAAGGGCGGTATGATATATACATTAAATAGTTCATTGTTCATTTACACATGCTACCTAAACACCATGCTAGTCCCGACTCTCTGCAACATAAACCCTACCGGCTCATCATCACCCTCACTATCAGACACAAAATCAGAATCTCCACTACTCTCATCCACCACCATCTCACTCTTATGGTCCACCCTAACCGTCCTTTTCTCGCCCTCGCCTCCTGGACTCTCCTCTGCTATGGGAGTTCCCATTTCCAACTGCGGTAACTCTGGTATCGTACTCTCAAAGTTTAGCGACCCTCGAGAGTTGTAGATGTATTTCCCGATCTGGGTAACAGAAGTTGTGACTCGGTTCGCGATCACGGTCGCTCTCTCCGCCACTATTCGGAGCGGGTTCTTGTAGATGTTGGTCGTGCCCCGGCCATAGTACCCCGTGCATTTGTTCTTCTTACAGGCCGCCGAAACAGCCTTCCTGACCTGCCAAGAGCCCTGGAAAAACACCTGAGACCCGAGAGGGATCTCGGTCTCGAAATCAATCCTTCCCACCGTGTACCGGACTATATCAGGGTGGTTGTTCTGCTTCCGATAGGTTGACTCCACTTTCCCATTAGTGTGAGCGGATCTGATTCTTACAGCAGAGTCTGTGTTTGACATGAGAATCTTTAGATGAGTGTCTCCATTTGTAACAAATTTATCCACCATCCACCTCGCCCAATTAAACAGGGTGTTATCCCGTGTGGAGTAAATGATGACCAGTGGTTTGTCACCCGAGAAATTGTACTGCATGGCGTCCAACAAGTAGTTGATACCCGACCCGGTTCCTATTAGTACCACTGTACCAGTGTTGGTGTGGACTGCCCGACTGAAGTTCCCCAGACAAGAGTGTAGCACTCCGAGGGGCAGACAGGAGCAGCTCCCATCACAGGGGAGAGTCTCATTTTGGGCATGTGTTATCAAGTCAGACATCTCTCCCTGGTAGGGACCGTAGGTGTCTAGCAGGATGGAATTAGCGGGGGTGTCCATGATTCGACCAGTATGGGACACCCTGTCCTTACCGCCCAGGGGATATTTCCTAGAATTCCGAAATACTTTTACCACAATACCAGTCGTCCATTCCCCGGCTAGACCGCCCAGGTTGGTGCCACGTCGGTTCTGGAAAGCGGTGAAAGGATGAGGGTTCTCAGACACGGAGCTGTCCCTCATTTTTAGGTAGAAGTTGGGTCCTAGAGTCTTACTGAAGTGTGACCCTGCATTCCACAGCAACACCATGTACTCACTGCCCAGTTTAACTCGATGGAACCTCCTCAATGGGACGTGGTTCCAGAAACTAAACACGATCTTATCAATGATCCACACCACAAACACGGGGATATTGAGGAGGATTGAGTGAGGGTGGGTGTGCCGCCGGACTATATCGATACAGAATATAGCAGCCATAACCCGGTGTACGTGTATGGCAACGTGCCATTTTCTACGGTACCAAAAATAGGACAGGGGTAGGAGAACTCCAAATATAAATGTCATTTCGATGATCCTAAAGGCATCATCATATTGTAAACTTATCATCTCATTTGCCGCATCAGCATCTTTAAAACCAGGCGGTTTCCGTTCTGATAAAGGCCACTCTAGTGTTCCCAACAGCACCTGAACAGCATATCCGTCCACCAGACAGGGCAACAAGATACTCCACACGTGCAACAACATCATTACCACGAGTATCAGCCCATTGACCACATGTAATCTGATGTTAGCATTGACAATGTTACTGCAATCCAAGAGATATTTTGCGATCCAGCTGGTTGCCAGGTAACTCTCCACAACTCTTAGCCGCACTAACAACAACAGGTTAAGTGTGACTATGGAGTATCGCCCTGATACCCTCGCACAAATGTCGTAGAACTGAACCGACCACGGGCCATCCATTATACCATCGATCTTATCACTTCCCGCTGACCCACTGCCAATTTTAAAAGTGTTTTGTCGGGGCCAGGCGTTCCAAACAAACCTATCAGCAATGGCTATCCCCGCAATAACCACATGTAAAACCCACACAAACAGCTCATAAGTGATAAAAGGTGCGTTCCGTCTCCCCAGAGTAGTCACAACCTCCTCCCCTGATCCTCCGTTTATACCGGCTGTCTCTACTGCGAACATTTCATCCCACAGTATCTCCTCATCCTTGGTATCGGTATCAGGGGTATCGATACCCCTCTCCCTCCCGTGGACCGTGAGTTTCCTTCTCCCGGGGGTTGGAGTTGCTGCTCCACCGCTACCAGGTGTATTGGTGTTCGGGATGATAAGGGTCCCGGGACGACGGACGGGGGCCGGGGTGGTGGTGGCTGTTGTGGTGTTCGGGATGATTAATGTCCCGGGGCGACGGACTGGGCTAGTGGTTGGGATAGAGAGGGTCCCAGGACGGCGAGTGGTGGGGGTGGTTGGGATAGAGTGGGTCCCAGGACGGTGGGTGGTGGGCGTGCCGCCATCAGGTGACATAGGGAGGAGCTAAAAATAGTTTGAATATCAATACCAAAAACTGAAAACTACTGGGTGTTTAAACCTGGTTTTGAAATTGGCCGTACTTGCCTTGATCGACTTTCTCTCAAAAAGGGTTCGAACAAAACAGTGGACATGAACCAGACAAGAACACCAAAGCAGGATCAGCTGGTAGTTACCACATTACTGTATGTGGTGTATGTGTCGGTGACAGTGTCGAGGCATTACTGTTGTTATGGTTGGTACTATTGCTAAGTAAATACAAATACCTGGGTATCCCGACTCTCAGGTCGTTACTAAGTAAATACAACGGTGATTAGCACTGTACTAGGTATACTAAGTAAATACATAGGTAGTGTACCAGTGATTGGGTACCCGAAGGCAGTATTCCGGCCCTACTACCGGGGTCAATCATGTGGCTGCAGAGTTTAACATCTGTCAAACCTTGGGCACAGGTACATGTTATGTAATACAGGGAGTGGCAAATGTTAGCGCGGGGAGGTCTAAAAAAAGAGAAAAAAAGTAAATACACTGGGACCCATTTGTTAATGAAATTACCCCTCCGCGTTATAATGGCTCACAGTATGCAATAAAAGGGGTGACTTCGTAACCAAGAGTCCCATACAATGATTGCAGTATAACAATGATAATTGATAACACCGCAACAGTACTACAGCAACGTTAGACACGTTTGAGTCGCTTGACTGTCAAGTTGACACTGTTTCCGTGCTCCGGAAAAAGAAAGTATGAACAATTCAAAGTGGGTACTGATGGTGAACAAATCATTTTATTCCCACAGACTCTCTCTCTCTCTCTCTCTCTCTCTCACCCGGATGTATAACAAATAGGAAGTCTATTTGATCGATAATCGATAGCGCACCACATACAGACAGATATATGCCGGATACTAAAGAATGGTTATGTCATTCTCTAGTGCGAGTTGGTGACGCTGTCACCCCTATCACTGCACTGGCAAGTGCCCCGTGGCCTTAGGGGGGTCTGGGGGCACAGCCCCCAGCATCAAAAATATCCCCAGTCATAACAAAACATGACTCTGAAACAATTAAGTCCGGCACGAGAAGTTCATTTGCCCCCCCCCCAGTGGGGGCCAGTGCAGTATACCATACGGATGCGACAAACGCCCTTTTTGAGCGCCTGTTTGACCATGTTCCCGATAAGCTAGCGAGCTGAAATTTTGTAGTTATAGGTACCTCTACCATTACTGTTAGTGATATAAATTTCAAGTGGATCGGTCGTTTCGTTCAAAAGTTACGAGGGGGGTCCCAAACACACCCTGTGTAGACACTATACACTATACATACACTATCACTGCGCTGGCAAGCGCAAAGGTTGCCATTCCCCCTCCCCCCAAAAGCGCCGCCAGAAACGCAGTTATACGTTTTATGGGTGTTCTGCCTGAAAAACCGGATTTCGAAAGGTTGTAGCGTCGCTCCCTTCCATCCGATTGACTTGAAATTTGGAATGTATACCCGGCTTGGGGTCTTTTACTTAAGTTTAAAATTTCAAGTCTCTATCTCATCTGGGACGGAAGTTACAGACTGGTCCCATTTGCTGAAGATTCAGTGTAACAGACCGCGCGCGCGCGCATAGGATAGACGCTTTTTATAAACCATATTCACGCCAAACGAAAAGAGATAGCAATTTCTCGTTTTCACAGCTGGTAGATCTACTGGATGTGTGTGTATTAGTTGAGGTGGGGTCCCTTTTCATCGACAGGAACGTCCTACAGAACGTCTTAAAGTCGTCATTTTTCAGACTCTGACCAAAATTCTTTGAGCTCAATTTACACCCTCAAGACGGGTTCTAATCGAAAAACGAAGACTATATCATGAAAAGAGAATTGTCTGAACTTTCAGAAGCTATATCGCGAATTTTCAAAACTAGACGTATAAGGGTCTTAAAACGCGTCTAAAGTGTTATGACTGTTTAAAAACAGATATGACGATATGGGTTTTTTCGCCATAGCGGACTCAAATCTCATCCAATCGATCTCAAACTTGGTCAATATGTTCATCTAGAAAATCCCGATGAGATTACGTACTTATAATGACGTCATAACGTCGTGACGTCGCGTTATGACGTCAAAATGACGTCAAAAATGAAAAATTTTCAACTTTCCGATTCCATCCTCTCCGTACTTTTTCTACTACATCTAAATGGATAAAAAATCCCAAAAATGATGCAAATTATACCAAAACTAATTGAAATTAGTAGGCCAGAAAGGTTGCCCTATGATTTGATCTACCTTTGGCACCAGTAAATTCCCTTTTGAAGCTAAATGAAGCATCTGTACCCTGTCTGTACCCTATGAAGGTTACGGTGGCAAAGGTAGCTCAAATCATAGGGCAACCTTTCTGGCCTACTAATTTCAATTAGTTTTGGTATAATACAATATACATACAAGGCACGACCATTTTGCAAACATTCGCCTGGAAAAACGGCTAAAGCTAGAGGGGGGGGTTCCAACCTATTTCTTGTATGTTTGTACGGAAAAAAACAGGGCTTTCCTCAAACAAAAAAATACAAAAAAATACAAAAAAATACAAAAAAGTACAAAAAAATACAAAAAAATAAAAACAGTTTTATATGGTAATTTACCATTATTGTTCGAACTTTTACTGTTTTTAAACATTCTTCGACGCTATTTCACGCAATTTAGCACAAAATATATACATATTTTACATATTTAGCATGCCAAAATCGCGAGAGAAATTTCCCCGAATCGCAATTTCTTACCGAGAAAATTTTCTCGAATCGTATTTTCTAAGCGAGAAATTTCCCCGAATCGCAATTTCTTACCGAGAAAATTTTCTCGAATCGTATTTTCTAAGCGAGAAATTTCCCCGAATCGCAATTTCTTACCGAGAAAATTTTCCCGAATCGTATTTTCTAAGCGAGAAATTTCCCCGAATCGCAATTTCTTACCGAGAAAATTTTCTCGAATCGTATTTTCTAAGCGAGAAGTTCCCCGAATCGCAATTTCTTACCGAGAAAATTTTCTCGAATCGTATTTTCTAAGCGAGAAATTTCCCCGAATCGCAATTTCTTACCGAGAAAATTTTCTCGAATCGTATTTTCTAAGCGAGAAATTTCCCCGAATCGCAATTTCTTACCGAGAAAATTTTCCCGAATCGTATTTTCTAAGCGAGAAATTCCCCGAATCGCAATTTCTTACCGAGAAAATTTTCCCGAATCGTATTTTTTAAGCGAGAAACTTCCCCGAATCGCAATTTCTTACCGAGAAAATTTTCTCGAATCGTATTTTCTAAGCGAGAAATTTCCCCGAATCGCAATTTCTTACCAAGAAAATTTTCCCGAATCGTATTTTCTAAGCGAGTAATTTCCCCGAATCGCAATTTCTTACCGAGAAAATTTTCTCGAATCGTATTTTCTAAGCGAGAAATTTCCTCGAATCGCAATTTCTTACCGAGAAAATTTTCTCGAATCGTATTTTCTAAGCGAGAAATTTCTCCAAATCGCAATTTCTTACCGAGAAAATTTTCTCGAATCGTATTTTCTAAGCGAGAAATTTTCCCGAATCGCAATTTCTTACCGAGAAAATTTTCTCGAATCGTATTTTCTAAGCGAGAAATTTCCCCGAATCGCAATTTCTTACCGTTTATGTATAGCTGGGTTCCGTTTATGTTCATGTACATGTATTATTTATACTTTTTTTCACGCACCCACATCCTTCATTATTTTTTTGTATTTTTTTGTACTTTTGTGTATTGTTTGTATGAAAAAAAACAGGAATTTTGGATACTTTTATGTATGGTCCGTACAAAAAAATACAAAAAAATACAAAAAAATAGGTTGGAACCCCCCCAGCTAGAGCCCTGAAATTTTAAACTTAGGTTACTCTAGCTATTCTGTGTGTAGTAGGCTATATGGCATCTTGATTAGAGATCATTAAGTCATTAATTATGCATAATTTATGTATAAATTTATGAATATCTCGGTAATGACACATACTAGAGATAAATCGACGGTTCTAACCGACGCAAAATATTTGATTTATGGGGGGTCTTACTCCGGACAATTTTCTGTAACTTTTACCGTTAAGGAGTTATATGCACATAATTATGACAATATGCATTATATCTGAATATCTCAAGTTCTACTTATGATAGCGGCTTTTCATTGGTCGCATTGGACGGAGAATAGTCAATTTATGGGGGGTCGTCCCCCGGACAAAAAGTCATATCTTGCACCGTTTAGCCGTTATTTGCATATTTATGCACCGATTCATGATTTATGCATTTTCTGAATATTTCCACTTCAGCTGGTCCTAGAAAGTTTTTATGGACATATTTCGACGCAGAATAGTCGATTTATGGGAGGTCGTCCCCCGGACAAAAAGTTGTATCTCCCACCGTTTAGCCGTTATTTGCATATTTATGCGCCGATTCATGATTTAGTGCATATTCTGAATATTTCCACTTCAGCTGGTCCTAGAAAGTTTTCATGGACATATTTCGACGCATAATAGTCGATTTATGGGGGGTCGTCCCCCGGACAAAAAGTCATATCTTGCACCGTTTAGCCGTTATTTGCATATTTATGCACCGATTCATGATTTATGCATTTTCTGAATATTTCCACTTCAGCTGGTTCTAGAAAGTTTTCATGGACATAGTTCGACGCAGAATGGTCGATTTATGGGGGGTCGTCCCCCAGACAAAAAGTTTTATCTCCCACCGTTTAGCCGTTATGTGCATATTTATGCGCCGATTCATGATTTAGTGCATATTCTGAATATTTCCACTTCAGCTGGTCCTAGAAAGTTTTTATGGACATATTTCGACGCAGAATAGTCGATTTATGGGGGGTCGTCCCCCGGACAAAAAGTTGTATCTCTCACCGTTTAGCCGTTATGTGCATATTTATGCGCCGATTCATGATTTATGCATTTTCTGAATATTTCCACTTCAGCTGGTTCTAGAAAGTTTTCATGGACATAGTTCGACGCAGAATGGTCGATTTATGGGGGGTTAGTAGAGTCGATAACTACATCGACCTCTCCCAATTGTTCCAGTTTTTGTCACATCTGTTTGGAGCCTCGACACGACCTCTAAACAGGTGTTACTTTTTCACAAACTGTTTTCATCTTGGTGTAATCAGCAGTTGAAATGTTGCTAATCATAACAAAAACCTGACTAAATTTTTTCAACTTGGGGTAAAACCATGGGTGTCAAAAGTTAGCTCTAGGTCCCCTGAGTAACCATCCGGAGACTCTAAGAGATATTTCAAGCCGTTCTCCTGTAATCATTAATCCCGGTGGAGAAAAAAATACAATGCGGACGTACGTGAGCGCTGGCAGGCTGTTTACATGTTACTGTATGTCTCTCACTCTCTCTGGAAAAACCGCACGTGCGGTTGCGCCGCGCGAGATAACTCTTTCTCAAGGGGGAGAAAAGAGAGAGACGCACATTAACGTTATACATTAAAGTTGAGGTTGTAGGCAATTGCACGTACGTCCATACTCAAATATGTGCTCTACCGGGATTAATGATTACAGGAGAACGGCTTGAAATATCTCTTGGAGTCTCCGGATGGTTACTCAGGGGACCTAGAGCTAACTTTTGACACCCATGGTTTTACCCCAAGTTGAAAAAATTTAGTCAGGTTTTTGTTATGATTAGCAACATTTCAACTGCTGATTACACCAAGATGAAAACAGTTTGTGAAAAAGTAACACCTGTTTAGAGGTCGTGTCGAGGCTCCAAACGGATGTGACAAAAACTGGAACAATTGGGAGAGGTCGATGTAGTTATCGACTCTACTAGGTCGTCCCCCAGACAAAAAGTTGTATCTCCCACCGTTTAGCCGTTATGTACATATTTATGCGCCGATTCATGATACCTGTTTACAAAAATCCTGAGAAACTAGACCAAAAAACAAAAGAAATTTGTTTGGAACACCCGTGGCCTTTTGTCGATACTTGACGCTGCGGGAAATGCACCCTTCGTCAGAGCAAGACGTGTGGAAGAGTGAGAGAGAGAGAGAGTGTGTGTGTACTGTGTGTGTGCGTGTGTTAGAACTTGGAGAGATGGCACAACGATACCTAGTAGCTCAGATTATGGGTGCATTTCCCGCAGCGTCAAGTATCGACAAAAGGCCACGGGTGTTCCAAACAAATTTCTTTTGTTTTTTGGTCTAGTAACACATAGGGGGGGGGTGACACGTAACACTTTGTAACACTTTGTAACATGTAACGTGCACAAAATATTTTCTGCACATGTTACAAAGTGTTACAAGTGTTACAAAGTGTTACAAAGTGTTACAAAGTGTTACAAAATGTTGCAAAATGTTACAAAAAATGCCCATTTTGTAACATTTTGTAACACTTTGTAACATTTTGTAACACTTTGTAACATTTTGTAACATTTTGTAACACTTTGTAACACTTTGTAACATGTAACGTGCACAAAAAGTTTTCTGCACATGTTACAAAGTGTTACAAAGTGTTACGTGTCACCCCCCCCCACATAACAGCCGTGCTAAGGTGATAACATCACCAATAAGATAGTAAGAGGTGCAGTGTCAACTGTTAAACTACTGTATCATTGACTTGTCTCATAAATGACTGAGATAATGACAAACCCTGACAAAAGTCAAAGGGTAGTTCTCTGCCAATCACTGTGTAAGACTGCGGTGCTTATCTCCTATTCTAAGCCCTAAGCGACTCAGTACCGAGGTATGTACTAAACTTACAGTAAGGGGGCCAGCCCTATACGTACAGGGGAGTGTGACTTTCCAGCCGAAGCTCGGTCAACTATAAACTGACACAGTAACTAGGTACAGTAACAGTTTCCTGGTGATCAAAGGCCCTAAATTATTATAGCTCGGTCAACTATAAACTGACACAGTAACTAGGTACAGTAACAGTTTCCTGGTGATCAAAGGCCCTAAATTATTATAGCTCGGTCAACTGTAAACTGACACAGTAACTAGGTACAGTAACAGTTTCCTGGTGATCAAAGGCCCTAAATGGGGTGATGATTGACCCATGATTTGTATTGGTTGTTGTAACATAACCCATGATCAAACCTTTAAAAAACAAACACTACACTAGTACTATCTATACCGCTGTTGAACTCGACAGATACAGATGATCCTTGTTGACTTACTCAACAAGATGATTCAACCCTTGCAGTTAAAATAAACAGCCACCACATACTGTACTAGTGCACCGAGCCACGACCCTCATGTAACAGACTGAATCACTGTCAGGCCAATGCTCTGACAGCTGAATCACCCATGATCCAACCCTATTTAAATAAACAGCCACCACGACCCACGTACCCCCCAGTTATCAATTATACCTGTTCTCCAATTCTCTCACGAGATCCCACTAAATCGGGAGCTGTTAACTTCAGATCCAACTAAAAAACCCAACAGACAGACCCAAATTTTACAACCACCTAACTAACAACTACAACGCTGTTATTTAGCAACATGTAGAGAGGAGATATAATCAGAGCAGTAGATTCCGCAGTGAAATGAGCAAGTTTCCTCTTCTCACTACCAACCACTGGAACGTATTCAGTAAGGAGCGGAACAGGTGTGCTACAAGAAAACGACACATTGGACCTGTCAGTTACCGGCAAGATGATGTGAGTAGTTACCATGGTTACCATTATAGTTACCATGGTTACCATGGTTACCATGATAGTTACCATGGTGTTCGTAGACCGCATTGTGTTTTGTTCGCGCTGAAATGCTATTAAAATGTGCTTTTATATCAGCTATATAGTTTACTACCCAGTTACTTCCTGGATTATATCTTTCTTACCTTGTTGGGACTGTGCCAATTTGACACCCATTTTGACACCTTCACGCTAGTAGACAGTAGTAACCTACGTACAACATCTAGATGATCTAGTGCGAGGGCAAATCAGCACCACGCACCAGAACTAGGTCTAGATCCCGGGGTGACCCACATCAGGAACCGACCGAATCAGGAAATACTGGTCCCTGATTGGCTGATAACGAGTCACGTGACCTAAATAACGAGTTCTGATTGGCTGTTTACTTGTTTCGGTCGGTTCCTGACCCACATCTAAAACTCTGGTCAGAACTAGTGGTCAGAGTTTTTGTGACCAAAGATGTGGGTAACCCTATCCCGGTATACAATTCTATATAAATTGAGCTCTCGAATATTGTACGTCCCTTTCAGAGCCCAACCGTCCAAGTAACTAGCCCCGCGGCGCGAGTTAAGGTATGCTGCAGTAGACCCCCCTCAGTCCTCACCCCTGGTTACCATGGTTACCACACACATGGTTACCATGGTAACCGTAGTACAGGGTGCATTTGTGTGTGTGTGTGAGTTATAGCTGTGCTAAATAACATGTGTTAGAGTTGGCATGCTAGAGTATACTTGTCATATTGCTGCCCGGCTGATCTATCCCCCTTTCACGTACAAATATAGATGTTAGTAACAGCTGTAACTACTAGTAACCAACATTCTATGTAACCATGGTAACCATTTGATATATGTTACAGACGGGAGCTGATAATGATAACTTGTTGGAGCGGGGTGGTGGAGGGAATTTCAGTGGAGCTGCTGGAGGAGAGGCGAGCATGTTACCACCTGCCTTTACTGATGAGCTAACTAGTATAGAGTTCGAGATGAGTGATATTAAGAGGAAAATGACACAACTTCAGTCTCTTCACTCAAACCATCTCAGGTAACTAATTGGTAACTAATTGGTAACTTATTGTTCCCAAATTTGTAACTAATTGGTTATTAATTGGTTACTAATTAGTAAACTAATTGGTATAATTAGTTTCCATAATTGGTAACTAATTTCCCCAATTGGTAACTGATTTCTCTAATTACCCTCCATTTTATCACATATCCACTACTACTCTAGTCTCAGTAGATTATAGCTTCCCTCCAACAGCCAATTGTATCCCCTATATTATTCCCAGGAACGCATTTGATGACGAGTCGGACAAAGAGAATGAGATTGAGATCCTGACGAAGCAGATCACACGTGGTTTCTTCAAGTGTCAAAACAGTATCAAGTTGATCGGGCAGCGGGCCAAGAATAGTAGCACACAACAACAGAGGATGGCTGCTAATATTATGTCCTCCCTCGCTACCACGTTACAGGTTCGTTATTATTAGGAACCGATCACCGAACCAGTGAATACTGGTCCCTGATTGGCTGATAACCAGTCACGTGACCTAAATAACGAGTTCTGATTGGTTGTTTAATAGTAGCACACAACAACAGAGGATGGCTGCTAATATTATGTCCTCCCTCGCTACCACGTTACAGGTACTTTATTATAGGAGTAACATGGGAAGGGGTACCGGTCAGGCCGGTTGAACCGGTTAAAATGATTTTGTTAGATGTATTGCGATTTACCTCCTTGTATTAAAAGAGGGTCTTAGCTGGGCGAGTCTAGGGTTGAAGTAACCTAGGACAGGAAACACACGGCAAGTATAATTATGCATCTAACATGGTAACCATGGTAACATCTCCCTGCAGGATGAGAGTCAGGATTTTAGGAAGTTACAAAACAGTTATCTGAACCGTCTAAAGGGCCGAGAGGAGAGGGAGAGGATGTTAGGGGTGGGTGATGACTCCTTCAAGCCCTCCTTTGAAGAGGATGCCGAGTTTATTGACAGCAAATTCACCAATCAGCAGATTCAGGTAAACATTAATTAGATGATCAATCAATTAACTAATTATAAATTAATTAACATGGGGGCAACTGGAATGCCATTTTCATGACAACATTACTATTAATTCAGTATTTAATTCAGTATTTAGTTACCCCGCAAGGGATTCACGCCCATACAGCAACCGCTCTTATCAAACCAACCCCTCCTTGCCAGATGGTGGAGCAGAACTCCCGGCAAGTGGAACAACGTGACGAGGAGATAAGAAAGATAGTAGAGAGTATAGCGGGGTTACAGGGGATATTCAAGGATTTAGCTAATTTAGTAGCGGATCAGGGCACTATATTGGATAGGATAGATTACAATATGGAACAGACTCTAGTAAAGGTAATTTTATAGTTTTGGTGATATTATTTATACATGCTCTATAAGCAGCGTCCCTTTGGGTTATCATATCTACGACAAAATTTTAAATAATTCTACATCAAGACTAATTAATTAGTTAGTTAATTAATTAATAACTTACTAATTGATAACGATAATTCTATTTTCAGGTAGAGGATGGTTTTGAGCAGTTACAAAAAGCAGAACAACACCAAAAACGAGGCCGGAAGTGCATTTTCATCATCTTCCTAGCTCTCGTTGTGTTGTGTATGATTGTGGCACTCTTTGCAATAAAACTGAAGAAGTGAAGCGAGTTACTATCACCATCACCATGGTTACTATCACCTCGGGAATCCCCCGTGGAGGACTTCTAGGAAGAAACAATCGAGATATATATTTGAGTTGCGATATTTTGTGTCGAAATTATATGTCGTGATGCCAATAGTGTTACTCTCTTGATAATATTCTGTTAAATGTCTTTCTGTAACTCTGAGTGGAGGTTGAAGCTGAGTCCTTTTAGCAGGAACCGACCGAATCAGGAAATACTGGTCCCTGATTGGCTGATAACCAGTCACGTGACCTAAATAACGAGTTCTGATTGGCTGTTTACTTGGTTCGGTCGGTTCCTGCCTTTTATTTATGAAAATTGAACGTGAATCATGCTCGGGCACAAGTCAAGTAGTATTCAACTTTTTACGTAAACTAGCAGCAATCTAACTGTCTGCAGTGGTGCTGGCACCGCGACCGACCCTAATTTTGAAGGTTTGCCCAGGTTCAGTCGGTGCCGCTAGACCCATTATTTACGAGTCTCTGAAGTTTTGTTCTTGCTGGTCAAGTGATTTATTGGTACAACTGTGAAGATGATGATGAACACCTAATTAACGTTTGTACATTTTGTGAATAACTGAGTTTTTGTTGTCTTCTGATAGTACAGCACAGTTGACCCAAATGATTTACACTTTACAGCGCGACGGAACCTGTTTTGAAACGAAACCTAAAACCAGTCAACAGTGCGCTCGTAAATCAAACCAATCAATTTGGTGGTAAATCGAAAGGATCAGCTGTGCTGTCGTGCTATAACTGTTACGTGCTGGTCGACACTCGAGTCTGGACAAACTTTGATTCGAAGTAATCAAAATCAAATCTCACATACGAAGCGAGAATAGGTTGCACTTTGTTGAGTAAGTTGCACTTGCAATGGGTCCAACATTGAGCTGTGACCTCAGCTCAGAGCGTACACCTCAATGTAGCCCCATACTTGTTGTGTACCTATACCCATACTTGTTGTGTACCCCATACTTGTTGTGTACCCCATACTTGTTGTGTACCCCTTACTCAATGTAGCCCCATGATACACCCTCTAGGTTTGAAGTGACATCGCATCGGACTCCTAATGGGCTATGAGTTGACATGCTATATACTGTCCCTCGCAGAGGAGAGACAGTGTAGCCAAGTGTAGCCTGTCAGTGACAGACAGTGACTGCATTGACAACAATGGGATGGTATTATAATACTGGTATGATAATGAGATGGGGCCCTAGTTCTGTCTGTCTGGCGCCGCGACCCATCTGAGCGCACAGATTTGAGATTTGAGAATCAAATGGGGTATGGCGCACAGATGGCACGTCACACAAGTGGTTGGGTTTTGTGATCTGCGAATGTCTCGCTGTGGGCCGTGGGGACAATCCTTCTAGAAGACCGAGCAAGTGCACGTGCAGTCGCGGCGCGCACGGTAAGATAACTGGAAGACATTCAGCTGTTCTGTTACACACACTTTCTTTGTTCGTGTATTCTTTGTTCGTGTATTCTAATTGTTCCTTCTTTTGTGCCACATTTTGTAACCTAAACCATGGCTGCATCCGGTAAAGACATCCGGTTACTAGTCGACTTGAAGGTAAATGTTGACTGTTTTAAAATATTTAGAACCATTAATTAAATCCGGTTTATAATTTTGATAAGTTTAAACAATTCCTTAATGGGGCACTATGCACTCGCCCTATCAGTCTGTCACGGGTTTCTGACATCTCTAATTTATATTCTGTGAGATCGTTCAAATCGTTAATCCTCTTGAAATCGGGAATTCTAAAATATTGGGCGATCAACAAACAATTCTGATTCTAAAGTACAATGGTATAGTTCACGATCTTCTATGATTTCAAATCCGAAAAACTCTCTAATTACTGGTCAACATTAACTAATCAATTAATTAGCTAATTAACTACAGCTCATCTATTTTCATCGTCCTCCGTACTCCTAATACTGGTCATACTATTTTGCCTTTTTCCACGCAGCACAAAGGATGGTTTAGGGGCGACTAAAGTACTGTTTTTAACTGGTTGTTGATGATGATTCTCGCTGACCTGTTTAGTCCTCTTTTTCTTCTTCTTTTTTCCTCCCCCAGAATTATCTTCCTCGCTCTCTCGACCCGAACTAGTGTTCTTTTTGGACGACCGAAATGAGGAGAAAATAGAGGTTTTCTTCCGTGGTTTCTCTCTGATGTTGTTGTTGTTGTTACCATGGTGACGAGTGGAGTCTGTACCCGATATTGGACATGATTTGGGTCGGTCTGGGTGGTCCTCGGGCTGCTGACACGAACTGAAATATAACCTATTTTTAGAACGGTCATCGACCAGTCTGAGTCTTGATCAATCAAGATGAAAATCTAAGAACACTTTCTGCCTACTACTATCCAAATATGATTTCCACTGATTTGTTTTGTTACCTGCTATCCTCCTCATTGGTTGGAAACCTCACTAACTTCCGCTTGCTCCTCAGCTCAGCTCCGTAACCACTGTCCTTATCCTCTACCTAAAATAATGCAGTTGTTGAGTTTGGAACAGTATCTCTCCGAGACTGCACTCAGAACAAGTTTACGAATTTGATTCTGTCAAACAGTTACCATGGTAACCCCACTTGCCTAATGCCTGGTCTGTTACCATGGTAACACCACTTGCCTGGTCTGTTACGATGGGTGAAGATGGTATCTGTGTACTCTCTCTATCACTGCAGCCCTCGTCAGCACTCAGATCAGTTCCATCCTTGGTATGGTTGGGAGCCCGAAGAGAGCTGTTCATGGAACAATAACTACTTGCCCTCAGATCCAAACTGTCCTCATCTCCATCAGTCGTTACGAAACTGGCGTCCTTTCTCAATCTAGATGAGGAGGGAGTTGTACTGTGATATGTATGTTTGCGAATTGCCGAATCAGTACAAAAACTCTTGATTCTTGATCCTCGGCCTATTTGTTTTTTGTCGAGTAACTAACTAACCCTTGTCTAACGATAGCGTCCCGTTCAGCTTGCCTCAGGTGTGACTGTCTGATCTCTTCCTGTTCCCTCTGCTGCCTTATGTACTCCTCTGCTATCTCCTTTAGTGTTGGCCGCAGCTTCACCGGCTTCCTGGAATTAATCAATGATTATTAACCTGTCAGAGCATGCATTGGCCTGCTGACTTGTTGAGTAAGGGGGACTCCTTACTCAACAATTGCTGACCCTTTTCTCATTTCTGCACTAAAACAGCGGTCAGTGCATCGGTCTGATAGACAATTACAATACTAGGTCATCCAATATATTTGATTGCTAATAGGCTGCCGAGGGAAAGCGGTACAAGATATTGCCTTTTTGGCCTGTGAGTAGATCATAATTGATCTATTCACAGGCCAAAAATAAGGCAATACTAAGTTTGATATTATCAAAATGATCTTATTTGACAATACATAACTTCCAATCTGGTCAAACTTCAATGTCATATCTTATTTTAGTGCTAAAAGTTGCCTGTGTAAACAAGATTTAAATGTACCAGATTTGTGATCTAATAGACCCAAATTTGAGTGATCTAATTTTTCCAGTAAATAACAAACAAGTAGTATGTAAAATGGTAACCCGCTGTATCCAATCATATGATGCTAATTAATGATCATTATATGTAGGATGCACTATTGCATGGACTAAACAAGACAATTTATTAGGAACCGACCGAATCAGGAAATACTGGTCCCTGATTGGCTGATAACCAGTCACGTGACCTTAATAACGAGTTCTGATTGGCTTGTTTACTTGTTTCGGTCGGTTCCTGCAATTTATCTGTACACAAACTTAAATGTTCTGTGCTTTTGGCGACCGATTGCAATTATACCCATGCAATTATGACCAATAAACGTTCTACCATTCCCCATGCCGTGACCGGAAAGTTAGTAAAGAGAAGTTAGCACATAACAAAGAGAGATCATGTGAGTTATCTATTTGCCTCTAGATACGGTATATGACTTCTGTAATCGACCAGGGTTAGAGTGATACGGTCTGAAGAAGGCGTGGAACTTATGCCATATAAGTAGTGGAAGACTAAGTCACTAAAAAACCGATATAAAAATGATCTTGCGAGAGTGCTCTATCCAGAGAAAAACTTGCTTTTTCTCTTTGTAAAAAAAACAGATATACATGTGAGTCAAAACATCCCAGGGTTACCTTATATCACACTGTTCCCATCCTCTGTGTTTCGTATCCTCCTCCGTCCCACTATGCCCCTCAATATCTCCACTGTGGTCCAGGTGATCTGGCCCATCATGGATCCCAGTGATCCCTGGTCTCCGAATCTTCCTCCTGAAAGAAAAGCAGAGTAGTAGGGACAGTCAGAGCATTGGCGGAGCGGGTGAGAACCGCGGGAGAGAAGAGAGTGGGGATGAAGAGATCAGGAGGATTGTATTCAAAATGGTAGGGACGGATAGAGTTGAGGTGGTAGATAGAATAGTAGATGAATAGAAGATTATGGCCACTAGAGGGTGGCTTAACTAAAAAAGCCACCCTCTAGTGAGGCGTGATAGATCATGACCGATTCTTCCACTGTTCCACTTTGTCAACCCACTCTACAGCTGTCATGTTACCCCTAGAACTACACACCTTGGCCTTTGGTTTATCGGATGACTCTGTTCTAGTTCGATGGAAAGATATAAAGATGCGGGGTATGGTTGGTAGATGACTTTCTTCTAAAGGGTAATCCATGTGGTATCCATCTAGAGATTGAATGTAATCTCAGCTCTGCAGTAAAAACATGTAAACTGGCACTATCATGCAATTCACGAGACTCAATAATTATAGTTTATGAGTTTATTGGACAAATTGATAGAATCGCTGGGTACTTAAAGACCCATTTTATAAGAAATGAAAGGAGTCAATAGACGAATCTGAATCAGTAAGCTGCACAAAAGCAAACCCCATCAATGAAAAAAGGTCTAGTTTGTTACAATTATACGGCAAGAGAAATGATCCGCCGCCCATGTCTAAATGTGCTATTTCTCAGAAATGCAATTTGTGTAGGCATATTCAACGGGTAATCTGCACACACACACACAAACGTACTGGTTGACGACGATCGGGTATAAGGCGACGGAAAATAGGGAGGGAGAGATTTAGAGACAGGGAGAGAGAGAGAGCCAGAGAAGGAGAGTGGCAGAGAGAGCCAGAGAAGGAGAGAGATAGAAAGAGAAGACGCATCCTTCGTGATTGCCTGCTAATACTGCCCTGGATAAGGTTATCATCATCTCTTCTTTTTCTCACACGATCATATCTGTTTCTCTTTCACTTTGCAACTTATCGAAATCATCCAAAAATAATTTCCTACCCTTATAATACTCTTATTTTTTTGTCGGCGGGGTGGTGTAGTGGTAACACACTGGCACGACTTAGTAGTATTATTTTTTTAATACTCTTACCAATGAAGGTGCTTAGGTGTTACCATGGTAGCCAATAAGATACGTACCCCGGTAGGTGAGCAGGGTGGTTTATCGTTGGTATACCACCGGTTACAGCACAGGTACGTATCACACATGTCCGTCGCAAAGGCATTGAAGATCTGGTCCATGTGCGAGCACCTAAAACACAGATAGAGGGGTAAAAAATACAGATAGAGGGGTAAAAAACACAGATAGAGGGGTAAAAAATACAGATAGAGGGGTAAAAACACAGATAGAGGGGTATAAAAACAACAACGAAAAAAGATAGAGGGGTAAAAAAGGTTTAAAAACAACCTAAAGGTAATAGAAAAGAGTTGTAAAGCGGATATCGGCAAAACAATGAAGTATTGTACTTTTGAAACAGACAGATGCCAAAGTAAAGACAAAAGATGTTTAATCCAGAGTGACAAATAAAACAGGTTTCTAGCACGGCCTTCTATAACTACAGATTGAACATGTTGATGACCATGACCTGATTATGCTATGGGAAAGCTATAAAGTTTGGTAAAACACGACGTACTAAAGAAGATCCATTCTTTAGAAACAATTAGCACAGAATATGAGAGACATTGGTAATTATGTTATAATTAGGTTGTCGACGGTATGATTATTTAATTGACTCTTATAAGACGTCTTATAGTTTTGCCTAGCTCGACCCTCTTCGCGAGGAAGGGTTAGAACATAACAATTATAGTTATACAGACACACCTCGATCTAACGGAATCTTTGGGGAAGGATAAATCCACGGAAAATTAAGGGTACGGTAAATCGAGATATAAATCAAAGACTAACATGAACGAATCAAAAGGTTTGATAATTGATAATGCAAACTCGCTGTTGCATTATAGGAAGCAACCAAATCTATACACATATAATGGCCACGTTCGTGATAGGAAACGAATAATAATTTATGGATATTTCTTCCCTAAAAGCTCTTTCATCAGCTGTGATGCACATGCTGCCGCGGGGCGGATGCTTTTGTTGGGTAAATTTATCCAGCTAGTCGACTGCACGTGTGTATGCAGTGATCCGCATAATAATTCAAGAGTATAATGCACACATGTGGCTCGATACTATTCAAATATACAAATTCTTTCATGCCAGCCAAAGTCATTGAAATAACTCCATGGGATGTTCTACAAATTAAAATACTAGACTAGTAGGCTGTCCAGTATAATAATTCCCCTTTGAGACTCAGCTCCTAGCACATACTGAATAGTTGAAGCCAATCCTCTAGTATTCTCTAAACATCAACTGTTGGAGTTGCTTCGACACGTGCTTAAATTGTCACATACTCAGCATTCATAAATACCATATGCCCATATATAATAATGTATTCATAACGTATTCATAACGTATTCAATGAAACATAACGACCAGTTGGAAAAAGAAAGGTTTTGAAAATTAGATGCCGTCACACATATGCACATTAATTGCTAGTTCAACCTTGGAACGTACAAAGATTGAAACATTCCAGATCACCACTAAATTAAAAGTGAGATTTATTGTGTAAAGGTTTGAGAGCGAGAGAAAGTAGTGTCTATAACTCGTAATGTTCAGTACACATTACCTCATTTAGACTTTATAACAACATTTCCGCCTTAGATGTGCTGCCCGAACTCGGATCATGTCAAGTAAAACCCATAAAATTTAACCTTTCATATTTATTCTGAAATGTTTCAATCTATTTTTAGCTAACCCAAAATGATCGCCGTCGTCATTATATCTCTGGATTCATTGGTAGTGGCATGCCCCACTAAGGAAACAGTAATAAGATTTGAAAGACGTTAAAGTTATAATACCTATAATACATATGACAAACCAGACTACAGAGGCTTGTCCCCCCACACGAAGGCATATCTTTCCAGACATGAATAACGTCTCTGAAGTTTGAGACAGGGAGATAAATACCTCACACGTAGAAATTAATTCAAAGAGTTTTGCACGTGTTAATTGCCTCCCTCCCACGAAGGCATATAATATCTCTTGATATAAATTAAGATAAGATCACATATCTGAGAATGAAATATATTTAATAATTATTCTTAATCGTCGCAAGTATAATGTAAGGCATTGATTTGATGTACAACCGGCCAATGCGATGTTCCATATATATAATGTGAAAACTGGTTTGGTAGAAAGCCCATCCCAAAAAAGCAAAAATAGCCGAAAGTAGAATTCTTAAATGGTCTAGTTAGCTGCATATCATCCATATTGGATGACCTGAAGAACATGACATAATCCTTGCTCGACCCTCTCTTGCCGTGCCCCGAGTAGGGTTAGAACATAAAAAGACGTATTATATGATCACAGCAACTACATTAGGAATATATATACATACCCATCAAGAAACGCGTAATCCTTTTTCAGCTCTGTTGAAGGTTGGGTGGCATTTATCTTCACAGGCTCCTCACAATGAGGGGTTTCCATCTTTTTGTTTATCGAACCATCTTGGGAGCTGTTGAATTGTTCATACACAGTGTCAGCCGACTCAAGGAGGTGCACATGTGTAGATGATAATGGCACTATATTAGCTGCACGTGTTGTACAAGCTGTAATGGTACAGACAGGTCGGGGCAGGCTGGGACGCAAACACGGAAGTGACCTTAGAGAGAGAGAGAGATCAGTAGACTTGGCCAAGAGTGCTGCAGTAGGCCAAGAGTGTTAGTAGGCCAAGAGTGCACTGTGCAGTAGGCCAAGAGTGTTAGTAGGCCAAGAGTGCACTGTGCAGTAGGCCAAGAGTGCACTGTGCAGTAGGCCAATAGTGCACTGTGCAGTAGGCCAAGAGTGCACTGTGCAGTAGGCCAAGAGTGCACTGTGCAGTAGGCCAAGAGTGCACTGTGCAGTAGGCCAAGAGTGCACTGTGCAGTAGGCCAAGAGTGCACTGTGCAGTAGGACAAGAGTGCACTGTGCAGTAGGCCAAGAGTGCACTGTGCAGTAGGCCAAGAGTGACTAGGCCAAGAGCTCATAAGGGTACAGTTATCAGCCAAAAGTGTTAGTAAACGTGGCCACCAAGGCTTTGTGTATCAATAAAAGATACAAGAGCGTCCGTTCTGTAAGACAAAGTCATGGTGCTGAATGCAGTGGTGGAATTGGGCTTTAGGTATAGTGAGATTCAAGATTCAAGATTCAAGATAGTGTGGAAACTATGTCTTAGTGGGCTATGATAAGTGCTAACTATAGTATCTTTAAATGTTGGAACAAGCTCTCTCACTCTCTCTCTCTCTAGACACACACACACACATGTTGTACTTAGCCTAATTACGTGTGTCTAGCTACACACGTACTCAGAGAGAGAGAGAGAGAGAGAGAGAAGATGATCCAAGATAAAAAGACAGAAGCAAAAAGAGAGATGTGTATATAGAAATTCGAGAGAGACGGCGCAGACTAAGTAGCGACTGTATCCATGGAGACCATGAAATTCGTAGATTTTCTAACTTTATCTCCCCGATTATCCAGTACCAAGCTCTCCTCCTCCTCCCTGCGTTATTCTTGCTGTCCTCTGCAAATCTTGAACACACGACACAGAGACAAAAGTAGAGATTTTGTAAAAACGATTGCGGGTAGTATATAGTAGCAGGCCGCATGAGGTAATAGAGTTCTTTAGAGGGGGTCACGTGATACAACTTGACGTCACGCTATCTGTAGTTAGGCACATGACTTGTTGAGCCCTGATCCCTTACTAAATATAGCGAAAACCATGAGACTCAGCTTTGATCAAAACTATATAGCTCATTCGAGTTAGCATCAATAATTATATAATGACTTACCCGGTCGCTTGTAGTGGGAAAACGGTAATGGAAAACGGAGATACAGTATGAAGACACGCAACCGTGGCCAATCAGGGCGCTAGTACGTGCTGAACACATGCACTTTTTGCCGCACGTTATGCAAAGTGTGCGTCTCATTACTGTATTTCCATTACGGTAATACGACTACAAGCAGTGCTGTTACTGAACTTTTACGTGTAGCATAAAAAGAACCAAATCCATTTACGAAGTTAAAATCAGCGACATAAACAATATAAACATTCAAATTTTACCTATTTAGATCTACAACCGATGATTAAAAGATATAAAAACAAATGTCAGCTTGTCACAACTCATACAGCTACGTTTCAAAATAGTCAATGTGAAAATGTGGCGCTTCTTTTGGAATCAATGATTTGCGGTCAAGAGAGATGAAAATTTTGCAATTAGCTATGGATCACAGCAAGGGCGTTTCTATCCGACCATTCATAGTTGCGATCTTGAGCTCTCACTCACAGCTTTTGACAATCTTTCCCGGATGTGGGAGAGTGGGAGAAATACATTGAGATAGAAACGAAAAGTATTTTAAAGTTTTTCGTAAAGGTTGTCTTTGAGTGCAAAATTGAATTGAAAGATTCTTGAATGAAAAAGGCTGCCTAAAGTTATAGTCCCCTGTAAAATAAGTGGGAATAGAGAAACTTGGCTCTATAAGAACAGATTCCTTAGAACACATGGATTAAACATTTTGTAGTGGGAAGGTAAGCAGTTATTAAAATAGCTGTAAGAATTGTATGTAGCAGGGAAAGGGACACTAAAGACTAGAGATTGTGCCAGAGAGAGAGTAAGGATCTAATAGAGAGATCGCTAAGACAGTTGTGAAAAAGAGAGAGCCAGAGTGAGACTATGACTATGATAAAGAGAGAGAGTGAGAGAGAGCCAGAGTGAGAGAGAGCCAGAGTGAGAGGGACTGCTGCTGGGTACTCAATATATTAGAGATCTGCTTCAAACATTTGTTACAGGAAGTGCGATTTTAACTGTGTGCAATTATGGTGCGACGTTTTGAGAGGCTACGGACTGTCCCATAGACCTGAATCTCCCGTTAAAACCCTCTTTTATTGGCCGTTAAAGGCTGGGCTAGAGGGATTTCTCTCTCTGACTTTTCCCAGGGTCATATTATAGTACACTTAAAATGAGATACCCCACCTATTTCACCCCTTTATCCTACTTTATCTTTATCTTCCATGAACTGCATGATGATAAACAGTTACCTGCGTCCTGCAAAGAGCAGAAATTACTTAACCGATAAACTATACCACTTACCAGTTTAAATGTTTTCTCCGTTTCTAGTCAAATTGAGCTCAAGTAAGAGTTCTGGAAGCAAAATAGAAGCACAGGCCATGCGATTTAATGGTGTTCAAATTTCAAAGTCACAGCTCATCTAAGCCTAGACAAGATGTTACTATAGATGTTATTATTCAGACGCCTGAGTGACTAGACAATTACCATGGTGACACAGTCACCCTTACAACTCACCCTTACAAGCCCGGCAAAACGAAGCTGAGAGGTGACGGCGCCGGAGAGGTAACGGCGCCACCAAACAATTACCATGGTATACCAAACAGTTTTCAAGGATGATCGATTATTTTGCATTAGTATATGAGAAAGACAGAATTGCTAGTTGTCGACATCTCGTTATTAGTTTACGAAGATTATCTAATCAAAACATCTGATTTTAGTCAATGAATTATTTAATAACTGCTCGTGCTACACGGTCACGAAACACATATACATGTGTCTCACGGAACATGTGTGTGTATATAATGGACTTGGTTGAACAAAACGAGTCCAGTGAAATGATTACAAACGTGACTCTAACGAATAACAGAGATAGAGATCATCCTGATCCTGGGAAAATACATCTTTCAAAGAAGGTTGGAACATAGAGATCAAAATATTTGAGAACACAATACCAGGAATTCAAGGCGTATAGCAGAGAGAGAGACATGGTAGAGCACACATATATTATATCTGGAAGGTGATTAGGTAAACGATTTACATTTGACACACAAGTCACAAATGGTCGCATGTGTAATCTCACAACATGATGCGTCCAACCCACGAGAGGCTGTGTCACGAACTAAACATACTACAGAAATACAGTATGCGACATGCGTTCTAATGTAACCAAAGTCTAAAGAAAATACGGTGCTACCCGCATCCTCCATATCCTTAAATCGATAGTGTTTACGCAGTGTTTACACAGTGTTTACGCAGTGTTTACGCAGTGAATACAGAGCGAATACGCAGTGAATACATCATACATTTAGAGAAAGCAGGTTAGTCGCAAGGCTGCTTGTAGTGTGGTATCGGTTAAATTATAACAGTGCTGCTAATTGTAGTCGTATTACCTTAATGGAAATTGGAAATACAGTAAGGAGACGTGCACGTTGCATAACGTGCGGCAAAAAGTGCATGTGTTCAGCAAGTACTAGCGCCCTGATTGGCCACGGTTGCGCATCGTCTTACTGTATCTCCGTTTTCCATTACCGTTTTCCCACTACAAGCGACCGTGTTATCAGTGGGGCTAAACCAAAACTCATGAACAGGTTAAGGCTCACTAGCATCTTGGGTGCGTTGGAAAGAGGACATTGAGCTCTTTCGGATGAGCCCAATAGAACTGAAGTCGGCGCAAAATGCGCAGTGTCATGGCGCAAAATGCGTGTCGGTTTTTGGACTTAATCACAACTATAATTGTGAATGAAATGATTTGAGAACAGAATATTTTTTGTGGCTGCCCCGGCCCCCTCGGCCCTCCCCCTTGGTATACATGGACAAAGTATAGCATTTTTTTGATTGAACTATAACGATATAATATTGTTAGATAAAACTATGTAGAACACAATAACAATTTTTTTAAACAAACACGATTTCATAAAGAGCTGGGAAAACTTACTCTTGAATCAGCTCATAAGGAAAAACCAGCGTGTATAATAATAGTGTACAGGGAATAGTATATTAACATCCTCCTTTTTCTGTATTGAGTTCGCAATTCATCCATGGCAATTTTGATTTGCTGCACCCCCTGTGATCACCTTGATTCTTGAAACCTGGACCCGGACCATCAGATTACTCCTGCAGAGCGGTATACGGTAGTAGTATCCAAACTCCAGATCAGAACGCCCCATATATTACAGGGAAAATAACTGTTCAACTATAATTGTCCAAATAGAGCGCAAGTATAACTCAACACTGCACAATAACAAAATCTTGCTCATCATCTTCATTTTAACAATTAACTTGTATCTCTAGTAGAGATTCTCTACTACTAATGTGTTAAGAATGGGTACTAGGAGCAGCATCAGGAGCGGTACTTCAGGAGCAGACTTCAGGATCTACTTCAGGAGCAGCTTCAAGAGTGGCTTTAGGGGCGGATGTAGGAGCGGCTTCCGGCGTGGCTTCATGGGCAGCATCAAGAGCAGCATCAGGGGCAGCTTGAGGAGCGGTACCAGAAGACGATTCTGGAGTGGCTTTAGGGGCGGATGTAGGAGCGGCTTCCGGCGTGGCTTCATGGGCAGCATCAAGAGCAGCATCAGGAGCAGCATCAGGAGCAGCATCAGGAGCGGTACCAGAAGACGATTCTGGAGTGGCTTCAGGGGCGGATGCAGGGGCGGCTTGAGGAGAAGTAAGAGGACCGGCTTCAGGAGTGGCTTCAGGGACAGGGTTAGCGTTAGCAATCTGGGGCCTTTTCAAGTAATTCCGAACAGTTGTAAAAATATCATTGTACAAAACAGGGTTCAGAACCGAGTTGAGGGGGAGGATGTTGAGGGAGAAGATTTGGTACCACGGCGACATGTCCATAATCTCAGCTGTGTGTAGGACACAGCAGATCAGAAAGGGCATCCAGCAGCAGAAATCAGTTAGACAGATCAAAGAGACCTTACGACTGAGCGAGTTGAAGACCCGGTTTCCTCGGACTTGAGATGTTTTGGCGAGAATTGCAATCGCTCCATGGCATACCGCTACGCATACAAAGCAGAGAAAATAGAAGCTATGGTAAGCCCAAACGAAAACTACCTGGGGATCATCCAGAAGGACAAATGCCTTAAACATACAGACTGGGTCATTCCCGTAGAAAGACAGCTTTTTGCCCCTTACTGGATCATAATCCTGGGAAAACATTTCAGATATCATTTCTTGGAATGTGTTCCAAGATACACTGTTGCCAGACTGTTCCTGTGCGATTTCATGACTACCATGGTAACCCCGCACAATCTTTACTAGCTGACTTTTGCCCATCACCCCAAGAAACAGTTTGATACCCTTATCAAATACAAGTCCATTGACAAACCAATCATCAAGAGCATCTATCAACGGGAAAATCGACACTGTCAGAGAGAAGAGTACGACTCCTCCGAGTAGTAGACCAACTTTAACCTTAAGCTTCCGGGTAACCTCTTCTGAACGGCGGTATCGAAGGGCCATTACTGTTCCACGCAGTCGGAAGTAGCTGACTATGGCCATTACGAGGGAAGAAATGGATGATCCAATGCTATTAAAAACCCCAATTACAGTACAGGGGGCTCCGCTAATCCATTCAAATTGATATTCACAAAATCCCGAACCGTGGATCCAGTGAACTGACGTGAGGGTTAGGAGATATGCAGATGTCAGGAGATCTCCTAAAGAAATCATCAAGACCATGCTTTGATTGATGAACTCACCACTCTTTTCTGCTTTCTGTATGCTCTGAAAACCTTTGATAATGCTACCAGTTGCAAAGATTATTCCTGCAACTCCCATGCAAAATGCAATTCCTAAAATAACCTCGTTTTTTACGACTTTTCTTCTACAACTATCATTGCATTCATCCGATAGGTCCTTGCAGTCAACCTTTCCATCACACTTCTGGCTCAAAGCAAGGAAACCCGATTTATCGGTGCATTGAAAACTGTTCGAACATTCCTCTTCATCGGATCTATCGAAACAGTCATCAACAAGGTCACACACTTTCTCGAACTGGATGCAGTTAGAGTTTTTACAAACGAAGAAGTTATTGTGGAACCGTTCGCGAGACGTTTGTACAATGGTTATTGAGCCTAGCTGTAAGTTGAGAGAATACAGTTTGCTTTTGTGATTACTACAAGTGGTATGAAGGACGGGCCTTTTCAGGGGACATGATGTGTTCAAGCATTTCCCTGAACAGCTGTAAAACACATATGCTTCTCCGTACAAGTACCTACAATCACGCTTCTTTGTTGGAAGAACTAAGTCCGTTGTAAAATTCTTCCCAAAAAACTGATGAAATGGATGGCTTAAAGTTTCCAATTGACAACGTTGCCCCGCAAGGAAAAGAAGATTTTCAAGGCCTTTCACACAAACTGCACTCCTGAGTGTTTTTCCTACTCCCGTTCTCATTTCAAACAATTTTCTGGTTATTTGTGGTCTACTTTTAGCCATGAGACAGACTCCTTCGTCACAGTTTGAGGTAGAGGAGCATAGAAGGGCGACCTCTAAAAATTGCAACCTATTATTTTTGCAAAGGAAGGCATTACTACATTTCTCAGTCGAATATTTAATCGTCCTCCTTATGCCTTTACCGCATGTTTCCCAGTCATTCTCTTCATCTTCCCCGTCTAGACAGTCTACCACTCCATCCTGGACCCAGTCCACTGGAATCTTAAGTAGCCCCTGATTTTGACTGAAACTACGAACACACGATCGTTGGGTGAGCTTTAAACACGTCTCCTTCTGTTCATCCGCACCCATAGCACAATCATTTTGACCGTTACATAACCGATGCTTATGAATGGTACAATACCGGTTCAATGTGTGACACTGGTTTTGCATGTTGTCATCACACAATATCGCATTCCCCTGACAGACAATGTAAATGGAAACTGTAGAGGGATAGCCGCCGATAAGGCAAGAACCAGCGACCTTAGCAGGATCCGAGCAGTTTGTCTGGTCCATTCCGTTATCGCAATACGATTCAGTAGCTATACCCAGAAACAAGTGGTAAATTTCCTGACTAGTGCCAGGTGCAAATGTACGGGTGAAACAACGGGACGCGTTGTATAGTGGAAACGAAGATATAAGTATAGGGCATGAGCTATAATTAGCCAATGCTTCCATAGAGCTATTGAACTTCGTGATAGGACTATTGAAGGGTGCGAAGACATAGTATATGTCTGTGGCTATATGATCCTTAACCACCTCCTTAACTACAAACCCGTAGTTATATCCATGACAAGAGCTCTCATCTACACAGGTTAGATAAAAAGGATCTATACTGCCGTTCCCAATTCGTTCCACTGCATCACAAACGCCGTCACATAATCCACCCTCCTTTATCCATATCTCTAAGCTCTCGCCATCAATAGTGTGTATTTTATACCCTACACTGGTTTGAGCACTGGGGCAGGTCTGTGATGCCGTGTGAAATCCGTACAAGTCCATCTTACTTTCATAACACAACTTCCCGCACACGGGGGACTTTTGGAAGAGTTGTTGTGAGTGTCCACAAGCCTGATACCCAATGGAATCGTTAGGGCACAGAGATGTTACATAGGCTTTGTTCGTTCTCAGTAGCGGTTGGTTCACAGAAACTTTCTGGTACATGGCGGTCGAGTTTAAACACGTCATGGTAATTTTAATTTCTCCTAAAAACAACTCTCTCGATCCACAAGATCTCACTAGAAACCCATTATCAACTGCTATTGGACACTGATGGTCACCAGAAAATACCCTTACGATACCAATGAAAAGTAGGATAGGAGAAAAGACAACCATCGGGACTCAGCTGAGATACCGGGGATACCAAAGAACGAGAAACAGTCCGCTGACCGCTCACTGCCACCTTTCAACTACTTCCACAAACAATGAAACAGAATTGTTCATTTCATTATACATAAACCAAAGACATGAAAATTCTCGGAAATGTTCAGGTCGAGCACCGTTTCAACCAATCATAGCGCAGAATAGCCCTTATGAAGCGTGGATCACGTGTGCAGTCATGCGTACTTCAGCTGGTCTGCCCTGTGATTGGTTGAAACTGGTCACGCAGTGCTCGACCTGAACATTTTGCGATAAGACTACCTCCGCACAAACAATGAATTAAATTCTTCATTGCATTTTACGTAAAGCGTAAAACAAAGACATAAGGCATTGAACTAAAGCATTCCCCTTCAAGTCTGAACCCAGGCGTGACTTCACGCACCTTTGATAATATAAAGCAGCATATTAATCTCCCCAAGAAAGCAAGATGCAGATGCAAAGATGCACTTCTAGAAGTTCTAAAAGTAGTTCCACCGAATCTCTGGTCAAATAAAAGGCGGCTGTTTCTTTTCCATTCAAACTCTTTTCCATTAATTCAAACTCGGCCAAATACTCAATCCATCTGGAGAGATGAACTGTCGGGAACTGAGTCCGAACACTAACTGCAATGAGATCAGGGCCCACGACACCGGGGGGGGGGGGGGGGGCAGGGGGGGCCGCCCCCCCCCCCCTGGGATTTACCAAACATGGGAATTTTATTGAAATATTTCGTAGAGAATGTAAAAAATGCATGAAAATCAGTTGAAATTCTAAATTTTCGGGGGCTTCGCCCCCTCCAAGGCATATATATACAGGTTCTACGTGCCTCAAATGAGTGAAAATCGGTTAAAAAGTCTAAATTTTCACCCCTTGACCTTGGTAACGAAGTTACCCCTCCCTTGCCGGCGCGCGAAGCGCGCCAAACGAAGGCCGCGAAGGTGTCTTGGATACCAACCCTTGACCCCATTCGGAGCCTGCGGCCTCCAAACCCCCTGCCACTACTCCTCTGGCGCCCCCTTCGAGACATACAGGTTCTACGTAAACAGAAAGAAGGTGGAGATGGACTTCTAAATGCCTAAAATGTGTGAAAATCGGATAAAAAGTCTAAAATTTTTCCGGGGGCTTCGCCCCCTAGACCCCCGCCAGGGGCTTCACCCCTAGACCCCATAGGGAGCCTGAGGCCTCCAAACCCCCTGCCACTGCTCCTCCGGCGCCCCCTTCGAGACATACAGGTTCTACGTAAACAGAAAGAAGGTGGAGATGGACTTCTAAATGCCTAAAATGAGTAAAAATCGGTTAAAAGTCTAAAATTTTCCACCAGGGGCTTCACCCCTGGACCCCATTGGGGGCCTGCGGCCCCTAAACCCCCTGCCGCTGCTCCTCCAGCGCCGCTTTGCGGCACCGTCTTCGTGTGCGCATCTCAAAAATTCCGGTGCTCCGCACCGGCCCCCCTGGAAAAATTCCGTGTCGTGGGCCCTGGAGATGATCACTAGTAATATTATTATTAATACTAGGATATTTTCCAGCCTACCACAACACTATCAGGATAATATATCTGTAACAGTGTTGCATAACGCGCGGCAAAAAGTGCATGTGTTCAGCGCCCTGATTGGTCACGGTTGCGCGTCGTCTTACTGTATCTCCGTTTTCCATTACCGTTTTCCCACTACAAGCGACCGTGTAAGGTATCATTGAAACACGGTATAGTAAGAAGACGGGCAAGGGTGACCAATCAGAGCGCCAGATAGACAACACACGTGTGTCCTGCAAAGTGCTAATCGCACGTGCATGAAACTGCCACGCCCTACGTTTAGCAGGCCAAGAAACCGTAATAGTCAGATACCATATCCCCACTACAAGCAGCACTTTTAAGAGTGAGTTCATCGTTTTAAAAGAATATCTGACATTTTAATTTGTATTGTATGTTGAATCGTTCAATTATTCACCAACCTCTTTTCTTTCGATGATGATATAGTGAGGTCACTGTGCGTGATCAAAGTACCAGTTACCTTGTCAAAACTTACAAAGTCTTGTCCCTATTATAGTTTATTATACTAGTCGGACCGATGATGCTGTTAGCCAATCATAGCTGACAGGTCACGTTTGAAAGGACAATGAAGAGCTATCCCTGTCAGTTTCACAAGAGCTTTCAGTTCCATAAAGGGTTAACAAATTTAAAACAAAGTAATCTCAATCGAACAAACATATTGAGTTTTGCATTGCACACATTTTACAATCAATTGAAAGATTGATAAAAATATATGTTCATCACAAATAAAATGCTGACGACTCTCTCCATCTATAACGTCTAAAGAGTTTTTTTCCCATTTTTCATAGTTTCATATTAAACCTATTGCAATCATTGGATCATAAATATATATCACACTGGTATATCGCAACCCAGTCTTTACTTCTTCTTCCCAGTCTTTACTCTTTGCTATTATAGTGGCAACTCAGATCGGCAAAGTATTTTTACTTGTTGAGACACAGTACACACATACACACGCCCTCTGTACAACAGAATTGGGGAGATAGCACACAGGCCCTGTCTGGCGCCGGCGACCCCATCTGAGCGCACTTCCAGACAGCACAGGACAGGCTTATCTCATCGATTATAGATTATAATCTACAACTTATTATGACTTGTTCAGATATATCTCATTACACAACTAGAATATATTAATCTATCAGTTTTTACGGCAGCTCTTCCTCTGTGTGAAGATATTCTCTCTAAGATTACACCCTTGCTCCACCCTCCTCTTCTGTTTAACTTCGTCCTCCTCAAACGACGACTGGTCATGTCGGGACCTCATGCTGCTCGCCTGTTGGTGGTGGTGATGCTTGTAATCAGACTCTGTTGATGCAAAGTTAGATAGTTCCTGTTTCTTCTTGATCCCGCTCGTGTTGTAGCCACTGTCAGATGAGGACTGCTGACCGTACTTCTGATCGAACTGCATCACGGGCTCGCCACTGCACGGGCTACTGCCACTGCTTTGTTCAGTGCCATTATCAGGCTGGACGTTCATGGGGGAGTTGTCACTGCTGCCCGGAGAATTATCACTGCTACCCGGAGAATTATCACTACTGCCAGGGGAATTATCACTGCTGCCAGGGGAATTGTCACTACTGTTGGGGCCAGTATTGTCGTCAGATGACACTGAAAAGAAAGGGGTGTTAGTACTATATGGTCACCATGTGGTCACTAGATTGACTACTGCAGCTGCAACTATGTAGTGTGTTCACAAGTTACTAGTTGCCTTGGTTACTAGGCTGACAGCGTTGTGGTTACCTTGGTTACTACTGCTCCGTGGTTGGTTACTGCTGCTACTCGACCACTTCTCCCTGCTTCTGTTGAAGAGGTCCACCGCTGTCAGCTGATCTTCACATTCAACTCGACCTGGAAAAGACACTGATAAAGTGGGGATAAAGTTGATCTGTGATCCACACAGAGGCGGAAATATTGTGGTAGCATTGGTTACCGTTAGTCCACTGCTGCTGGTAACCATGGCAACCATTAGACATGCAATGGAAGATTTAAAGGTGAGGTTGACTAGCAATGACGTTTCAGGAAGTCTCAGCTTACTAAACTAATCAGCGTATTCAACTAATTAAGGTATAATAATACCTGAAACGGTCTGTGTCTGCTGGATGTGTCTATTATAGTTAGTGTCTGAGGTTCGCTGACTCTGATCGCTGTTTCCTCCTCCTCCTGATGCATCTGATGCGTCCACACCGCCTACCCTCACACTTTGCATTTCCTCCATAAAGTATAGGAAGTCCTGGAAGGGTAATTGATAATTTTAATAATCAAACAATCGATAACACAGAATTATTTACTCATGAGGGACACATTGGTCACGTGCAGTTGCCAAGGTATTGGTAACACATACCTGATGACTCTTCTGGCAAGGCGTTGGGTTGTTGTTCTGGGGGATGCTCGATGTGTTCGACCATGGCTCAGGCGTGCCTGATTGTTGGTGATCTGACGGCTGAAAATAATAATAATATGTAAAGTCTTATAGAGCTTATTATTTGTTGAGATATGTACATCTCTCTCAGAAACGTCGCTTTTTACCTGCTTACTACGACGTTTCGAGGGTGCGGCGATTAGCAGAGATGAATGGGGGCATTTGCATAGAATAAGCGCCGTTTGTATACTCAATACTCTATCGTGGTTTTTCATGCCCTAAACAGAAAAATATTGGTTGAATGGAATTTCCAGGCTGGGAAACGTAGTCCCCTGTCATGATACTTCCCTCGACAAAGAATAAGAAAAAGAAGGATAATAGCCCTGCGTGACAACAGCAGACTTGGTTAGTTTGACGGGTAACATCAGATTTGGTTAGTTTTCACGGGGAATGAACAGCAATTATTTGGCGGCTTTTATTGTTTGGGACAGGGGGATTAATAAAAAGTTAATATTTCATACTACCCTGAGTATTTACCTGAAAGATGTCCCAGTAGATTGAATGTTCCCACAGATGCTTTGTCAAACAAGCCTTACTTTTATACCTCTTCTCACAGACCGGGCATACAACGAACTGAAACGGAGTAAATAAATGCAATTAAATGCTAAGTATAGAATCGAGCATGTCACAGAAGGTCCCCGGTCGAAAGATTAGTTTCCAATTTTTATGAGAGAAATTGAAGTGAAAGTCGAAGTGAAGGGAAACTAATTTTATTTTCCCCTAAAGATGGGGCTAAATATAACTGATTTTAATTCTTTACATTAATGAAGTGAACATTACTGGGGAAGTGACACTCCCTCAATCCTAAGTGTCAAGAGAAAGGGGCAACCTGTCACTCATCTTTTTAATTTCCCCTTTCTCAACTAATAATGTAATGTTGACAAGTTGATAAACTTCATTACCTGATTTGGACAATTATAGACACATCTTTGAAGGATAGTAACGACATCTTGGACAACTAAGTTTCCGTGAATCATCTGACAACGTCGCTCGGGGGTCAACGGTTGACTTAGAGGAGGTTGAGCCTGCGAGAAACCGAGGAGAGAGGAAGGGTACTGTTAAGAATAAGGAAACTACTAAAATTTAACACCGCACAAGAATCTTTCAATCATGAAAAATTGAATCATTGCGAAATAATAATTATACGAAAGCAGCTTTAGCATTGATATATATAATTGAAATCCCATCGAAACAATTGCCCTCACCAGGAAGCGACCGAAAATTCGGTGAAAAAAACCTGGTTCGGTCGTTTCCTGGTCCTTGCACGAACCTAATCTCTACGATGATTTGATTAGCTGAGATGTTTGGGTAAATCAAATAAAACAAGTTTGAATAGAGAGCAGCAATCAATTATTGTGATTTTTCGCTCACGATATATGGAGAGGGGAAGGAGGGTGGTCTGGTCCACAGAGCCCTGAGTTGGGGCGGGTAGGACGGAGTGGGATGGTAGACACCAGGCCAGAAATTACGAGCTGGTACCCCTCCTCCCAACAGGTAGCCAGGGGCCATGACAGGGTGCCGGTGGTGAAGGTGAAGGTGGTTGGGAGGAGCAGGGACACGGATCGGCCGGAACGAGCCCATGTTGCACGGGTTGAAGGACATACTGAGTAACTATATAAAACACATGATATTGCAGTAGGGAATTTGGTCGCCGCATTACAAAACTTCAAATTCGTGACAAAACAAAGTCATGAAAAAAGAACTGCAGATCTTGACAAAATGCATACATATTTACAAATAAAATGTAAAGGAGGGTAATAGAACATTGCAAAAGATCTGCAGACGACTAGACAGTGCAGTTGTGAAAGATACCAACTTACAAAAAGTACCCGAGTATGTTTATCAAAAGTACAAGTACTTTGATTTTAATTTTGCTGTGTCTGGGTTTAAAATTTTAATCTTAATTTTGCCGCAGGTATGTGCTGAACCCAAGCCAAAACAGAGAAACAGCTAGGTATCATAACAAAACGGAGAAGTACACACAACACAGAAAGTTTCTGCATACAGCGCTATAAAGAGGGAACTGCTGCTACAGGGTCGTGACAAAACGCACAACCGTACAGTCGTGACTGAAAATCTTAGCGAGGGGAGAATTAAACGGTTAAACTGTATCTTTTATGTAGTTTAGATAGTTGCGAATCCCAAATATGGCTGAAGGGAATATATAACACGTTTACCAGCAACGGAAAGAAATATCGAATACTGTGACGTGGAAAATCTATTACTACAGTCGGACCCCGATTTACCGGGATGCTCGGGGGAAAGGGTTTTGCCCGGTAAATCGGGGTCAAATTCCGTTACTTTTGATATGCTCTGTGCCGTAGACAAATAATACTCTTGGTTTCGTGGAACTTCGAATAATAGTCAACTGAATAACCGTTGAACAATAACTTCCGAATAGTAATAACTGCTGAATAAGAACTGATAATAACTGACTCTTCTATCTCCCTTCTACCCCCTAGGATGTTCCCCCCACGTGACCGTGTGGAATCACGCAGTCACGTGGGTGGAAGTCCTAGAATAAGTAGACCGGCTAGAATGTCACTGCGATAATTCAATATCTAGATAGCGGGTCAACCCAGAGCCTAATTGGGCTGCTAGGATCGGTCGGGGAATGGTGCCGTATCTCACAATCTCTCTCACACCCTCTCACTCTCTCTCCCTCTCTCTCTCTCTCTCTCTCACTCTCCGACTCAGACTCCAACTCAGACTCAGACTCATACACACTGGGCACACCATCCCCCTCCCCCTAAAAAAACTGATTAAGACTCCGTCTTAATCATTACGCTCTTTAACAACTAATATAAGATAAAAAACACTCACTAAAACACACTCACTCTAAAAAATAACACCGTGTAATAGTTCGATTGTCTTTAAAATCAATACACAGTTCAACTCTCTCTTCATCGGAAATGATCTTTGTAGTTTAGCGTTGTCATTCCTCTATCCGCCGCCGTCTTAGTCTCGTTTTCCCCATACGCCTCCTCCTCTGACTGGTGTAATGGGAGTAGGTTTTCTTCTCTTATCCTGCACCTGCTTGGGCTCCTCGATTCCTCCCTTGTGTTCCTTCAGTTTCCCAACATTAGTAACCTTCTCTGTTCCATCCTTTAACTTCACAACGTACAGGTAAGGGCTGATCACCTTCACAATAGGAAACGGACCGGCCCATCTCGACCCAAACTTGTGCACTGGGCACGTTATCTTGACATACACCAGGTCGTTGGGTTTAAAACACGGGTCATGCATCTTCTTGTCGAACTGCCGCTTTGCCATCATGATGTGGCCCTCCACGTTCTTTCTTACCCTTCTCGTCACCTCTCTGAGTTTCTTTAGCTTCTGGTAAACCTGCTGAGGTATGCCAGGGTTGCTCGTCGGCTCATCCTCACAGAGAAACAGTGCTTCAGGCACATCGGCTTCCCTACCGAACATCATCATATGAGGGGAGTATCCGGTCCTCGAGTTCTTCAGTGAGTTGAGGATGAAGTTAACTTCCCTCAAGTGCAGATCCCAGGATCTCAGATCCTCGCCTTGTAACATAGCTCGCATGACCTGGTTCACTCTCTTGTTGGTCTGTTCCGCCTTTGCGGTACTCGCTGCTTTGTAAGGACTGCCAAATGTTACCTTGACACCAAGTTGTTCAAAATATTGTTTGAAAGCTGCACTTGTGAATCCTCTGTGATTGTCGACAATTATCTCAGTGGGCCAACCGTGTCTCCAACACCAGTTCGACTTTACAACTTCTCTATCTTCAACTCCTGTCTGTGTTTTAACAGCAACTGCCTCTGTGTAGCCACTCCAAGCGTCGGTCATCGTCAGTATAGCTTTATTGCCACGTGGTGTCCCTGCTGAACCTGGTCCCTCTGGAACAAGGTGGTCCAAGATGATGGCCTGATTAAAACGATGGAACTGTACTTTGGCCATTGGAGCTTGATAGAATTTCCGAGCTTGTTTAGTCCTTCCACATGTTACACATGAGCTTACCACCAGCTCCACTTCTCGTTCCATTTTCGGCCAATAGTAGTATCGTCTGGTGAAATCCATTGTACGCTCTTGACCGGAATGACCTGTTCTCTTGGCGTGTATCTCTTGTAGCACCCACTCTCTCATCTTCTCAGGGACGACAATGAGCCATCTCTCTGAACCATCTCGAGTGTTGCGCCACTTCCTCTCTAACACACCCTCTTTGACACGTAGCAGGTTAAATTGTTTCCAAAAGGAAAGCAATTCCGGTGGTACACGATTTGTCTGGATCACCTCACGTTCTCCTGACTGAACCCAGTTTCGTACTTGCTGGATGAGGTCGTCACTCTCCTGAGTACGCTTCCACTGGTCTCGGTCAACAACTTCCATAGGCTGGATCTCCGATACTGTCTCTGTATATTCACCAGAGTTATCCTCACGGTCCATCCTAGCCTGTGGTTGTGGCTTCTCCAAGAAAGTTTCACAGTAGCACACTTTCTCCTTTTCTTTCAGCTGCACTACTGAAACTCTGCCTTCTCACATGGAACATTTGCAAGTGAATGCCTCGAATCTTGGGGTGATAAGAGATCCCTGTTCTTTTCTCGTTAAGCGTGTACTCGGTCTGGCTCCCATTACGGATTTATAGGACGAAATTGCAATGACTTCTTAATACTAATGGCTGCATTCCTCTGTGATTTTTTCCGGCTGCGGGTCTGGCGCAAGATCCAATGGGCAACTCTCCTCCGTTTGCACCGCTCGGCTGGCTCCGCCCGATGAAGGGGAGGGGGTGCGTGGCCTTCCTCTATCGCAACACCCCGAGTGAGATGTGAGATGTGAGATAGAGAGCATGAAGGCTGAAGTGGAACCGAATTCCAAGAAGCGCGTTTTGATATTTGGTGCAAAAAATAATTAGATCTGGTGAGGGGGCATCAAATACGCGATAACAAATCAAAGCATGAAGGCTCTCACTGATCGTTCCTTCTACTTCATGGCGATTCTCTATCGCAACACCCTCGTGGGTGAGATGTGGATTGAGAGATGCTGAAGTGGAACCAAATCCACGTGTCAGATATAAAGAAGCGCATTTTGATATTTGTTGCAAAAAATAATTAGATCTAGTGAGGGGCACACGTCACAACAAGTTAACGCATGACCTAGCTCTCGAGCTGCTCCATCAAAAGTTGGCCTCGCGATGAAAAAAGCAAAAGAGTGTTGGAAAGTTGCTTGAAAGAGAAAGAGTGTCAAAGAGTGTTATTATTGTCGTATTCCCCATCCTTAGAAACCGAACAGAAAGACTGCGTAGCATGGCAAAGAAAGACATCGAGGGATGAAAAAAGCAAAAGAGTGTTGGAAAGTTGCTTGAAAGAATGTCCCCCATCCTTAGAAATGAACATGAATATTGTACGTGGGATAAAAGGATTGTCTCGCTCAGACGGCGCGGAGGGAGGGTCGAACAAGGCAAGCTCAGACAACCCTCTTTTATATGAAAAGAAACAGCTGTTAAATAAATCAAAACAAGAGATTTCAATTAATATATGTCATGATTTGCTGTCGCCTGTCTTTAGCTCATTCAAAACAAGGGACACAAAAATTGAAAACTCATCGAATTTTAAACACAAAATTTAAACAATATTCCACACATGTCACACCAGTATGTTATAGCTGATCATCACATAAAAACACGGCCCTGGTCACGTGACAATAACTGCATGGTTACCATGGTAACTGCAACCATGGTTATGCACCTCACGATCTGTGACCACGACCTAACCAGCAGTTTAGATGCACTCAACAACTATCCAATTAACTGGATCACATATATGGTTTACTAGTCAGTGCAGCACGCAGGGGGAGGGGGAGGGGAGGGAAGAGTTACGATCTTGAGATAGTCTTAAGGGTACGACCTTGATTCGAGATGATTCTATTATTGAAAAAGTCAATCTCATCCCAGTACTTGTTAGTCCTCCAGAACAGCCACAGCTGCATGGGAATATCGACAAAGTAGGTGGCAAAGAAGGGAAGGGGATCTGACATGAGGAAGAGGATATCAGAGTGTTGGAAGTTGGTGAAGAGTCGAATTAGTCGGCTGGGTCGCCAGGGTGCCATGACAGCGGAGAAGAGATCGTAACCAAGGCAACGGAGAGTTCTATCTTCTTGCTCAATGATAGCTGGAATGTCGTCTCGATAGGGTGAGGTGAGCTCCAGGTTCTGAAAAAATGTCAAATTAGAGGTGTGAGATTTGAATGAGTGCAGGTACTGCAATGTCAGAAATATGAACAATATGACCATGATGAATGTTTTCGATGTTTGATGGTTCTTCGAAGAAGAATCTTCTTCATATCAGATCTATTATGGCAGGTGAGTAGAACTTCGCTCCTAATAAAAGGCTGCAATAAAAGGCCAGCGTCCAGTAATCTTTAGTAGTATAGTGTGCACAGTTGGGACCCCTTTTTCGCCCTTACTGAGGCACCATTTTGTATGTGCATGTCACGTGACTTCTGACCACCAAAATTATGCGGCGCTGGCAAGAGTTGTTCACTAGAATATCGGAGCGCCGGCAAGGGCCTTGGAATTTATTTTGGCGCTGACAAGGGCCCACATTCGCGATTGGATTTGTCAATTTTTGTTTGACATTCTCGTGGTGTAGTGATCTCACCCCTATCACATTACACTCTGCAAAATGGATATAACTTTCTCTCTCTTTTCTCGTGCCAGGTGTTCTGATACAAATAATAAATATACTACAGCGTTCCTCTAATGTTCTTTTGTTATTCTTACCGTTCTTTTGGTATTCCAGTGACTTTTCATTAGAAAGGAACGAGCCGGGAACGGTGAAAATTACAAAAGAACAGCATCGGAACGGTTTTTTGTTAGATAAGAAAAGTTGGAAAATACAAAAGAACAGTGGAAATTAGAACGGAACAACAGCGGAACGACGGCGGAACAGTAAAATGTTGTAAAATGTTTCATAAACGAAAACATGCAGTAGATACACATAAACTAGGAAACGTATTTTTACACAGGTGTTCTAAAATGATTTTGTCGTTACTTTATCATTCGTGTGTTCTTTTGGTGTTCCGGTCACTTTTCATTAAAAAGGAACGAAATGGAAACAGTGAAAATTACAAAAGAACAACAACGGAACATATTGTGATTCACTGGAACAACACCGGAACAACCGTCAACACCAGAACAGTAAAATAGCTAGTTTGGAACTATAAAGAGATTGCTTATTGCGTTCAATTCATTTAGTCATGCGAGATCTATAACGGTCACGAGTCGTCTAGAAAATGGCATAAGTGATATTTCAGATCCAGAGTCTGACTCAGATATATCTCAATCTGATAGCGAATCTTCGGACCGAGAAATACATACCAATGCTTGCTACACTGCTTTGCTTTCAAGCACGATCTTATTGACGCTGATATCAGCAAAGCTGATCTAACAGATCGCGAGAAACTCTTGTGGACGCCATTAAGGAATCAAACTCATTAATTGAAATTCGTGAAATGCTAACCCGAACCCAGAAATGTTTGATAATATTACGAACAAGCTGTTTCCGGAAACCTATGAAAATAAATGTCCTAACTGAGTAACTAGTTTCTTTCGATGTCTAGCCATGGGTATATAAGGGACAACTATCTTCATTTCTTTACAAATGATAGCTGGACTTGTGTGACCAATCGTTCCCCTTCATTTATCAACTCCTTGAGCATAAAGACCTCTATCACAAAAAGCCTCGATTAATGAAGGTATGGATACCAAAGAACTACAAATAGATGAGGATTATCCACTAGATGACACCTCTGCAGATAGCAGCGATAAAGATTCGAAAAACCTTCACCCAACACTTACTAAAGTTGTGAAAAAGCCTGAACTAAATTACAAGGAATTGTATCATGTGCGAGATCAGCACGCTCGCAAGTTTGAGCGTTTGTATAAAACAAAGCTGACAGAATCAAAACAACATTTGAGTCGCATTCGGTTATTTGAAAAGCAACTCGATGAGTTTATAACAAATTTAAGGACAGTACCTTAACGAGTTTTCCAATTCAATAATTAACTCCAAAAATATTGCTGACTTTCTAGAACTCAGTCGATTGTTGCTTCAAAGAAATTTGTCAAGGTTTCACGTAGATACCAACTTTTACAAGCTATTAAAACGTTGTGTACTGGTCTAAAGTATGTGTAATTCCATTGTTGTTTTTCAGCGAAAGAGATTAAATGAAAAAGAACGAAAAATGATTAAATTAGTTGAACAAAAGAGCGTTGAAGATATCAAAAAATTATTTTTTAAATATACTAAAGAGTTTGCAAATATATTCCAAGTTGTTGAAAAGACGTTGTTGCTTTTAAGAGATTTAGAAAATGAAAGTTTAAATGTATAGTATATTATATTTCTTTCTTTTTTTTTGAAAAAAGTTCTTTTATTTGTTTACAAACTAAAAAATAAGTAGGTTTTATTGTTCCAGTGTATCAAAATTTGTTTATATCTACTGTATGTTTCATTTATGAAACATTTTGCAAATTTTACAATATTTTACTGTTCCGCTGTCGTTCCCCTGTTGTTCCGTTCTATACCCACTGTTTTTGTATTTTCCCACTTTTCCTTTCTAACGAAAAAACGTTTCGTTGCTGTTCTTTGAAGTTTTCACTGTTCCCGTCTCGTTCCTTTCTAATGAAAAGTCACTGGAATACCAAAGAACGCTGGGAATAACAGTGTTATGACTCGTCGATAAATGAAGTAGAACATGTCTTTGGCTATATAAACCGGTGTTACCATAATTGCTACCATAAGAATCATGGACGCGTTTCTAGATACTGTGCCCGTCAAGTTTTGGGAGTTGTACCGGAAAAATTGGTCAAACTTATCGTCAGCGTACCACAAAAGGTAAACTAAAAGATATCTATCATTTTCCACTGTCACCCACTGATGGGATTTTCGGTAAACTAGATAAAATTTGGAAAACTATCAGAATGATATAAAACTGAATGTCGCATTCGGCTTTGTTATGACAAATAAACTTACTGGTGAAGTTAAATTTTATCACCCGTCTAATAACACAATGGTTTTTGAGACTGCTCAATTAATTTCTGGGCGAGAAGACGTTAAAAAAGTGAAAGAAAACATTGAACGGGAAGATCTGCTAGAAATAGCAAGGAGTTCACGACCATCTACAGAATGGAAAGTCGAAGCTGTGGTCTGCATTAGATTTGATATAATGAAGATTCAATTTTGATATTATAACTGCTAGCATTTTGTTATTCATTTATTTTTCTCGAGAAAAAACCAGTCTCTTAATTTGTTTCTAGACACAAAGTTGTTATGTTTTCGTTTACGAAACATTTTAAATATTTTACTGTTCCGCCGTCGTTCCGCTGTTGTTCCGTTCTAATTTCCATGTTCTTTTGTATTTTCCAACTTTTCTTATCTAACAAAAAACCGTTCCGATGCTGGTCTTTTGTAATTTTCACCGTTCCCGGCTCGTTCCTTTCTAATGAAAAGTCACTGGAATACCAAAAGAACGGTAAGAATAACAAAAGAACATTAGAGGAACGCTGTAGTATATTTATTATTTGTATCAGAACACCTGGCACGAGAAAAGAGAGAGAAAGTTATATCCATTTGCAGGAGTGTAATGTGATAGGGGTGAGATCACTAACACACAGAGAATGTCAAACAAAAATTGACAAATCCCAATCGCGAATGTGGGCCCTTGTCAGCGCCAAAATAAATTCCAAGGCCTTGCCGGCGCTCCCGTATTTCTAGTGAACAACTCTTGCCAGCGCCGCATAATTTTGGTGGTCAGAAGTCACGTGACATGCACATACAAAATGGTGCCTCAGTTAGGGCGAAAAAGGGGTCCCAACTGTGCACACTATACTACTATCTTTGTAATGAAATTACCCCTCAACGCGAGCGTAATAGGAGTGGCTTCGTAACCAATCACTATCTGTTGTTGAGTACTTATTAGGGGATTTTTTTTGAGAATGACAAGTCTCCACCCCTTGCTCAACATATAGCTGTCAGAGCATTGGCCTGACTCTGTTTCTGTCAACTGTGGTCAGAGCATTGGCCTGACAAACATATATAGTAATTGAGGGGAAGTGAAACCAGCGCAATGGTGAAGAATGAACTTATTGGATGCAGTTGAGTTTTCCTGCATGGTTGAGTTGTTCCAACCAAGATTGCACGAACAAGAAACAAACAAGTACTAACACACCCTTTACACCTCTTTCTGAACAAACCATACTTGCAAGTATATCTCTACACGAACAAGAAACAAACAAACAATTGTACTAACACACCCTTTACACCTCTTTCTGAACAAACCATACTTGCAAGTACATATCTCTACACGAACAAGAAACAAACTTGAACAATTGTACTAACACACCCTTTACACAGCTCTTTCTGAATAACTACCTCTACAATATCTTGTGTGTATGGATCCATGAAGTAGAAGGGCTCCGTTATCCATGGCTTGCAGTTTATCGGGTACCACAACTTGTCCTCTGGACTCTAAAGAATTCGGGCTTTTAGGACTCTAAAATGTAGAAGTATCGGCCAGCTTGTACACTGGTTCATTAAGTTTTTGTTCAGTTGAATTCAATATTTAGTGATGTACAGAATATGCAAGTCACGGCATATTAATTTTTCCTGAATTTTTTTTCTGAAGTACAGTCGGACCCCGATTTAGGGACACCCTCGGGGGAAAGGCTCTTGTCCACTAAATCGGGGTGTCCACTAAATCGGGGTCAAATAATGTTAATTTCCTATATCGGGGGAAAAAAATCCTGTCCCTAAATCGGGGTGCCACTAAATCGGGGGCCCCTAAATCGGGGTCCGACTGTATATCACTATTGCATAATATTGATATGACAACTAGATCCAAAAACCAAACAAGTTTGGTGGATAGCCGGGGCCGCAGAAATTTAAAAACGTGCGAAAGTTTTGATACATGAACTTTCGGGGCCTGGGGTGCTGTTAAATTCGCGTTTCCATGATTATAACCAGCAACATTTTCAAACTATACGCCAGGAAAACTATCGCAATGATTGCAAGTTATCATTATTTTTGATTCCACGTTATCATACATACAGCTCCACACATATCACGTATAATATACATACTGCACACAGTGGGTCGTTTCAGAGTCTGTTTTACAGAATAATAGTGTGTTTTGAAAGAACGGCTGACTATCATGGAAACGCGAATTTAACAGCACCCCAGGCCCCGAAAGTTCATGTATCAAAACTTTCGCACGTTTTTAAATTTCTGCGGCCCCGGCTATCCACCAAACTTGTTTGGTTTTTGGATCTAGTATCAGGCATTTTGTTATACTACTTAGCTGAGTTTAATAAACGTGGATTGGGGATTCACGGACTTTTTCAATCGCAGATATCCAATCTCGGACACAATTGAGAATAACGAATATGATAGTAATCGCGGACAACCAATCGCGGATAACTGATCACGAATCCGTTATAAGTTATCGCGATCTATTCTGAGTATCTTATCTGGTCCGGCTCGAAGAGCCGGACCAGATTGTGAAAGTGACTTTTTATACCCCCGGACCCCCCCCCCTCTGGCCTTAATTGTCGCGATTAGCTATCCGCGATTGGTAACTACCATATTACTCATTCGCGATGAGTTGTCGTGGTTATAGTTATCCGCGATTACTATTACATTTATTAGTTATCAGCGATTGATATCCGCGATTGGTTCTCCAAGATTATTCTCTGATTTTGATTATTAGTTACGGATAATGATCACGGATAAGCATTGATAATCAAATATATTATCTGATACAATCAGGTTCTAGATGCTAATTCGCTCTTTTCTCGGTTTTTTTAAATCGTCTTATATTTAAGACAGTCATAACTCTAGATATGACTACCCATTATAACTGAAAATGCGGCAGTAAACCTTATCTTATAAAATAAATCTGATTCAATGTTAATCTAGACTCTGAAACGCTTCTTTCTAGGCGTTTTTAAAATCGTCTTAAATTTAAGACAGTCATAAATCTAGATATGACTTCCAATTATATCTGAAATACAGCAGTTGACCTACATCGGCAAAATATATGTGATAAAATCATGATTTATAGTTTAATTTGCTCTTTTCTAGGTTTTTTGAAAATCGTCTTAAATCTTAATACAGTCAGTTGCACGTAACTGAAGAACCGTAACTCGGATTTGCTTGAAATTTTGATCGTGTGTTCAAGATGTCAAGACAACATTACGTACCAAGCGGCGTATTCGTAGAACGACGGAAAGGCTGTCTTAGACGCCGAAGAAAACTTAAGACAGTCATAACTTTTGTTATGACTGTCCGTTTTCTCTGTCCAAGCTTTAATACAAGGTACATCACTAGACCTACCGACTCCCAAAGTTTCATGGTGATAGCTTTAAAACTCTGGCCTCTATTAACTACGCAAAAAAGTGGTTATTTTACGGTCGTTCGTGACGCGAAAAACGGACATTTTGTCTAAAATACGACCCTCTGTAACGTAAAAACCGTAACTCCGATTTGCATGAAATTTTGAACGTGTGCTCTAGATGTCAAGGCAACACGAACTACCAAGCGGCAAGTTCGTAGGACAACGGGAAGGTTGTCTAAAACAAAGTTGAAATTGCCGATTTCAGACAATAAGTATAGTAGCGCTGTCAAAATTTTCAAAAATTTTCAAAAAATTCAAAAAATTTTTTTTTCGCAATTTCGATTTTCCATTCACTGGAAGCATGAATGCTTGGAAAATGGACATTTTTAAGGGACGGATGGTTGGGGGGAGGGAGGATTGGGCCCCGGGCGCTTGCCAGCGCTATGATTCTTTGATTAAACTCTGATTAAACTAACACAGAAATAATTCTCTGATTACATATACAATGATCTGTTGTAATAATATGGACTATTGAGACTCAACACTACTTTAAACAAATTATTTTCGCTGATTGTACGGCAAAAATTTCCGTAATTATTGATCCTGATATCCAACGAGTCTCAATTGTCCATATTATTACAACACTGTTGTATGTATATGTATATGTAATACAGCAGAATTATACCATCATGAGACTCATGGACAACCAAACGATGGTTATATCACGGTCGCTTGTAGTGGAAAAACGGTAATGGAAAACAGAGATACAGTAAGACGACACGCAACCGTGGCCAATCAGGGCGCTAGTACGTGCTGAACAAATGCACTTTTTGCTGTGCGTTATGCAAAGTGTGCGTCTCGTTACAGTATTTCCATTACGGTAATGCGACTACAAGCAGCACTGTGAATGTCAATTGATACCTTCATAAAGTCAAAGGAAAGCCATCCCTCAATGTCGGTGGGGTACCTCTCCACAAATATCTCACTCCACTCTGCCACCGGTTGGGTAATGCATCGTTCCGTTACCGTTGCCATGGTAGTCTCCCCTTCCCTTCTTCGTGTGATCGCCTGTCCAACGAGACGGGGAATATTTTTAATGAAAAACTTTTTGATAGGAAATATTCGTGTGTTGTCGGACAACACACGAATATTGTCCTGTCGTTTGTTAAGTTTGTGTGTGTTGCGGCCCTCTTTTAATATAACTAATGGATATTTCATCGTGGGTTTTAGTTAGGCGAGAGCATCATGTCTTGACTAACGACTCGACGTGTTAACCACTCTTCGTGTGACACTGCCTACGTAGGTTAACTGAAGATAGTATAACTATTCTGATTGGCGTATAGTTATTCAATCATGCAATTATAGTAAGTTAATTTTGAATAAAAACGAGATCTGGTAGGATATATCGTTTAAAATATTTGAGTCGAATTTCCTCTAAAGTGCGTCACTGGGCATAAACGGTGCTAGCAGGACTGGCAAGGTAGTTAAAGCATATTATATAGTTATGTAGTAGCTATAATCACGCTATAATCACGCAGAAGAGAAGGAGGTTTCGTGTTCATGCTTAATAGTATCAGTATATAACTAAAACCACGATGATATGATCACGATTGATTGGCACGGGTGACTTCTTACTGTTACCATTGTTGAGTAAGGGCCGTTACTCAACAAGTGTTACCATGATTAAGTAAATCATTTAGTAAATGATTTAGTAAATCATTTACTAAATCATTTACTTTGACTCCATCCTACTCAGTAGGTGAAATTTAGATGAACCACAGGTCCACAGGACTAGTGTGTGACTGTGATCTGGAAAGCTCCATTCTCAGACCACAGTCAGGAAATACCTGGTCCCTGATTGGCTGATAACCAGTCACGTGACCTAAATAACGTGTTCTGATTGGTTGTTTACTTTGTGACAAGAAGACAGAGCCATCTTTGACAAGTAATTTTACGTTTTAGAATTCAGAGAAACCGAAAGGTCCATTTCCAGAAATTCCCAACCCCTGATCAAGAACCCCTTGCCTTTGGTACCATTGCTACCTCTTCGCTATCGTGCTGTGTAAAATTCACAAGAAGTTGGTAATATTCACACACTGAATGTCACAAACATCTTGTCTAAGTATACCCTAAGATTCTGATTTGGACTCACATGTGCAATTGCTTTGCGGTTAGCGTAGAGAGAGCAAATGGAAATCACGGGGGCATCGCACTTCTCTATCCTCAACAGGGGGGTATGGCTTGTTATGTGCTGGGCCAGCATATTCACCTGTGTAGGGGACAAGCGTTGCAGGGGAACCTGATGTTAATATTAATAATGTTATAGGGGGTGTGGCTTGTTATGTGCTGGGCCAGCATATTCACCTGTGTAGGGGACAAGCGTTCATGGGGGAACCTGATGTTAATATTAATAATGTTTGGATACAACTAATGCAGTCGGACCCCGATTTACCGGGATGCTCCGGGGAAAGAGTTTTTCCCGGTAAATCGGGGTCCTACTGTATAACAACTTTGGTACAGCTGGGTCACGTATTTCTAGGACTCGATCACACCAGCTGGGGGAACATATATTTACCTGTTTTTGGTCAGTTGGTGTCGAGACAAGCTTGGCCCCCCACGAATTCCTCCGATGAGCACGGTAAACATATGGGTGGTTTTCGAAGGTAAATCCCTTTAATGCTCCCTTATCGGTCAACAGCTGTTAAATAAGGAAGGGTGTTTAAGAGCGCCATGAGAATCAAGCATGTATTTAACAACATAGTCCTAGTGATGGTACCGCATGGGTGAGAATCAAGCATGTATTTTACAAAACCACCCACAAAGTTTTAGCACAAGTCCTATGGTTTTAAACAGTGGTAAAGGTACCACATGTGTAACACGTGTTATAAGTAGTACTGCACGTGCAGTAATTTACCTTGTAATCGGGGACTTTGCAGTTTTGTTCCCGTGCGGCCGTATAGAAGGTGTTTAGGTCGGTCAACTTGAGAGCCTCCATGGGCGGCAGACTTAGCAGGTCCAGGGTGTCTATTACTTTCTCTATCGCCTGCATGGGAGAAAAGTGGATGGAATAGATGCAACAAAATGATATGCAGATCACTTCCCAGTTCCCAGCCACCTAAAACGAAGCCTTTCGCCCGACGCCCAAACAGGACAAGTTAATTAACAAACAAACTAATTACCTGGTGATCCTCACTGCAACTGAAGTGGTTCAAAGGAATGAGAAGAGATGGTTTTACTTCAAATAGGATGTTCCATAACGTGTCAATGTAGATGTCCGGTCCTGAACCAACCGGCGGCTGAAATATATAGTTCGGATATAATAAGAGATTCGCAATCAAAACTGTCACCAAAGTATTTAGAAGCTAAGTCGTTTAAAGTCAACGTATATCACAACTACAGACACACTTCACGTACTATTTAACCCATCTTACACACAAAAAGGGCTGGAGAAAATAAATGGTAATAGTGGGAGGGATTACTCACCTCTACAAACTCAATTTTCAAACAAACAAACAAAATCAATTGATTTAATAAGATCGGTTACCATGTCACCATGACAACCTCACCTAAACTCACCTCAAAAGGGTCTGGAAGCCAGTGAAATGTGTCGCATGCCCGAGACCAGGCTAGAGGCGCACAAATGTACCGCCTACTCTCCATTCCTATTACGGTGTAGCCCATTGACCTGTGTTAAAAGGAGTCGTTATGTTCTAACCCGGGGTGGAACAGGCTCGAACACTAGGCAACAAGGGAGTTGCAAGAATTCAGTTTTTCATAGTTGGTACTTATAGTAGCATATTGACATGTATATGGGAGTGGCCAGTTGGTACATGGTATACCGTGATGGTAGACAACTTGGAGAGGGGAGACGATCTTATTTTCCATTATTTACTAATGAAATGGATAATGAACTGACATGACACGATCTTATTTTCCATTAATGAACTGGTACTGGAAGAAAAATGGAATAATTACTTGAAATGCCTAGCAATGTGAATGCTCAGCGGGGACCGTGCCCCAATTATCGCCACGGAATGGTTCGAGTATGTCTTTCCCCAAATCCCCGATAAGAGCAATCTGTAGATAATGCAGAGAATCCATATCGGTAGAAACAAGATGACAGCCTAGGAAAATGAGTAATATGACGTTATTATGGACCTCGATCTACCGGGTCCCGATTTACCGGGCAAACCCCTTTCCCCCGAGTATCCCGGTAAATCGGGGTCCGACTGTATTAGCCAACAAGGGTAGTTTTATTGCCTAATAGGGAGTAGTAAGATTAGTTTAATAAAGAGTTAGTTAGATGTCATGCAAACTTTTCATAATCTGTAATGGGTCAGAACTCAGAAGACGTCATATCAAGACACGTCATATCAAGACGTGTTTCTTTTTGTAATCGCTCTCGCTCGTGCCCTAAATTCTAACTGTTTTTCAGTGAGCCGGTACACGTCATGAATTAAGTAATACTAATTAATTAGTAATAATACTTTTCATAATCCGACATAATCTGTAATGATAGAAACCTGATGAAAGCGTCAGAAGATCGGTATTTGGTGCCGTCACAGTATGGCGTCAATACCTCACCCTAAATTCTAACTGTTTTTCAGTGAGCTGGTACACGTCATGAATCATGATACTAATTAATTAATTAGTCACGATACTAATTAATTAATTAGTCACGATACTAATTAATTAATTAGTCACGGTACTAATTAATTAATTAATTACTAACCATGGTGATGTAGTGGAATGTTTTGAAGGTTAGTCTAATGGACTCTCCCCAGGTTAACCTAGGTTTAACTGCCGCGGCTACAGGTGCTGCTGCAGTCTTATTGATGTTGAGTTGCTGACGCGAGGGTTGTCGTCGGAGCTGGAACTTTTCCTCCCGATCCTTCTGGACTTTATTCAAAACTTGATTGATATCTGAAATACGTAACTTGGTTTATATCTGAAATGTAACTTGGTTAATATCTGAAATGTAACTTGATTGATATCTGAAATGTAACTTGGTGTATATCTGAAATGTAACACTAATAGCCAAGGGGATTCGGTACTTGGTATCATGTATAATGACTATATTGACTATCCAAAGAAGAATGAAATTTCCATGCACGATATTACATTATTACCCGAAGCTTTAGACTCATCTTTGAAACATTCACTTTTACCTACTACTACTACCTTATTCAAACATTTGATTTTTTAAATTCGGTAGAGTTACAAACTTACAATTTGGCCGAGCCCGTGTGTAAAATTCAAGTTCATTCCCCACACAGTTCATAAATTACAGAACTCTCGCATTGTATATATCCCTTTGCAAAACAAAAAGACTTTTTAAATAAATGAAGAGTGAAGATGCTGGATGACAATTACAATAACATAAGAGCAGATTGAATGTAGACACTGTCTGTATACAGCTGGTATAATGGGCTATTTGGAATCTCCAGGACTTTAAACTTAAACGAAAGAAGCTGGGAAAGAATCAAATCCTCAAACCCTTGATATGTATGTCACAAAATTCAAGGAACAAAATATACTTGGTTGAGGAAGGAAAACTACAAACAAACAAGTGCTTACTGGATAAATTATGCTCAAAACTCGACATGTGTTTAAAAGTACTTCTCGCCTATCTACAATTTCCGGCTGCTCTCTTATCTATCGCTGTTCCCTACTGCACTTCTCTCTCTCTCTCTCTCTCTCTCCCCCCCTCTCTCTCTCTCTTTCTCTCTCTCTCTCTCTCTCTCTCTCTCTCTCTCTCTCTCTCTCTCTCTCCCTCTCTCTCTCTCTCTCCTCTCTCTCTCTCTCTCTCTCTCTCTCTCTCTCTCTCTCTCTCTCTCTCTCTCTCTCTCTCTCTCTCTCTCTCTCTCTCTCTCTCTCTCTTTCTCTCTCAATTCCGCATTGGTACTCAAGTGAAGAAGATAATTGTGTGTACACTGGGAGAGAGAGAGAGACAGAGATAGAGCATAGGCATACATTCGAGGACAAGCTCATCGCTGTAAATGTGTATCTTACCTCCTCTTACTATCTAAATTCTATCTTTCTTTCTACGGTATCTCTATACAGGTGTAATTTATATCTACCGGTCACTATCTCTCTATATCTACCGGTCACTATATCTTCAATTCTTGAGAAACGTCAATTGTGGTAACACTTTCATATCTCTCTCTCTTATCACTTCTATCTTATCTCTCTCTTATCACTTCCATCCTATCTCTCTCTTATCAACTCTATCCTATATCATCTTATCATTACGCACTCTCCTTACATGCTCTAATTCCTAAATGGAAATGACTCGCCAGCATCTCTCTATCTAAACAGTGTTTAGTATGATGGTGGAAGTTCTCGAACCGATTACAGTCTTGGACGACTGACAACATACCAAGATCAGTTCTTAAGAAGACTGAGGAAAGTCCTGGAACGTTCTATAAGTGGATGACATATATTAATAAGTGATGATGTGCATAGTGAAAAGATTACATAACAAGAAAATGGAGGAAAAGTCATACAAAGGAAATAAAAGTCATAAGAATTATCGTCAAGTTAACTTGTGAAGACAATTGTATAGATGGTCAGCATCGGCTAATAAAACTTGCTAGGCTCAGTGCTCACGGACACAGTACCAAACCCACAGGATATTCCAATATACGCAGCCTAGTGGGCTACTATAATATCCTAATAATTAGGATATACATGCAGAAAAAAAACCACAATTCATCAAGCAGAAAAAAAACCACATTTCTTGACCTCATATTCGAACGGAGGAACAAGGTCTTTGGAACAGAGAGCGGCCACTCAGTCTCCTATATATCTCTCTTGATCTTGTTTTGTGATATACAGAATTAGCGATCAAGTGTGTCTAGTTAGTGAGCGTCCTTATGTCGCTATAGCAACTACTGCAATCTTGAAGGGATCTTGGTAAATCCCATGAACCGTTTATGTTGCAGTCTGCACATTTGTAGAGTAACCCCTTACTCGACAAGTCTGCATGGGAAGTAGGCAATGATCACATGCTCATTGTATATCCTGTCACATTGCAACATTGTGGAGTATCACTTGGGACCAAACTGAATTATTTTAGCTGGTACTCACGGGGTTCTCCATTTTCTAAAAAGCGCAGGGATTACGCAAGGATTACGCAAGGAAATACAGAACACATCAGTATCATGGCAACTGGCCAACTTCAGATTCAGCTGCCGGTTCACATGGTGAATTCATTCTAAAGTTGTCGAATTTTGTACTGATATAGTACTCGAAGGCAATATAGTACTCGAATGCAATTTTAAATCTTGCGATGACAACCTTTAAAAAAACCTTAAAAAAACCTTTTAAACTTTCACTTTAAACTTGCCGAATGATTTGATTTCATTCTTGTTTCTTTATTAAACTAAGTATCTTTAACGAGCAGGTAAACTACCTGTAAAGCAACATACGTGCTGGTAACAATGTCGAATACTTAACAGTAAAAGTGTCCATGTTATGGTTGAAAATGACCGAGTTATGGCGTGAAACGTCTCAAAATGGTAACAAAAAGTTGACTTTTAAAATTGTTCTTTGCAACTTTTGTAGTCGAAGGGGGCTCTACTTTTGTGCACATGTTATAAACCAGGAACCGACCGAAGCAAGTAAACAACCAATCAGAACTCGTTATTTAGGTCACGTGACTGGTTATCAGCCAATCAGGGACCAGTATTTCCTGATTCGGTCGGTTCCTGTTATAAACTTACCGACATCCTGAAGTGGGTTTGTGTATGTCTGGGAGGTAACGGAGGATCGTCTGGAGCTGTTGTTAGAGCCAACACTGTGCTGGTGGACGATTCCAGGAACCCCGGTTAACTTGCCCCATATCCCCTCATTCATGATCTATAGATTTAGCTGGAAATAGATAGAGAATAGAGATAAGAAACAAACACATTATTCCCTCATTTTTGATCTATAGATACTTCTGGAAATAGATAAAGATAAGACTCAAACACAATTAGAATTTAACATAGAAATTCAACAAGAGAATGTAACAAAGGATCAGGAATTAAGCACAGAATTAAGCACATGAGCTGAACAGTAACTATCATATACTACTGCAAGATCGGTTAAATCAGGTAATCGGAGATTACTGGTAATTGATAGGAAGAATCATGGCAATTAATATTATACTTCTGAAATCTGAAACAATTAACAGTTTGATAATCAGATCACAATTGAGCAAACATTTAGACCTACTTCCGTAAAGTTAGGGCCTGTTTGTTTGTAAGTGCCGAGATAAAGCTCTTTCTTGCATGAAAGGACTTGAACAAAGGCCGTGTGACTAAACAAAAGGCAGCTACAATGATAAACATTGTGTTTAACAAAACAAAGCTTAAGTGATTAAAACAGATAATAGCTGTGTATTATGTATATACAGTCGGACTCCGATTTACCGATCACCGCACCGATATACCAGAATCCCGGGTACCCCTGTAAATCGGGGTCCGGCTGTATCACGTTTACCAGTTGCTTAGTTTGAAAATCAAAATCAAATCGTGGAATTTAAAAAATAGGTACTGATATTCCCTGGACGATGGCATGTAGTATACAAGATTTACTAAGGCTTAATTAACAAAGACATACTCTAACTGTTTAATACGAAATGTTAAAATCACAACTTGTGGAACGTAGATTTTGGCTCTAAAAATAATAATAATGTCTTTACTGATTATCAAATGAGAGAAGATGTAGAAGAAAAGGAATCGGAAGAGAAGAGGTTCTAACCTGTTGCAGCTTTGTACTCTTCTAGAAGTTTCTAACTACAAAGCATGTGAGCGATTAAATATATTCACGTTATTAATAAGAACAATTATCGTTTATTAACAAATTCTGCAGATAAGACGAATATTTGATAGGTTTTATAATGTGGCTTATTATTCTAATATGCGAAGAAAACAATGGAATATATTGAACGTGAGTCTCATCTCATTTCGAAGCTCTATTATAAAGTCTCTCCTTTTTTAAGTTATATTTTCTCGCATAGTCTCATAGTCCACATGTCCATCTTTCTCTCTCTCTCTCTCTCTCTCTCTCTCTCTCTCTCTCTCTCTCTCTCTCTCTTTTTTTTTCGTCAGCTGGTCGATAACGAGGCCAGGCTATTGGAGAAAAGTATGATAATTGTTGAGGTTGGTTTAACAAATGAGAAGTCTTTTCGTTTGATCGCTCCCTCTCTCTATTTCTGAATCTCTCTTCTATCTCTCTATCTATCTATCTCTTTACCTCTCCATCTCTTATATCTATGCTACCGTAGCCCATTAAATACCCGCTGCAAGATATACGGAAGTAAGGTCGAAACAACTTTCCTCATCTACCAGTAGTGGCACGATCTAGACTTGAATTGTTTATACTCAATACTGACTTACTACCGATTGAAGATCTAGACGCTATTGTGACAAGTGAAACAAGGTTTTACAAAATCTTTTTGTAAAACCTTGTTTCACTTGTCACAATAGTTCAGCTCTCCGCATCCCCGGATCGAGCACTCTACCAGGATACAAACTTCTAAATCTAACTAGAAGATCTAGACGCATAATAAACATGGAAGTAGCAAGTTAAGAATGGAATGATAATAGTAGTATATAATCTATAAGACTTCTCGTTGGATAGCCGCCAAATTTAACTCCAAGTTATTTCCAAAATGATTATTTTTAACCAGTCCAGCCTTTTCCCTGCCCTATTTAAGACATCACTCCCACCTTGTGACTCGGTATAACTAAGAAATACGCTTCTAACGGAACAATTTGGATGCGGTCTCTGACCTAAGACTCTTACGTAGTAAGATAAGAGAGAGATTGATAATAGGCCACAATTTCCATTTAGGAAGACCCGCGAAAAACCACTTAATTGGCCTCCTAGGTCGTGTTCAAAGAATCTTTGCTATTAAAAGCACTAGCCTAACCTCTAAACGACATTTCTCCCACGGCCCTAATTCTTATCTCTCTGTATCTCGATAAAGAGATCTCTCTGTATTAAACGAGACTGGTTTTGTGGGTGCGGTCAGGCAGCTAGAAAAAAGAATCACATGACCGCGAAATGATTGGTCACTTTCACTAAATCTGTTATGTTAAAAACAGCTAAGTATATTATATAAAAAGAGTGACGCACGACTAGTGACAGTAGGGCAGGTCGATAGGAAAAGCCTACATTTAAAGACGGCAATTTTCCAAGAGAGCAATTAAATGAGAAAATGCAGTACTAGTATATCGGAGTCCATCATGAGAACGTCTACAGTTAGCTATTAAGAAGATGAAAATGGTCGAATGAAGCACGGTAAGGGATCAATGATGCAGATCACTAGTCATTGTCTTCCAGACCCCGGTGTAAATGGTAAACGCAAAGCCAGTGCCTCCCTTTAAACCTGACTTACAACTAAAAAACTTCCCCTTTTTAGAAAAATAGTTCAAATACTCTTTGCTTCCGAAACGAAAGGTTTTGGATTAAAATGATATGGTGGCAGGTTACTAGATGAATTTAAAAGACAAACCCCGTCGTCGAAGGCAACTTCAACTAGCGAAGAATAAGAACAAATTCTGTTGAACTGGAAGTTAATTTAATTAAAAACTAGATAATATCGCAGAGCCGATATCATGAGAACAAAATAACTGGCGTATACAGGACCAACCAATATAATGTCCACGTCCGATATTAAGTTGCCCTTACTATCCTATCCCTCTCTCTCTCTCTCTCTCTGCCTCTATCTCTCTCCTCCCTCTCTCTCTCTCTCTCTCTCTCTCTCTCTCTCTCTCTCTCTCTCTCTCTCTCTCTCTCTCTCTCTCCCTCTCTCTCTCTCTCTCTCTCTCTCTCTCTCTCTCTCTCTCCTCCCTCTCCTTCTTTCTCTCTGTTGTTACCTCGTTACTCGTAGAGAATCGGTCTCTTCCTGTACGAGTCGAAGATATAGGCTGAGAAAGGATAAAATAGATAGAGATGGATACAGAAAATAGATAGAAAGAGAGACAGTAGTCGTTAGAAAGAACTTAAAGTAAATCTTTGGCCGTTGTGTGACGTAAATTGAAAACCAAGAACCGACCGAAATAAGTAAACAACCAATCAGAACTCTTTATTTAGGTCACGTGACTCGTTATCAGCCAATCAGGGACCAGTATTTCCTGATTCGGTCGGTTCCTGTTGAAAACCAAGTTTTATCAGCAGTAATGCCAGTAAGGGGAAACTCTAACTGAATGGCATCCCATTAATGGGATCCCATCAACAGTAAAACTCTAACTGATAATGGACCGCAGTGATGGTTCTTTCTCTGTATTCTCTCTGTAGGCAGTACATCTATGTACTGCCTACAGAGAGAATACAGAGAAAGAACTATAGGGCATGCCCGGGCACGGGCGCGCACACAGAGAGAATACAGAGAAAGAACCATCACTGTGGTCCATTATCAGTTAGAGTTTTACTGTTGATGGGATCCCATTAATGGGATGCCATTCAATTAGAGTTTCCCCTAATAGACTAATAGAGTCGTTGGTCTCAAATAATCGATGATTATCTACAATACAAAGGGCACTTATTACGACCATGATATAAGCACTTCACGATTCTTGACTGATCACGAACAATCAGGAGTATTCGAGCCAAAGTATAAGTTGTCCATAAAAATTGATTGTCCAATATTAGCGTACAAAATTTTCAAATAATCAAATAAGATGGCATAAAAACACTCATTCATTGGACACGTCTTTACTAACTCCCTCCTTCTCCTCTTGGGTATTTAGTCGGTGTTCTAGATGTTTACAAAGTTCTTCTAGCTCGTTTATGCGGCGCTGGTTTTCGCTCTCCTGATGGGATAAGAATATGATGATTGTTGATCAATTAATAAAAATTAGGTTAGTACTGGTGTACCCAACTGAATTGGATTGACTGAGTGTGGTACCTGTTCATTATCTTCTCTATTCAGCGCAGGTTTCTCTTCAAGATCATTCAGAGCACTATCAAGAGCTTGCTGCTTTGCTTCAACCAAGTTTATCTGTCGATCAGATAGAGATCATTACTTGAAATTAACAAATTAACCCTTTCCATAATCTAATAAGCTGATCATCTATTCATGACAGCTCCTCAGCAACGGCAAAGTTCAAACCCTAACCTGTTCTTCCAATCCCTTAATCTGACTCTCACAACTCCTCACAGCCTCCCAGACTCCCCCCATTTCCTCCTCCTCTCGATCTCCCACCGCCGCAACCTTGCTCTCAATATCAACCAACGTCACGGCAATATCCTCTTTGAGAGTTTCAAGACCGTCTGTAGTTTTCGCTAACTCCCGGGATAACCATGTTTGTTCCAGTTTCATGCGCTTGTTTAGTGTTCTAAAGCGATCGTTTACTTCATCCATGTCTAAAGAATTGCCGTTCGGTGATTCCATCGGAGATCTGAAATGATAGAACAAGTAATCGGATATAACCATTTAGGTTAGGCTAGGAGTTAAGTTACTGAGTTAGGTTCCTTGAAGAGATATGTATAGTCTGGAAGACACAGTCGATCGTGTAGTATGAACATTGAACAGTCTTGAAACCGCTGCCGCTTGTTATAGTGGCATTACCGTAATGGAATTACAGTAATAAGACGCAGACATTGCATAACACGCGGCAAAAAGTGCATGTGTCAGCACGTACTAGCTAGCTCACTGATTGGCCACAGTTGCGTGCCTTCTTACCGTATCTCCATTTTCCATTACCGTTTTCCCACTACAATCGACCGTGTCTGGTTTTGAATATAATAATCGACACTACTATAAAACACGCACCTTGATAATATATCCTCGAGTTGAACAATTCTTTCTTCCAGTGAATCTATATAGCTCAGCTGGCCCTCCTCCTGTCTCCTATACCTCTCCCGCTCCTGCAACGACTCCTGATGCATCACTTGGATCATACTCAGCATTTGGTGTGATATCTTGTCGAGATCTGAGAGATATAAGTTAGTGTGATATCTTGTCAAGATATCTATGAGAGAAGTTGGTGTGATATCTTGTCGAGATCTGAAAGAACATTTCACCACTATTATATCTGTACCTGATTTTCGGTGGAAATGAACCTTATATTGGTTTCATGGATTTCATTCCTGATTTTATTTATTTGGTACGTACGTGTCTTTAGAAGACTTCATGACGTCAGCTACGTGATCACGATTCATGATAATGATCATAACTTATAATGCTGCTTTGCGTTACCATGAATGGAATTTTAATGATGGAAGACTTACTATTGATGTTCTCAAATGATGGGGCGTCATTGGAATTTTAATGGTGAAGCCATACTATTGATTTTGCCAAATAATGGAGCGTGGATGGAATTTTAATGAATAACGATGTAAGACTTCTGACTTAAAGCAAATCAAAGGCGACCTGGATAAATCCAGGTCCACTGTAACATCACCAGCTGCCATCAAAGATCACTTACTATTGATTTTGTCGTTGTATCGAGCCTCGTGTTCCTTTGATCGCATCTCTAACTGCTTCTTCAGCTCCATGACGTCAATCGACAACCGTTTAACTGACACCTGCGTGGGTTGGTGGTTAACCAGTGCAGCAGCATCTGATGGGGTGACGGGGTGGTTAACCAGTGATCCAGCATCTGATGGGGTGACGGGGTGGTTAACCAGTGCAGCATATGATGGGGTGACGGGGTGGTTAACTGGTCCATCTGATGCAGGGAATATGGTTGGGGTGGGGAAATCAGAGAGGGGATCGTGACTCTGCCTACGTGGGTGAGCTGGATGATCAACGTGCTAAAAATAGTTAGTGTGCAAATTATTTTACAAATGAGGTAACTATGTCCTCCACGAAGATCGTTAAAAAAGCAGCTAGCAAGTCGAGCATGCAGCCTATTGGGGAATTATATTGTAGACTAAAATAAGATGCATACCGGCATTGTAACTAACATATTGTCTTCAAATTACAGTCGGACCCCAAATTACCGGGCAAAACCCTTTCTTCCGAGTATCCCGAATCCCAGTAAATCCTGTCTGGCGCTGCGACCCCATCTGAGCGCACTGAGAATCAAATGGGGTATGGCGCCGCCATACAGGGTAAATCAGGGTCCGTCTATTATATTAGTTATACAGTCGGACCCCGATTTACCGGGATGCTCCGCGGGGGGAAAGAGTTCTGCCCGGTAAATCGGGGTCGGACTGTAAAGTGTAAGTGTATTAGTAATACAGTATTACCTTTCCAGGGTCACCTTCTCCGTTAGCAAGATTGGGCATGCTCCTTAGATGAGAGAACGACACGGGGTTCCTTCTATAGAGATCATTGCTGAAATTTTAATCAGGTGATGGTTTGATAATGAAATTACCCCTCCGCGAAAGCAATATTAGGGGTGACTTCGTATCCAAGGTGATGGGGAGGTTTCAATTGTATTGTTCTACATAAACAGGTGAGAGTCTGAATCAAACAAGGTTTGATCATGACTGAGTCATTCATTCATGTATTCAACTAGAGTTTTTATTGATGATCCTATCCCGGCAAGACAGGGTCGAATTGATACCTGTAATCGAGACTTTTGGAGGGTCGAATTGTAGTTTCATCATAAACTCCAAACATGCTCTCTTCCTGCTCACTATCGGTCATGGCGCTGTCACTGGTGTTAGATCTCGTATCTTGTAGGACTTGATCACCTGGAGTTATGTGTGTGTTAGATCTCGTATCATGTAGCACTTGGTATAAGTGCTGATAAGTGAAGTAAACTGGACTTTATACTATTTAGGAACGAGTTTAAGTGCACCATGGTACTGTATTCTTTTGAACAACTGATAAGGCCGCCGGCCTGAGAGAAATTTTCCGGTAGTCGGTATAACTGTATATTGCTGTTTAGTAATTAGTAAACACGCTGATGAATGGTGATTGCATTTACACCGTCATTACCATAACATAAACACAATATTACTGGGGAATTACCATAACATAAACAGTATAATATTATTATTCACTGACACTTCCCACCATATATGGCACTAGCAGTTACTTTGTTATGAAGTATAACAAGGGGGGCCTTGCTAGGCCTCAAATAACAACTGTTATGAACTGTCTGCAGCAGCGCCATGGACCCCAATTTGATTCTAGATCTAGACAGTGCACTCAGATGGGGTCGGTGGCGTCAGACAGGTTTATGAATAACAGCTAGGCCCCGAGCCCCCGAATAACACTATTATCCCGGATATTAATAACAGCTATAACGATCAGACATCGAACACGAGGCACGAGCAGCTCAAAACAATTGATTCAAGACATGTCTAATTCAAACTCGTGATATTCTCACAACTTTTCTGCACATTGAGCTATCATAGTGTACCTGAGTGATTGATGAGCCAGTATCGACCAGCAAATCTGAGAGGTTGCACCGCTACAATCCCCGGACCAATGGGCCATGTCACTACTTTCTTGTTGTCGCACAACACAATCAGAGTCTTATCAGAGTCCACCTTTATCGTCCACATTGTGTCCACAGACAGGGGAGACATGACTAAAACAATGGGGGAGGGGGGTTACAATTGCAATATCCAAAATGTATTTTCTACAATACCTTGATGAAACTATAGTGTTGAAGTCAGTTAACGCATACTGGTCAGTGGTCACAATGATTAAGCTTACATAAATACTTACAATCTATCTTGTGGCACTTCGCTCCATCGTAATATGTAATCGTAGCAAGTTGTGGGTCCCAACTTATGTGAACTCTGGAAAAGTAAGCTTGTGTGAAAATCAGGCTAAGCCGCCCTCTGATTCGTTTATGTCACAACTTACTGTATTTTGAATAATAATTAATCTCTCCTTAACCGAGTTCTGCCCGTATATGTGAGATTCCCCATTAAACTGTTGTACAGAGGGCGTGTGTGTGTGTTGATCACCAGAAGGAGATATCAAAATTACTTCCCTTTACAACTTACTGTTTAGCATCATTTTCAAAGTAAAGTTTCAACTTGAATCGACGGTTTTGTGAAATCTCAGTTAGGATCCACTGCAGGGTAAATTTATCTGTTACATCGTATTTCAATCCCCTGATAAGCTTCTTCCAATCTAAAACATGAAATAATTATGTATCAGTAAACACACACACACGCATTGAGCAAGCTCAATGTTTATCTATTCACCGGCTGGGTATAGGGCTGAGGTACTGGCAAGATACGGTGCTCCTACCCCCTCTACTAAAATAATTTTCAAGCAATGGCAAAGTCGTTTTCTAGATATGATATCCACACATTTTATGAAGTCTTCCTACACAGTTGGGTGCAGTAGCTATTGCACATTCGCAGCTAGAACGATTGCTAAATGGAAACGGGTAAAAGTAGCTTAATAAATTGCTTACTTTTGGCAAATTGTGGGATTTGCCTGACATTCTTGTTTTCCTGTGGCCTAGTCATAGTATTACTGTTTTTAGACTTTCCTGCAGCCCCTCTCGAATCCTTCACCATACTGATTAGTTCTCCCTCGTTCGGAAAATCTAGGTCTGTAAATGAGAGAGTATGTTATTATTTCTTGGGGGTGGTTCGCAGTTGAGAGCTGCACGGTGTTCTTCAAGTTCACGTTTCCGGAGTTTGGTCAGACATTCAAAACAAGGAATTTTCCAAACAAATATTAAAATTTCTTGTCGGGTGATTGATCATGCCAGTTATTTACTGTTTTCAAAACAATGTTAAAACTTTTAACATTGTTTTGAAAACACTGTTTTAAAGACGTACACCGTTTAGAACTGCAGATGATGCATACTACTTTCCCGCACAATATACCTTGACCACGAATAGCGAATAACTCAATAAATTAATAAAATTACAGTAATTAAACTCACCCCCAACTACCCTATTATTATACATTACCATAATGTGGTATTGAGGTTGAAGAGTATATGTCAGAGGTTGAGCTGTTTAACCGACCGCTGCTTCCTAGCTTGTTCTTCAGTTTCTTAAACCCAATCTGTATCTTTTGTTTTGATCCCACGCTACCTGATTATACAGATATTATTCATGATGATTAATGATTTAATATGATTGATAGATTTGACAGGTATCGATTGTTTTACGTCGGAATTTAAATTGTAACTAAATCTACACAATCCCACGCTACTTGATTAATATGATTATAGCGATGTTTAAAATAATTAGTGATATTATACTCATGAGACTATTTTTAGCTACTATCTTTCATACAGACCACAGACTTTATGACAGGTTGCAACACCGTTCTGTCGTGCGGCAGAGTTTGGTACGCTATAACCTAGAGACACACACACACACACAGACTTATATCGAGCTGGAAAACCAAACAATTAGTGATACTACCACTTTGAAAAGTGATTCAAGTTTCAAGCGTAGTATTTATGTTAATCACATATAAGGGGAAACTCTAACTGAATGCACACGCAGTAATGGCGTCCCTATCAACGATAAAACTCTAATTGGATGGAAGGAATGATGGACAGAACGCGCGACCATGTCCGTGTGTTTGTCATCGGGCGCTTCGTAAAAGCCTCTTTCACAAGCAAAATGTGGCTAATCCTGACGCGCCCAGAGTGATGGCTCCCATTATCAGTTAGAGTTTTCCAGTTGATGGGCTGCCATTACTGCTCATGCATTCAGTTAGAGTTTCCCCTTATGTACATTGCTGACGATCTCAATCTAATCAAACGGATTGATGGAATCTTCAACATTTATTAATTTCTTAGGTGAGTCAGGAAACAAATGGTACTCCTAGAAAAGGATTCAGGATTCCCTAAATTTTAAAGTGAGAGTGGACAGAATCAGAATGAAACAAGTTTGTTGGAGGTTGTAGAGATTAGTTCTATGAGCATTTTGTCTTTTTGCCGCTAAAAATGGACCCATCCATCACTGATATATTTTTGTTACTCTCCACGGCGTGCCTGGTGGAATTTCTGTTTAATCAGTATGTATAAAACAGAATAGAAACAATCGTCGTGTTTTACTAACACATTCTGAATATAAGCAGTGAGGTTGACATGTCCATGCACAGAAGCAGAGCAATGCAAGTCAGCATATTAAAAATGTGTCTTATTAAAACACAAGGATTGTTTCTATCCTGTTTGATAAATATTGATCCAGCAGGAATTGCCCGAGAGTAACAAAAATATCTCAGTGATGGATGGGTCGATTTTGAGCAGCAAAAAGGCAAAATGCTCATAGAACTAATCTCTACTGTACCTCCACAAAATTTGTCCAATTCTGATTCTGTCCACTCTCACTTAAAACCTGTACTATACCTGATCTATTTGCCCGGTGTGCCAAGTCTGAGGTTGAATAACTTCTTGATTGACTGCTGCTCGAGCCAGAGCCTCCTGTATGGACAAAGATTAGGGCTTTTCAAGGTAAATATGTGTGTAATATTGCGGGAAAGAGCCGTAAAATGGCGGGAAATTGATATAAAAATGGCGGGAAAGATATGAAAACGGCGGGAAATTAGGTTACCTACCTGTCATTAGCTTTTGTCGTTGGCTGTATCTCTCTTCATTGATTTTAAATGAAAGTTTCCGGTTGTCTGGTATGGAGGTTAGGTTTTGTTCCGATTGGCTGATTCGACCTGTAGCACATGTGGAATAGGAATATGTCATTAATTAGTTAATTAATTAGTGACTAATTAGTGTTGACAGAATCCATTATCAATAAATGAGATCTAAAAACGATAAGGCAATAAACTATTGTTTGACGTGAAAACCGTTGATTATTCACTCAATTGAAAGTTTACTGTTTCCCAGTACCTACACCTGTGGTTGTATAAATTCCGTTTCAAAATTTTAAAGACCTGTTACTACTTAGTACTTACGCATGATGTATGATTTGTAACAACACACAACACAATGTAGACACTGTATATGAAATGAGGCGGCTGTAAACTGAGAGCTGCAGACGTGTTGTTGACCTAACTGAACTAGCACACACACACACAATACACATCAACAACGATCTTGTGTTAATAGTTTGTGAGAGAGAGATATTGGTATAATGAGTGTATTGACTGTAATTGCATGCATTGTGCAGATTCATATTTCTGGTGGTATCAGTTCACATTCGGCATTCCTAGTAATGACCTCCCAATTTTGATATTCCCGAATAGTGTCATAATTGAATGTTCAAATCAACCCAACTATTTCCTGGGAACAAAAATAATCGTGAAGGGATTATAAATTTTGAAATGTGAATCAAATTGAACGAAAGAATAGCTTTTGAATAAAAGTTAAACTGGAAATGTACGATACAGTCGGACTTTGATTTACCGAGCACCCTAGATTTACCAGGCAAAATCTCTTTCCCCGAGGATCCCGGTAAATAGGGGTCCGACTGTACAAAAAAAGCCTCAATCAATTCATGAACAATTCTGCAAAGAAAAGATACAGCTTCTGTTAACAAGCTGCCGAAGACATTTGTATTCTGTGTTAATAGATGCACTGATCAGAGCTGGTGTATAGAAAAATTAGAACTCGCACATAGCACACACAACCCATTTACTGATCCTTCTCTCTCTATATCTCTCTCTCTCTCTCTCACTCTCTCTCTCTCTCTCTCTCTCTCTCTCTCTCTCTCTCTCTCTCTCTCTCTCTCTCTCTCTCTCTCTCTCTCTCTCTCTCTCTCTCTCTCTCTCGTTGCTTCTTCCTGCCGACACACTCCAGAAAGCTAATTGATGGTGATCAAACCTTTGGAATGTGTTATTATTTTGTATCGGGACAAAATCAGGGAGGCCTAAAGATAGGTCAATTATTGACAAATTACAAGTGTTAGTATTAGAAATATTCACATACCCGCATATAGTTGCATCACTAATTACACAAGTTACAACAAGTAACGACTATATGACACATTATAATTCAGCATGGTTAACGGATGTAGTTCCAGCAAACTGTGTCAGCAGCAATGCTGCGGAATAATAATATGTTGGATTGATTTGACGGATCGTAATCCGGACGAAACGAGGATAGTTAAATTGTCAAGGAGTTTTAGTTGGTAGAGATTTTTCGAGTTCCATAAAGATTGTTGAAGTCAATGTAAAAAGTTTTCACAATTTCACACCAAACAGACAGCACCAACCAGACAACGTATTGTATTGGAGGACTGTTTTAAGCTAAGTTCTCTTCGACAAACACGCTGAGAGATAGGTATCGGTTTGTCTATCAGAATTTTTCCAGAGTTCCAGAGTTAGAGAGGTATAGCGTGGACAGTGTGTCGAGTGTGAAAAGAACAAAATACGGCGGACCACACACTGTAGCGTTGTCGTCTTTATTCCCCTCGACCTCTCTATCTTTATCTCATTTCTTTACTATAGTCACTCCCTTCATCTCCCTGTCTCCATGTATCCCTCACTTTCCTCCAGGGTGTTTTTTGGAGGGAGAGCGGGCGACGAGGGAGAGAGGAGAGAGAGAGAGAGAGAGAGAGAGTAAGACGTAGAGTGAGAGAGTCTCTCCTATCTTCCTCATCTCTTCTCTCTCTTCTCTCTCTCTCTCTCTCTCTCTCTCTCTCTCTCTCTCTCTCTCTCTCTCTCCCTCTCCCTCTCCCGCTCAGCTGTCGACACCTCCAAGACCTGCTTCGCGGTCCAGGCGGCTTGCGGCTTTGGAATGTACACTTGCACTATATCGATTGAACACACCCACATATATTATTTTGGAGGGTTCCACATAATACATAATCCAAACCGTCAGAGCATTGGCCTGGCCCTATTCACATCCTGGTATAAATTACTTCTTTACAGTTTGAAAAAAAGAAACACGCGATACATCTCTCTACAAATGCATTCTTCCAGTTGTAGAAAAGTCCTGTCAGAGCATTGGCCAGACCCTAGCCTATTATTGTCATTTCTTTCGGAGAACAACGATCAGAGCATTGTTCTGACAGAAGAATTATAGATTCAAGATTCAAGATTCAAATTAAAAAGTATTCAACAGTATTTAACAATACATACTATTATTGTCATCTAACTATAGGTAATAAGGTGGGAGTAGGTCGTAGGAGGGGTAGAGAGAGGGCCAGGGGTCAGAGGGCCGGGGTAAGTGATGGGTTGAGAGGAATGGTATATGGGTATCTCACTCTTCACTCTTCACTGAAGACTTCAGGTCTGTTATATTTATGGAATGCACCTGTTTATGCAGTAAAGGAGAATTCCCTTCATTTATTCATATCTCATCTCCTGGCGCGCTCTCTCTTTGCTTTGGCATGAACTGTGTACACATGGGTATATGTCATGAGCTCTTGAATCCAGCTTGTAGTATCAGAATAGTATATTCTGAGAATACTGTGAAGAATTTCTGGTACATATTGACACATTTCCGGCCTGGATTCACATTTGTTCCATGTACATTATCGATATGTGTACTGCTGTAGCACTGGTAGCGCACGTGTATGACATACACATGGCCTATGTACAGAACACAGTGTGAATTTGTGTGGTGACGGGTCCATTTCGAAAATGAGTTAACTAATTGTACCGACTGTCAGTAATTAAAGTTGTAATGTGTTCACATACACTTGTTTTGCTGTGATAGGTTTTCGTTGAGTTCTATTGTCATCGAGATGTATAATTCCATTGAATCTAAAATTCTAAAAGTTAGTCCTCACGTTATATGCGACACATGACTATTATAATAGCAGTAACATGCTCTAGAATAAGTGGAGGTCAAGTACCTACTATACTGCTACTCGTTAATTATTCTATGAGTTAACTATTCAGCATGTAATGGGTCCTATTCTAGAGCTTTTTATATCTCAGCAAAATAGTTCGCACGTTCCCGGTTTCCTGTCAATTTCCAATTTCTTTTTTTTTCTCTCTCTCTTTTGTTCTATCTCTTTCTCTCTCTCTCTTTCTCTCTCTCTCTCTCGCTCTCTCTCTCGCTCTCTCTCTCTATCTCTCTCTCTCTCTCTCTCTCTCTCTCTCTCTCTCTCTCTCTTCCCAGAGAAAGAGAGAGAGAGAAAGAAAAGTATAATTAAGGAAGGAGGCTGCGGATGAAATTATAATTCTAATTTCGTCTAAAAAGCGCGTGTCCTAAGTATTGAGATAGATTTTGCAGCCCCCGGCAGCCCCTTTGTCTGTTTTGCGGCAGTTCAATACATCAGACGTACTACTGAAAGTTTCGTAAGTACAGTCCAGCAGTGGAACTAAAAGTTCTTTTGACCTCTGGAGACCGGACTAGGAAGTAGCAGCTGTGCCAAGTTTAGAAAGTACTGAATTTGTTTCTTTGATAGACCTGCAGGGACAACACCCAACAATTTTAAACTGTTTTCCCGAATAGAGAAAATGACTGCTCAAACAATTTATAAAATGAACTGCATAAAGAAGCTTTGTTATTTTGATCTAGCCTGCAGGAGATCGGAGAATCACAATTCTATATTTAAACTGCAATCGATTCATCATACTCAAAACTTTTCAACAATTTTCCATTTTGCGTACTAAATCATTTTCCAAAATTAGTTATGAATAGACCTAATTAATGATTATCTCTCATGTTTCCCGTTGTCTTTATCTCCCCTCTCTGATCTGTCTCTGTCTCTGTCTCTGTCTCTGTCTCTGTCTCTGTCTTTGTCTCTGTCTCTGTCTCTGTCTGTCTCTGTCTCTCTCCCAGATAGATAGAGAGAGAGAGAGAGATAGTAGAGAGAGAGAGAGAGTGTGTGTCTCTCTCTCTCTCTCTCTCTCTCTCTCTCTCTCTCTCTCTTTCTCCCTCTCTATCTATCTATCTATCTCCCTATCTCTCTGTGTCGTCTAGGAAACTGCATCATTATATCGGTGCATAGCCAGTGCGTGTCGATTGTAACTCGCACTCCATTTCCGTTAAGCTACATTCGTCTCGGCAACATGAGTAACTTGTTAGTAGAGTGTGTTCATCGCAATAAATTCATTCATCTTAATATTAAATGTGTAGAGTCCGCTAGTTTGCCGTAGTGTTACACCGTTATTCCTCTTGTCTCCTGTCAGAGCATTGGCCTGAGAACCGTGCATGATCAGAGCATTGTCAGCTGACACCCTATATCTTTACCATAAACTATCCAAGTTCTTCAGTTTATAACAGCTCGTATATTTAGTACAATTTTAGGACGTTTTTGTGGTCAGGGCCTTATGCTTCATTCCTTAGTGCTGTTAATTACTTTCCAATTAAGCAAATTATGGTTTTCTCATTTCGTTATGAAAAAATACATTCGATTCGTATTCTAAAAATTGTTTTTTAGATTTGAAAAGTTTTTAGACAATGACCTGTTTCTTTAGCAGATATTTAACGAATATTTAATATTTTGATACAAAGACAGTAGACACAAAGTAGACTTTCTAAACGTATCTCCATGATAGGTCTATTAGAAGAAGGTTGAGACGCGTGGTGGTATAATTGTGAGGATCAGTATGTATTGTTGAGGGATGTTGCGAATACTTCTACTTCTAGCTCTCCTCCAAGGTAAGGGAAGAGAGTTTTTTAATTTCTAGTTATAGTGGAGCAATCTCAATTATTTTTATGATTCATTGCATTTCAAGTTTTCATTCGTGTTGAGATTTTCGACTACGCACCCCTTCATGTCTTGTTTGACCGTCTCTCTTCCGGACGGCGAGAGGTGTTAAAAAGTTAGCGTCAAATGAGGCACCAAGTCAAAAGTTGACGCATCTTGTGATCCGTGAAGCACAAATTGCATCCCCCCTAACCATAGCACCAGTATATTGCAAGGCGGGTAAAAAGGGAGCAAGGGGAGGGAGTGACCACGAAGAAGCCTGTGAAAGTGGTGGGGTGAAGACTGAAACGCCCTCTGAGATACCCAGGTAATGAAGCACCATATATGGGCATCACGTGCAGCCCCCAGGTAATGAAGCACCATATATGGGCATCACGTGGCTCCCAGGTAATGAAGCACCATATTTGGGCATCACGTGGCCCCCAGGTACTGAAACACCATATTTGGGCATCACGTGGCTCCCAGGTAATGAAGCACCATATTTGGGCATCACGTGGCTCCCAGGTAATGAAGCACCATATTTGGGCATCACGTGGCTCCCAGGTAATGAAGCACCATATTTGGGCATTACGTGGCTCCTCAGGTAATGAAGTTATTTTGTTCGTTCAATTCATAATTGGGACAATTAGAACAATTGTAAACTGCGGAGTGGAGCGAATATGAATAATTGACTTCACAGTTCGCCTTTCCTAATTCTCAACTGTTTTTCAGTGCGGACTACTTTGACGAGACAAAGTTTAACTTCAACATAACCGATGTTCTGCTACAAAATAAAGTGATAGAAAACTCTTTCGTTGCAGCTGCTAATGCCAGCGATACCCGTTATGAAAATAGGGGAGGGACAGGTTAGTAGCTGAATACTAGCTGTATAGTGTATACTCCTAGTGACATGTCATTATAGTGTAACAGAGAGGGGTAATTGTCATGACAACGCCTCTCTGCCTCTCCCCTAATATCTGATCCTTCATTGCACTATTACCCATCTGGTATATTCCCCTTCAGTTGTACAATAACTTCTGATTCCCACTATAACAATCCTCCAATTCCCTTGTCAGCGTTGTGTACGTATTGCCGTCTGGAGGTTGGGAGTTCCCAAACCGACCTGGCGTGTGAGAAGAATGCCCAAACTGTGTGTTGGGCGAGTACAGGCTGCTACAGAATGACATACTGGGATCAAAACACTGGATTCTACCATATTGAGAAGGTGAGACAGACACACAGACAGACCACCCAGAAAGACCACCCAGAAAGACAGACAGACAACCAAGACATACAGACAACCAAGACATACAGACATACAGACATACAGACATACAGACAGACAGACAGACAGACAGACAGACAGACAGACAGACAGACAGACAGACAGACAGACAGACAGACAGACAGACAGACAGACAGACAGACAGACAGACAGACAGACAGACAGACAGACAGACAGACAGACAGACAACCTAGACAAATAGACAGACAACCAAGACATACAGACGGAAGGACAACCCAGGTCTTAGACAGTCCAGATAGACAAAGAGATTGACAGACAAGTCAAATAGACAGAAAGACAGACAGACAGACAGACAGACAGACAGACAGACAGACAGACAGACAGACAGACAGACAGACAGACAGACAGACAGACAGACAGACAGACAGACAGACAGACAGACAGACAGACAGACAGACAGTTCTCTCTCCTAATTCTGTTTCCACCAGGGATGTTGGTACGGAGAGTTCGATGGCCAGTTTGGTCTTTGTAAACGCGAGTACTGCAACAAGTTAAGACCCTGGGAGACGGGGAAGAACGCCTCAACTCACACCCCTGTAGAAGAGAGGGGGAATTGTTACTGTGAACTGTGCCATGGGCCAATGTGCAATAGTGAAATATTGAGAGGTGCGGGGGCAGCAACACGGCAATCCGTAATGGCGGTGGAAATTTTAGTGTTGTTTGTAGTTTCCTGGTTTATTTATTGAACCAGGCATGAATTAGTGAATTATCATTTCGCCCGAACTGTTTAAGGGTACGCTAACCAAAATTTTTTTTCGAGTGCAGGGAAATCTCTCACCGTAGGGTTGTAGGCCATGCCAAGGAGACCTCAAATATGCAATTTGAGCTCTCAAGTCGAATTCATATTTTTGCTACAGCTGCTTGAAAAATGAACTGTAAATACGTTTTTGGCATCTCAAAAAAATTTTTTAAAGATAGAAGCATGAAAATTTGGGGATTTGAAGAGGACATGAAGGGGAATAACCACAAAAATTTTTTTGCAATCCGAGCTGATTTCCGGTCCCGAGATGGATTTCTTTTTTTTCCACTTTAACGCCCTATTTGGCAAAGTTCCGAAAACATGTGAAAGCTGTAAATTGGTGAAAAGTTTCGTCTAACGATTATCTAAGTGGCCATAAATTTTGGGCGTGTCCTTATTTGAGATAAGCTGTACAGAGTTTTTTTGTGAAAGCCGTCATTTCAGAAATAAATAAATTGCCTGTATCTCAAAAACGGCTGATCGTAGAGACCTGAGACTATGCTTAAACGATTCAGAAGGTCCGATTTTGGGTGGGTCTTCTGAGAGACATTTTGCTCCTACTTCAACCGTTTTTGCTGTAATTGCGAAAAACAAAAAACCATCTTCGCCATCGTGGATTTTTTGTGATTTTGTTTTTGGTGATTATAGGGACCCCATATGGACCAAATAGTGAAGGAATTAGCTTGTTACACATTTTTCCATAGTTTCGGTCCTTTTCTTAGCCACAATTCCCTAATTACAGGATATTGGAGTTTAGCTTTTGCCCTTTTCCATAGAATTTGTTTTTCGCAATTACAGCAAAAAACGGTTTGCAGTAGGAGCAAAATGTCTCTCAGAAGACCCCCCCAAATCGGACCTTCTGAATCGTTTAAGCATAGTCTCAGGTCTCTACGATCAGCCGTTTTTGAGATACAGGCAATTTATTATTTTCTGAAATGACGGCTTTCACAAAAAAAACTCTGTACAGCTTATCTCAAATAAGGACACGCCCAAAATTTATGGCCACTTAGATAATCGTTTAGGCGAAACTTTTCACCAATTTACAGCTTTCACATGTTTTCGGAACTTTGCCAAATAGGGCGTTAAAGTGGAAAAAAGAAATCCATCTCAGGACCGGAAATCAGCTCGGATTGCAAAAAATTTTTTGTGGTTATTCCCCTTCATGTCCTCTTCAAATCCCCAAATTTTCATGCGTCTATCTTTAAAAATTTTTTTTTGAGATGCCAAAAACGTATTTACAGTTCATTTTTCAAGCAGCTGTAGCAAAAATATGAATTCGACTTGAGAGCTCAAATTGCATATTTGAGGTCTCCTTGGCATGGCCTACAACCCTACGGTGAGAGATTTCCCTGCACTCGAAAAAAAATTTTGGTTAGCGTACCCTTAACTGGACTATGTTATTTGGGACGGGTAACGTTCGGTTATCTGTATGGAAACGAACCTCAAAGCAAAAACTGTTAATTTTAGAGGTACCCAAAGACTTTTTGATGGAATGATACATTTGATTATTTGAATTCTTGAAACTTTGAGATCAGTCTATTCCATTATCACATTATTCTGCAGCAGTCGGAGGTTCAGGAAAAAGGATTTTCCCGGACCTGGATATGTGCAGTTTGAAATTGAATGAGTGTACATTTTGTATACAATATACATTGTACATTGGCGCGCGTGTACAATGTACAAAATGACATTTACTCAACTTGAGTCTCGAGTGAAATGGCCCAATTAGACTGCAAGTGCATTATCAGAGGTATTGGTTCAGAGCATATGTACAGACTTATAACAGTGGTCAGTGCAAGATTGAAGATTAACTTGTGTCCATGTTGCAGTGACCCATGTATAATTCCAAGTCGAGGTACGGCCACGAGATCTGTGCCCCATAATTTCATGTCAAGGTAAATGCTGTCAATGACAACTCTCCATATTTTCAGCGCGCCGCGCCTCCCACACCGTGAGGGCGCGCGGTACAACGCGGGAGGACAGAGACTCAGCTGGGAATCACTGAGGGAGGGGGTGGGGGGGGGGGGGGGTGTGTGCCGGTTCAGGGATCTTAAATCTTGATCATAGGATAAAACATAGAACAATACTCGTGAATTTGTTACACAAAACATAATTATACAACAACAATTTATACATTAACGCATTCAAAAGAACGTTACAATTACACATCTGAATTCTGAAAATAAAATAAAGTTTCACTGCTCTTTTTAACTCTCATTCTGTTGTAAGATCATCCTGCTCATTGTCACTTTGCTCCTTTTTTCGAGGGACTCAAACTTTGATCTCTCGATGTATGGCACTTGACGGATCTTGAAAATTGAAAACTTTCCATTCATCATTTTCCCTGAAAAGGTGAAAAGGTAATTACTTTCCTGGTTAACCATGAGTGAGAATTGAGAATAGTATTTCTAAGATATTTTCAGAAACTCACCGACAGCACGATAGTATTGGGCGGGTAGAAAGTTAGTACCAGGCGGCAAACGATACATTGTGGCTTGAAGAGTGGAGCCTTCACTGTCCTTTAGACGCAGGGTGTTTCTCAGTCCTTCTGTCTCCTAAAAACATGAGAGGGTCAATAAAAGCTTTTTTGTTCAACAAATATTTACTCATAATTTCAAACTATCTAACCTCTCCAAATAAAAGTAGTACTTTTGAAAGTACCTATACTAATTTGGAGGACGTGGTATTATATAACCCCAGTACATACTATAATAACTCACCACTATTACACCCTATAATACCGTTGTCTATCATGTTAACTCACCAAGGAGCTAAGGCATGCAAATATCTCGAAGAGGGTCTCAGGAACTGGGTACTCCAATGAAACATGCCACTGATTTTGGAGGTCACTACACGTGTTCCAGTGGGCGGCTCCGACTTGGGGGCTTCTGACGAGGAGAGAAATAGTGAGTGAGAGGGAGAGAGAGAGAGAGAGAGAGAGAGAGAGAGAGAGAGAGAGAGAGAGAGAGAGAGAGAGAGAGAGAGAGAGAGAGATAGAGAGAGAGAGAGAGAGACGAGAGAGATGAGAGAGAGCAGAGAGGAGAGATGATGATCGGAGAGGAGAGAGAGAGAGAGAGAGAGGAGAGAGAGAAATGATAATTCTTTCCGAAAGGACGCATGAACTATGCTGCCGTTTTAACGTAAAAGGCACTAAGTCAATTTTTACGAAAACTTGAGATATGGTAACCTTCTTCTTCAGAATTTGAAGCTCTTCAGATAAGCTGAGTCTCATTACTCAAGATTCTGAAAACTGAAGGAGTACAAAGGCATACAAGCTTTTTTTCCTCAGTTGTTTCGTTAAAAAGCAGAGTAAGGTTCAGCAAAATTTCACACAGACGCGTAAAAGGCAAGTAAGTCACACGAAAATTTTTTTTACTAGGGCTTTTTGACTTACTGCGGTTCTACCCAAAACTGACTTACTGCCTTTTACGACGTTATGAGTACAAAAATAGCATTTCCAATACTTTTACCCACGAACCCTGACACACCAAGACTGAGGTCCCGACAGAGGTTGGATCAAATAATTTGGAAAAAAATAATTAACATAATTAGAACAAAGTGGATCAGAATTTAAAACGAATTTATTGCTAACAACTTAACTTTTAACAAAAATATGTACAGGCGGACCCCGATTTTCCTGGGGAAAGGGGTTTGCACCGGTATACGGGGTCAAATACCGTTAATTTCCTTATTTAATGTGTCTTTTAGTGTGAAATTTTTGCTCCCGGTAAATGGGGTTCCGGTAAATCAGGGTCCGCGAATGTACCAATCTTTGTCAACAGCTTTAGTCAGTCTTTAATTGACGATGATGACCATGTGATGTTTGTCCCGCCTAGTCGTCATTACTGTCACCATCACTTTCCTGTCCCTGTAATTCACTCTCTTTCTAGTCTGACGTCGAGCTTGATCTGTTCAAAGCTTATTTTCGATCTCTGTTTTCTCCCAAACTATCCCCCCCCCTCTCTCTCTCTCTCTCTGCTCTCTCCTCTCTGTCGCTCTCTCTCTCTACTCTCTCTCTCTCTATCGCTCTCTCTCTCTTTCCTCTCACTCTATCCCCTCTCTTCTATCCTCTCTGTCATTGCATTACACTCTCTGTTCTGGCGGACCTAGGTCTGCCTTAGATCTCTCCTCGAATCGAGTGCGAGAGATACTTCATAGTTCATACTGGAGGGGGAAGAAAGGGAGGTCCCGTCCCAGCCCTATAAATGGCTAAACAAACCTAAAACTTGGGCCGATGGCTTTATTATATAGCCCACAGAAAGAGGATAGAGGAGAGACGACGAGAGAGAGAGAGATGAGAGAGAGAGAGAGAGAGAGAGGGAGAGACGAGAGAGAGAGAGAGACGAGAGCGAGAGAGAGAGAGATTCGATGAGAGAGAGAGAGAGAGATGAGAGAGAGAGAGAGAGGACAGAGGACAGAGAGAACAGAGAGGAGATGATAGAGAGAGAAGGAGAGAAAGCGATTGCTCTGGTCCTCTCTTTCCCTCCCCCGTGATCCCCTCATATTCTGTCTCTGTCTCTCATATTTTCCCCGGCCTCTCCTGTTCCTTCTCTCTCTGTCGCTTTCCGTCTCGCTCTATCTCTATCTCTATCTCTATTTCTTTCTCTGTCTCTCTGTATCTCTGTATCTCTGCCTCTCTCTCTCTCTCTCTCTGTCTCTCTCTCACTCTCTCTCTGTCTCTCTCTCTCTCTGTCTCTGTCTGTCTCTCTCTCTCTCTCTCTCTCTCTCTCTCTCTCTCTCTCTCTCTCTCTCTCTCTCTCTCTCTCTATCTCTCTCTATCTATCTCTTTAGATCACTTCGCCCTCTATCTTTCTTTCTCTCTTTCGCTCTCTGATCTCTATCTATCTGATCTCTCTCCGGTCTCCCCTCTCTCACACTCTCTCGACTCTCCCTCTCTCTTTCTTTCTCAGAGAAATATGTACGATTTGAAAAGAGTGAATTACAGGGACAGAAAGTGAGGCTGGGTGATTGTAAGAAACTAGACACGGAGAGACATTGACAATGCCCAATTGTCGGCCAATTAAAATACAGTTAAGACACAGAACTAAAGGCTGATTGACAAACATTGTACATATTTTGTTAAGTTAAGTTGTTTCCAATAAATTAGTTTAAATTCTGATCCACTTTGTTCTAATTATTTTAATTATTTTTTCCAAAATTATTTGATCAAACCTCTGATCGGGACCTCAGTCTTGGTGTGTCAGGGGTTCGTGTGTAAAGATGCTATTTTTGTCACTCATAACGTCGTAAAAGGCAGTAAGTCAGTTTTGTGGTAGAACGCAGTAAGTCAAGCCCTCTAAAAAAAAGTTCATGTGACTTACTGCGTTTTACGCGTCTGTGTGAAATTTTGCTGACTTACTGCGTTTTACAATGAGTAAGAGCAAAAATCTTTAAAGGCGAATATCTCGAAATGGAAAAAAATGACTTAGTGCCTTTTACGTTAAAACGGCAGTATGGCAACTTGGTAAGCGTGTCAGGGGAAACATAGTTAGGAAAAAAGAGAGAGAAAGAAAGATAGAGAAAGAAAGATAGAGAGAGGGAGAGACAGATATAACAAAAATGCAACACATTGTTAGTAGGGTGATTAGTTGCCGAAAATAAAAACTTAGAATGCGGGTATGTACTGCAGCAGCAGCAGTGCAGGTATCATAAAACTTGACAACCTACATCTCTTTCTATCTCTCTCCCCTTTATCCTAATATCCTTTCCTCTCTCTCTTCCCCCTCTCTCTCCATCGCTCCTCCTTTAATCATCCCCTCTTTCTCTCTCCGTCTATCCTAAATCTCCTGTTCTCTCTCAAGACGTTGACCTTGAGTCTCATACAACCCGCCACACCCATCCATCACTCTGTTGCCCTCCCTCTCTCTTCCAAATGCAAGGCTCCAAACATTTGTTATACACTGCACAGTAATTGAACATGCATGTTTCGAGTTTGCAATGTACGTGAATGAATTTATGTGACATAAACTAGGCTACAAAAACATGTGATGTGGAGGGAGAAAGAGAATGAGGAGAGAAAGGAGAGAAAGAGAGAGAGAGAGAGAGAGAGAGAGAGAGAGGAGAGAGAGAGAGAGGAGAGGGAGAGAGAGAGAGAGAGAGAGAGCTGAGAGAGGAGAAGAGAGAGAGAGAAGAGAGAGAGATGGAGAGGAGTGAGAGGTAGGAGAGAGAGAGAGAAGAGAGATGAGGAGAGAGAGAGGATGAGAGAAGAGAGAGAGAGAGAGAGAGTAGAGAGAGAGAGGAGGGAGATGTGTGAGGAGCTGAGAGAGGAGGGAGGAGGACGAGCTGGGAGAGTGGATGATGGGAGACCGAGAGAGACGAGAGAGAGAGAAGAGAGGAGGAGAGAGAGAGAGAGAGGAGAGGAGGAAGAGAGAGAGAGAGAGAGAGGAGAGATAGAGAAGAGAGAGGAGAGAGAGAGAAGAGAAGAGATGAGAGAGAGAGAGAGGAGAGAGATGAGAGAACTAATCGGGGGAGAATTTAGAGGAAGAGAAGAGAGAGAGGAGAGAGAGAGAGGAAACAAGTGATATGAGGAGAGAAAAGTGAGAGAGGAAACAAGACAGTTGACAAAACAATGCCCATTCATTAAACATTCCTACAGACAGGATGCATGCTACTGCACAACACATGTGCTCAAGACCCTGACCCTAATTCCCAATTTCAAATACCGCCCTTTCAGATTCATCACCACTTGACACATGTCGTGTTGAACTGTTCGTCTCCAGGATGAACGGTTCAACTAGTTAGGTGTGGCTCATGGGATGAGAGAGAATGATGTGGACGCAGGCTCGGAGAGAGCACTGTCTTTTGTGAGACAAGAAAATGTAGGAGTCAGAGTCTGCTAGTTGTGTAGCCTAAACGTGAGCCGCAAGTCACAAAAGATGGGTATGTCTTTTTATTTTTATTTGTTCTCTCTCCCCTATCTCTCTCCCTCCCTCTGTCTCTCGGTATCTATATGTGGTGTATTACTATGTATTATTATGCCAGACGTCGAACTCACCTTTTCTCTTCAAGACTGGTTCTGCCTAAAAAATAGGGTGAGGGCGTGAGAATGACGGTTATTCAGAGACACAGTTGACCATATATTGTGCTCGACGTGTGGGTGTAATTAGGAATTAGGGAGATAGGGTTAGACGTGTGACGGACTTCGTTTTTCTGGCAACATTGGGGGGGGTAAGGCACCGTATTACTAATTGTTACACAGGGTTGTAATTCATGGAGCACTGCATATGTTTTATACAAACCATGTGATAACAGAATTACCTCCCTTTATGTTTAACCCGGTCCCACAAACCTTCCACCCCCGTTTAAACTTTTCGAGTGAGGGCGCTGCATCACTCTTTTACCGGGGCGCCGTGAGAGACAGCATCACGCATCATAGCCTTGTTCGACCCTCTTTCTCTCTACGCCCCGCGTATGGGAGGGTTAGAACATAACAACCCCAACACAATGTTACCTTTTTAATCGGTGTTATCCCTCGAGGAGCAGTAGGAGGGGGAGGTGTGTTCTCGGGGCGCTGGTCGGGACGGTAACCAAGGTTGTTTACAGGTGTGGCTGGCCTATATAGGGGAGTGATGTAACACGCACCATGTAACTCATGTTACATTTCAATTCATGTGTGAATAGGGACAAGATAAGAGCTGCATGAAGATTGTTCCGGTTTCTGTACTATTCTACTGGTAATATTCTAACGTAAAACGATATTATTTCAAGCTCCATGTATTATACTGTATCACTGTCGAATACTTTGGCTAGTATATCTTTTAGGGGATTTAGGTACTGCAGGGTAAGACATGACCACATTTGCTACCCCAGTAAATAGAGTCCGACTGTGTGGGATATTCCCACCCACCGCTCGAGTGAGCTTACTGCTGTATTAGTAGGTGCACCAAATGATACTGCTGTTACTAGGGACTATTACGGGAAAACTACCGGTGCATGTGATCTATTGGGCTGTGTAATATCAGCCCCTTCGTAGCACCTGCCCCTCTCTCTTTCGCGGGGCCACCAACTGTGCCACCCTGGACTATAATATTATAAATCATATAGAACTGGATACAAAATATTGAAATGCTACCAACTGTCCCCCCTATATTATATTTCTGGATATAAAATATATAATGTTGCATACTTACTTGTGAGGGCGGCTGGATCCGTGGTAGTCTAACAATGTCTGAGGAGGGGGGTCACAGTATGAGAGACTGCATAAATTATACATAAAATTATATGCGCATAATATCACACCTCTCCCCTCTCTGGCCTCTATTCTATCTTTATCTCTCTCGCTCTCTTTATCTCAGTTCTCTTTGTCTCTCCCCATCTCTCTCTATCAGCCCAGTTTTCTTTCCTACCCAGGTTCCCCCTGACGTCATAGAACGTTAGATGACTTAGTAGACAACTTAGTAGATGACTTAGTAGATGACTTAGTAGATGACTTAGTAGATGACTTTAGTAGATGACTTAGTAGATGACTTAGTAGATGACTTAGTAGATGACTTAGTAGATAACTTAGTTGATGACTTAGTAGATGACTTAGTAGATGACTTAGTAGATGACTTAGTAGATGACTTAGTAGATGACTTAGTAGATGACTTAGTAGATGACTTAGTAGATGACTTAGTAGATGACTTAGTAGATGACTTAGTAGATGACTTAGTAGATGACTTAGTAGATGACTTAGTAGATAACTTAGTAGATGACTTAGTAGATAACTTAGTAGATAACTTAGTAGATGACTTAGTAGATGACTTAGTAGATAACTTAGTAGATGACTTAGTAGATGACTTAGTAGATGACTTAGTAGATGACTTAGTAGATGAATTACTGACTTAGTAGTTAGTAGATGACTTAGTAGATGACTTAGTAGATAACTTAGTAGATGACTTAGTAGATGACTTAGTAGATGACTTAGTAGATGACTTAGTAGATGACTTAGTAGATGACTTAGTAGATGAAAATTTCGGAAAATTTCACTGTCTTCCATTGATTGAAATCAATGCCGCGTGTGGTGAGTGATCATGTGAATCTCTTGTTATGTTCTAACCCGCCCTTTACATTTGCGGGGCTCGCGAAAGGCAGTCTAGCTAGGCAAGTGAATCTCTAGGTGGCAGTAGTGGGGAACAACCATTACCGAACCATCAACTGCAGCCCCCCCCCCCCGCATTACTTAATGTTACCATAATATTATTCATCCCTAGATGACTTCTCAATGCCCTGCAATTCTCTCTATCAACCTCTCTTCTCCTTTATTTTATCGCTTTATGTTTCCATGACAATATATAGGGTCCGTGATCGCTCCACTATTTGTTGTGCAACTCTCTCTCTCTCCTCTTTCTGTCACCCACGATCCCGGTATCTTTTTATGCAGGGTATGCTCATATTATTATACCCCTCTATCATGTCTCATCTCTTCCCATGACCCATCTCTCTCTCTCTCTCTCTCTCTCTCTCTCTCTCTCTCTCTCTCTCTCTCTCTCTCTCTCTCTCTCTCTCTCTCTCTCTCTCTCTCTCTCTCCCCTCTCTCTCTTTCTCTCAATGACGTCACATACCTGATCTCCAGCGTCCCCGGAATACAAATTAGGATATCCAGGTTGCTGCTGCTGCTGCACGGAGCCAAAGTTATTTCCAACTTGATCACTACCGGGATAAATAAAATTGTTATTTACAGCCTGCTGGCCAGTAGCATGATGTGCTCCATGAGGAGGGTGCTGATTTGGCTGGTGTGATGACGTCACGTTGTTGTATGACGTCACTCCAGAAGGAGGAGGGGCGGGATGGTTGAAGGAGTGTTGTCCTTGGTGATGATTCTGTTGGCGATTCTGGTGATGATTCTGTTGGTGATTCTGTTGGGGGTGGCGATATATTGATCTTGGATAGTGTTCTTGTTGTGGATACTGTTCATTGTAAGGATGGTCCTCAATGTTGGATGTGTAGGGTTTGGGTTGGTTGTATGAACCAAGTGACTGATTGGGCATGCCATGTGACTGATTGGGCATGCCATGTGACTGATTGGGCATGTCACGTGACTGATTGGGTATCTGGTTCTTATTGTTATATTGGTTGAATTGATGGGGTTGATATTTCGGATTCCCCATATTACCAGGAATCTGATTTTCCTGGAAACCACTGTTGTTGTAGACAGGCCGGTGCCTGGTAGTGTCATAGTCTTGGTGAGGGGCGAGCCCAGCTCTACTTGAGTATGCAGTACCAGTCTCCTGAAAAATTAACATAATGTGAGCCAGGAACCGACGGAAACAAGTAAACAACCAATCAGAACTCGTTATTTAGGTCACGTGACTGGTCATCAGCCAATCAGGGACCAGTATTTCCTGATTCGGTCGGTTCCTGAATGTGAGCCATGTCACACAATTCAGTTCTATCGATTCATTTTCCCATGCCCTACACAACTCGAGTTGTGTCTCTCTTTGTCTTTTCTCCATAACATATTTTATGATCTCATACCCCCTACTTATCAGTTATTATAGCTCCCTCTCTCTTTCTCTCTCGCTCTCTCTCTCTCTCTCTCTCTCTCTCTCTCTCTCTCTCTCTCTCTCTCTCTCTCTCTCTCTCTCTCTCTCTCCCCTACCTGGGTTCGATGCCGCTTGTCTGGTGGGGGGACATGCATATCCGAATACCCTGAATACCTTTTCATACTATTGGGATAGAAAGATTGGGATAGAGAGAGAGAGAGAGCGAAATAGAGAGATAAATGGAGAGAGATGGACTTGGATAGATGGGGATAGAGATAGTTGGGGAGAGAGAGAGAGAGAGAGAGAGAGAGAGAGAGAGAGAGAGAGAGAGAGAGAGAGAGAGAGAGAGAGAGAGAGAGAGAAATTGGAAGATAGAGAAGACATAATATTACTAACAAAAGGCTTTAGAGTATCACGATCATCGATGATCGAATTGGAGTGCACTGATCCTATGAGAAGGGGATTATTTAGAGTGAAAGGAATGGTAAAAAAGAAGCAAGAGAGAAGGGGTAAGAAGATAGGAGGGAATGGGATAAAAGGATAAAAATTAACCAACGCACCCATAGCAAAATAACAATAAACTGTTTAGTGTTTGGATCAGAGAAAATTTATTCCTTAATTTTGCATGGGAAACATTGCAACTGTTTACTGAAGCATTTCATAAATCTCAGTCCTGAACGGTCATGATGAAAAGATGTGAGATGTACAGCAGCTGTAGAGGGAGATGGATAGAGGGAGATGAATAGAGGGAGATGGATAGAGGGCTTGAAGGATAGAGGGAGATAGAGGGAGATGAATAGAGGGAGAAGGATAGAGTAGTAGGGAGATGGATATAGACTGGGAAGGCAGATAAAATGAGACATAATAAGAATGTGCGAATGTTCAGACAGTAACATACTCAATTGTAACTGAGCTGAAATAGAAGAATAAGGAAATACACAGGGGGTCAAGACGGTGAAAAACAGGCGCCAGTGCAGGACTGTGAGGCGGGGGAATTCAAACTAAATGTGTTACTTCAAAAAACTCATATATAAAGCCACAGTGTTACTTGGTAACTTGCTTCTAACAACTTATTTCAATCTTGGAGATGAAATATAGAATACAGTCGGACCCCGATTTAACGGCACCCTGATCGGGGAAAGGGTTTTGTCCAGTAAATCGGGGTGTCCGCTAAATCGGGGTCAAATACTGTATATTTCATCTCTTCGATCTGATTAAAAAGCATAAACAGACACAATTTTTCACGGAAAAATGACTTCTTCATAATACAATACTTTAACTAAAAAATACCTAAAGAATATATAATTGCTGTGTGTCTCATACATCTATTACATCGATCTGCAAACAATAATCCTAAACAAAACAACAATACCAGAAACCTTTTCTCAAGCTACATTGTATAATACAGTTGGACACCGAGTTACCGTAACCCTAATTTTCAGGTCGGCTAAACTTCCCCGATGTATGGAATTTAAACAAATTCACCCCGATATACCGGACATTGGAAAAAAACCGGCGTCCGACTGTATCTCAAATCACAAATTTCTCTCTACATATATCTCTCGCTCTTCCTCTCTATCTTTCACACACAATGAGTACCTCTCAAACCAATATAGTAGAGTCGATAACTACATCGACCTCTCCCAATTGTTTCAGTTTTTGTCACATCTGTTTGGAGCCTCGACACGACCTCTAAACAGGTGTTACTTTTTCACAAACTGTTTTCATCTTGGTGTAATCAGCAGTTGAAATGTTGCTAATCATAACAAAAACCTGACTAAATTTTTTCAACTTGGGGTAAAACCATGGGTGTCAAAAGTTAGGTCTAGGTCCCCTGAGTAACCATCCGGAGACTCTAAGAGATATTTCAAGCCGTTCTCCCGTAATCATTAATCCCGGTGGAGAAAAAAAATACAATGCGGACGTACGTGAGCGCTGGCAGGCTGTTTACATGTTATTGTATGTCTCTCACTCTCTCTGGAAAAACCGCACGTGCGGTTGCGCCGCGCGAGATAACTCTTTCTCAAGGGGGAGAAAAGAGAGAGACGCACATTAACGTTATACATTAAAGTTGAGGTTGTAGGCAATTGCACGTACGTCCATACTCAAATATGTGCTCTACCGGGATTAATGATTACAGGAGAACGGCTTGAAATATCTCTTGGAGTCTCCGGATGGTTACTCAGGGGACCTAGACCTAACTTTTGACACCCATGGTTTTACCCCAAGTTGAAAAAATTTAGTCAGGTTTTTGTTATGATTAGCAACATTTCAACTGCTGATTACACCAAGATGAAAACAGTTTGTGAAAAAGTAACACCTGTTTAGAGGTCGTGTCGAGGCTCCAAACAGATGTGACAAAAACTGGAACAATTGGGAGAGGTCGATGTAGTTATCGACTCTACTAATACTATTGGTACGATAATCACACGGCAATCTTGTAACCCCTTACCTAAACACGGCCATGCAATGGATTATATTTTTACCCAAAGGAAATTGTCACACCTTTACAGTATAACACACAGGAGTTTAAAAGTACCCTATCTTATGGTAACCATGGTAACCATGGTAACGATAAAGGGTAACCGAGTTACCTCCTCATACCAGATCTGACTCTACAAAAAGTGAGTTATTACATTCACGCAAAATTCCTTTTGGACAGCTCAAAGTTCATATGTACTGCTTATGCAGCGAGACTGTATGAGCAGATCCAAATATATTCTTCGCTTCAAGTTACTATCACAAATACGGTTTCTCCTTCGAAATAATCACTCTCACTTAGTCTTTCCAAACAGATACATTTTAATAACTTATATATAAGTTACAAAAAATATTCCACGCCAACGAAAGCCGAATCTCAATCATGCTCTCACGCACACTCACTGACCGTTAGCTAACGCGTGACACTCCGCTACACTCTTTACACCTCTCACGCGTGACACGTGAACCCAATCTCACGCGTGATCCCTCCCAACGCGTTATATCATTGGATGGCTGACGTGACGTCACAAGTATAACTTTTATTCTGATCTACGTCCACGATTTCCTCAGTCAACCAAAAACCCTCGTCTTCAGCATCATCAGCAAACTCCATGTGGGCCAGCTTTCCAAAGATTCTATAGTGCCTGGGGAGATGTTAGAAGATACCTTAACATGATCGAGTAGAGAAGAGAAATGGGAAGTGGGAAGCAATTCGGCTAGCACTGTTACAAAACTATTTACAAATAGAGTAGTAGAGTATGGTTGAAACAGAGCAATCGCTTGTTCTGCAACCAAACAACTGAATAAGTATATCCCTACCTCTTCAGAACAGATAGAGTAGAGTGAAGGGAGTCAAGTAGTGCATAAATATTCTGTTCGATAATAGTGTATTCGTGATGAAGCTTCTCCTTTAGTCGATAACTCTTGTGGGTGAGGATATAGGTACTGAGGTCGGCTATTGCATGCTGCAAAAATACATTCTCCTCTTGATTCCACTGCTCTCCCATCATCTGAATCAAAGGGATTGTGTATTTAGATCTCTCCCCTAGTTAAAGTAACAATCTTACCACTACCACCTCACAATTTCTCCATCCCTACTTTTACCGTGGAATCTTTGACAAAGAGAAGCTGTGAGATATGTTCATCAGACTTTTCCAGCTGGTTCGCTGTCTGTTTTAAATCCTGTACGTTCTGGTGTGCTTTAGGGATCCACGCATCGTAGAAATTCTGAAATGTGGAGCAAGTTATTGCTGGCGTAGATGGAATCATGAGAGGTTTCTATATAGTTCTCATTGACACTAAAGCTTAGACAATGTCTTACCCAGAGGAGAATTGAGAAAGGGAAAGAGCATTATATATTTTATACACATACTATTCTAAGAGCTACCATAAAGAATATATATATTTGACTAATTGTACCAGCCTTTACCAGGGAGAGAGGGAGAGGGAGAGAGAGAGTGAAAGAGAGTATAATACCAGACCTGCAATTCAACAGTCAGCCTTGTCTCCTGCTACCAAACACACTCTCTGACGTTTCTATCCCTCTAATACTCCTCTCTTTTCTTCCCCCTCTATCTTTCTCTCTTTTTCTTTTACTCAGGGTATAATAATTTTGCATAATATTATGAATATAATATGTGAGTTCCTAATTGGTCTGTCTGAGCCGGCTGCTGGGGGGAGGGGGCGGGCTTCCTTGTCAGCTTCTGTCCCCTACACACCCCTGCAGCAATTAGCACCAGTCACCGCAGAAACTTTTCAGGGGATTTACCACTACCATCATGACCTTATTGGTTGGACGCCATGCCAATAAGGGGGTGGCCCTCCCAGTACTTCCAGTCCGACCCCACTCCCCACTCCCCGCCCATCATCTCCCATCATCTAATACCTTGATATAATGAGTCTAATAGTACCTCATACCTTGATAAGTCGAATAGTACTCCTCAGCCAGTTGATGCATGTTTCCCCATACAGCTCAAACTTGATCTTCATCGAAATGGTCAACTTGTGATGTCGGATCACCACACTCTGCTTCACCCGCTTATTATGCCGGAGAGGGACCACGTGTGCTTGTTGCTCAAACAAAGGGTGAAAGGTGTCCCGGATTTGAGCGATGACACTACAGAATTGTTGGCTCTTTTCTGTTATCTCTCGGACCTCCTGGAAATATAATTGTTGGAAAATTAGCTGAATGGGAATTAGAAGCAATACTATTGGAAGGGTATTAATAGGGATTATTAGGGATAGGAGAGGGGTATTATAGTAGAGTTCCTATTAAGGAAGGGATGAACACATGCGTGGAAAAGAATATATTGGGTGGGTGCTTCATGGGAAAGGAAATTTGCTTGGGAAAGGTAGAGCTGAGTGTATATAAGGGCTGGTAGGGACTGTTAAACACACATGTACTATTAGGATTTCTCTACTACATAACAGGTGTTAAAATATATTCCCTTTCGATTTTCTCTCGCTGTTTTCTCCATATATGAGACTCGATTAACTTTTTTACTCACTTCTTCTTTTTTTCCAATTCTCTCAATCCCAGATTCCAGAAAAAGGGCACTACAGCTGCAGCAGCACTCGGCCATATATTTTATCTCTGTTATCTCTGTTATCTCTCTCAGCCCCCTTTTAAAAGCCACTTTCGCAAATTTCTCATTATTCTGCAATTCCCATTTTATCATCCCGTTCAATTCCCTAATCTTCCACAAAGTTGGTTTACATACAATGACATATAAATGTTTGGTGGAAAAACAAAATTTGTCAACAATCAACCCCGACTAACCTCGTTCATGACGAGGTATAAATATGAATGCGTGAGATGATTAAAGGGCAATTTTGTTGGCCAATGAAAATATAAATCGTTTCTCACCTGAAACATCTCCATCTCATCGAGAGAATCGTTCATCTGGCTACCTCCAGTTTTACTGCTGCACGGCTGTTGTTCATCTAACTGTGACCTATCGAGATAAAAAGATAGAGAGATAGAGATGGAGAGATCGAGATAGGGAGACTGACAGACTGAGACTGTTGTTCATCTAACTGTGACCTATCGAGATAAAAAGAAGGAGAGATAGAGATGGAGAGATAGAGACAAGGAGACTCACAGACTGAGACTGTTGTTCATCTAACTGTGACCTATCGAGATAAAAAGATGGAGAGATAGAGATGGGGAGATGGAGATAGGGAGACTGACAGACTGAGACTGTTGTTCATCTAACTGTGACCTATCGAGATAAAGGGATAGGGAGATGGCTACTGTGAGAAAGAGAGACTAAGAGGAAGACTAAGAGAGGGGAAAAGAGATAGGAGAGACGGGCGATTACTGATTAGGTGCAGTTCCCGCAGTTGGACTAGAAAAGAAGCAAGTGAGAAAGAGGGCTGGGTTAAATTTGATTATAGATAACAGAAGCAGTAGCAATAGGATAAAATGTGTCATATATGTGCAACTTACCTAGACAGACTAAGGAGAAAGGGAGTGAGAAAGATGTGTGAGCTAGAAAGAGAGAAACAAAAATAAACATAATTATTTTCAAGAAAGCTACAGGAGCCAGTACGTGCAAAAAGGAGAAAGTGTAAAACATACCGGGCGTCGAAAAATACGCCTGAATGTGACAGTAAAACATAACTAACTAATGACACCGTAACTCACTTTCTCATTTTGCCACTCGATCCGGAAGATTCACCACTTCCCCCGGCGAGATAGTTGTTGTACTTCACCAGAGGTTCTCCAGTCTCCGCTTGGTTAACCATGGTCGCCATGCGCACTGGACTAGAGAGAGAGATTCATGTGGATAGATAGGGAAGAGAGAGAGAGAGAGTGAGAGAGAGAGAGAGAGAGAGAGAGAGAGAGAGAGAGAGAGAGAGAGAGAGAGAGAGAGAGAGAGAGAGAGAGAGAGAGAAGAGAGAGAGAGAGAGAGAGAAAGAAAGGTGTAGGGGAGAAAGAGACAGGAGGTAAGGCTACAATAAAATATGTCAGAAAGCATACAAGTGCTATAATAACTCAACTAGGCTACATATTGCATAAACATGTGAAGCGCTACAGGCAACCAGAAGTACAGTTTTGGCTGCGACAATTATAACATACTTTGTAATAATAAAAATCAAATTAAACTTCTCAAGTTAGCGTGATTTAAGGGCCCCTGGACCTTCGTGAATGGTCGGTTATTCTGTTACATGACAGGCCATTCACTGGTAAACACGGGTCTGAAAGGAGGCCTTTATGAGAAATCTTCAGTGTCATCCTCTCTCGAGTCACTATATCTAACTTTTTCGAGCAGGCGCCAGGCGTGAGTAACGGGTATCTACAGTGTGGGACCAGTTAATCAGTTATTCCCCCAGTTTGATAAGTCCAGTTAATATATGGTTTTCCATACATTGTCTTTTAACCAGAATTGTTCGTGTGCGAGTATGGGCGGTAGAAAAGCGCGGAATATTAGCATTATTACCCAAGTAGGAATAAAAATTAAGTCTAAAGGTTCCTTCACCCCATCGTGGCATTTCTGATTTCATGAAGCAAATCGTACCATGTTAAAAATCTTAAACCAGCAAAGTCGTGGAGATTGCCGACTGTAGAAATAATTCGATACAGTGATACACTTCCACTATAGAAATTAGTTACCAGTGACCGGTGCAGCGTGACGACTGTTGATTCCCAAAAATAATTCGCAAAATAAAACCAGTGGTTAGGGTCGAATCACTGGTTTTATTTTACAGTAATAAAAGATGCACAGCATGAATGTCTCGCAGACCCGCAATTCATTATTCAGGTACTTTGATACGGTTTAGTTAAAACTTTGACCCAAAAGGTAAGACAGTGCAGAATGTTTTTAGTTTTTGAAAATTCACGAACCCCAACACCGATTGGCATCACTTTTCAGCAGCGAAGCCCGAAGGAGAAGCTGCCGAAGAGAGAAGGGGGTAATCGTATGTAGAGTTAAACGCGATGAGTCTCATACACATTCGATCATTTGGCAAACGTTGCTGGCCCCCGCAGCGCGGGATAAGGCAGCGCTTTTCAACCCAGATTTCAACGCTGACCTAAAAATTTTTTTTTTAATTCTAAAAAAACGGCCATCTTGAAAAGTTTCGACACGACTGAGCGGCGACCACGCGCGCGTTCAGCTCAGTTTCAAAATTGCGCGGCTCGTGCCGCGTCAGCGCAATCCAAATTTATTCGCGTAGCGCAGCTCAGCTATCGAAGAAGTAAAATAGCTCAAATAAAAAGCTTAAGTCCATAAGGAACCATAATAAAGTTCAAGAGCCTCCAAGAGCGCACCAGGTCCAAGAGCACACCAGGACGGGCGACGTTAAAATCTGGGTTCCTTGTCACGCGCAAAACCAGAATTTACGCCGCGCGACAGCGCGCGCCGTTTTTTTCGATTTCAGAAAATCACAGCTCAAAAGATTTTGACTTTTTGAAACTTTTTTTCCAAAAGTTCCCAAAGTGAAAAAAGAAAGTAAAAAGTGAAAAAAAACCTGTTGAAATGCCGACAAGAGGCCTTCAGAGTTGAAACTTGAAACTTGAAACTTGAAACTTGAAAATAAGTAAGGAAAAAGAGAACCCAAGAAAGCATTAAAAGAATTAAGAAAGTCGATTTTAATAAAAAAAAAAACGAAAGAAAATTTAAATCTCGTCCCAAAAGTTTTTCGGTGGAGTTTAGAGAAGACGAGCACCTCTTCAATGGCTGGTTTTATTTTTCGCGCCCTCCCTTCCCTTCCCCGTCCTCCATTTGTTCACTCCCCCTTTTCTCTTCCATCACTCCCTGGCCCAACCCTTTTGTTTTCCCCCTACCCAGGTTGTTTCTGTTTCCGCCTTCTCCTTTTCTTTCTCACCGCCCTTTCCCCCTTTTTTTCTTCTTGTTTTCTACAATACTGGATTTAAGCTTGAAACACAAAGGTACTAACTTCAACAGGACTTTTGCATTATCCCCTGTGAAAGGGGCTACAACCCAAAACCCCAAACATTGGCTTCAAAAACAATTTTTAATTAAACAGAATCTTTCCCAAATTGGGAATTTTCGGCCCCTGGACCCCAAAGTCGTTTCCCGTTACTCACCTTTCACTTCCCTGCTTCCCCTTTATGGAAATTTCAGGGTATCTCGGGGGTCAAAATATAACTTAAGGGGCAGGCGCCAACGGGATAGGGGACTTATGGGGAGAGTTAAAGGGTTAAATTGGGCAGTTTTTCCATTAAAGATGGTTTCCCCATTTTTTAAACCAGAATTGTTTGTGTGGATTTTGGGTTTGAAAAGGTTGGAAATTGTTTTACCCCCCATTTTTAATAAATTTAAGCTTAAAGGTTTTAACCCCTGGAAAATTTTTGTTCTGGCAATGACCATGTAAAAATCTTAAAACCCCCAGTGTTAGATTCCCATGTAGGGAATAATTCGTAGTAACCTTTACTATAAATTAGTTCCATGCCGGGCCAGGTGAGCGGGATGGATCCCCCCAAAAAAATTTGCAAATAAAGCCAATGTTTTTGGGGGGAACACTTTTAAAGCAGTAAAAAAGTTTCCAGCCTGGAAAGTTCTCCGGCCCGCAATTTATTACAGATCCTTAACCAGGTTAAACTTTTTAACTAGGGGATCGCGTGTTTTAGTTTTTGTAAATTAAATCAGCAAGCCGGACGTTTGCAATCCAGCCCCAACGAAGGTAGACTTTCCAGGAAGGGGAATTATTAGATTAATCCATAGTCAACACAATTCGCTTTGGAAAAAGGCCCGGCCCCCCCAGGCCTACCCCCGGTTTTAACCCGATTTCAACCACCCTTTTTTTTTTTTTTTTTAAAAAAAAGGGCCCCCTTAAAGTTTGAAGACTAGGGCCCCCGGGCCCCGTTCAGCTCAGTTTCAAAATTGCGCGGCTCGTGCCGCGTCAGCGCAATCCAAATTTATTCGCGTAGCGCAGCTCAGCTATCGAAGAAGTAAAATAGCTCAAATAAAAAGCTTAAGTCCATAAGGAACCATAATAAAGTTCAAGAGCCTCCAAGAGCGCACCAGGTCCAAGAGCACACCAGGACGGGCGACGTTAAAATCTGGGTGCCTTGTCACGCGCAAAACCAGAATTTACGCCGCGCGACCGCGCGCGCCGTTTTTTTCGATTTCAGAAAATCACAGCTCAATAAAAAAAAAACAAAGATTTTGACTTTTTGAAACTTTTTTTTCCAAAAGTTCCCAAAGTGAAAAAAGAAAGTAAAAAGTGAAAAAAACCTGTTGAAATGCCGACAAGAGGCCTTCAGAGTTACAATCAAGTACGAAAACGATGGTTGCTGATGGGATAAAAAGAAACGTGGTTTGAATGTGATTGAAATATATCCTCAAATGAATTAATTTAAGAGCTTTGTATATTCCAACTCCGTTATCTTGAATTCTTAATGAGATAAAGAATTCAAATTAAATGCATTGAAAAGTACTAAGAATTCTCTTTCGAAAACACTCGTTTATGGCGGTGCATGAGTGCACGATGAAATTTTCAACATAAACATGAAAAAAATTTAAAAAATGAAAAAGAAAATATAAATTTTTTTAAAAATTTTTTAAAAAAATGAAAAAAACGATTTTTGAAATTTTGTGTGCACTCATGCGCCGCGTGAACGGCTCAAAAGTGCACGGTAAAAAAATTGTTCCATTTTTTAAACAAATGTTCGTTTGCCTCAAATGTTGTTTTTAGACTTTGTCCCACCGTCCACCAAGCTTGACACGTCGTCTAGACCGAGGCTGTACCCGTCTAGACGTGTTTTACCCCAGATGGGCTTGAGATGGAGTCAAATGGCCTTGAGACGGGTTGAAATGGGCTTGAAATGGACTTGAAACGGGCTCGAAACAGGCTTTAGATGGGCTTGAGACGGGCTACTCGTAAAACGCAAGTCTTTAGCCTATTTCAACCCGTCTCAAGCCTCTTTCAAGCCCGTTTCGAGCCTGTTTGAGCCTGTTTTAGCCCGTCTCAAGCCCATCTGAATCCGTCTCAAGCCCATCTGGGGTAAAACACGTCTAGACAGGTACAGCCTCGGTCTCTGTCTGGCGCCGCGACCCATCTGAGCGCACTGGAACAATTTTTTTACCGTGCACTTTTGAGCCGTTCACGCGGCGCATGAGTGCACACAAAATTTTCAAAAATCTTTTTTTTTCATTTTTTAAAATTTTTTATTTTTTTCTTTTTCATTTTTTAAATTTTTTCATGTTTTTGTTGAAAATTTCATCGTGCACTCATGCACCGCCATAGACTGTTTGCTGGCATTTTTTACTTATCAATGGCGGGAGAATCATAAATTCGTCTTTTCAAAGGTTTTTTATTGTTTGGGAAGTCGTTCTTAGGAAAGCAAAAGTCAAAACAAAAAATACACACTTTTTTTTAAAAATGCACACTTTTTTAAAAAAGTCTGGGTCAAATTGAGCTTGGAATTTCGAAATCGACAAAAATTTTCAAAATCAACAAAACGCGCAGCGCGCTCCGACGCGCAAATCGAAAAACGACGCCGCGCACCCCCCCATTTTCCCCACTAGTTGAATTTGGCCGCTTGTCAGCGCTTTCAATTATTCTGTGCGCGCAACGTGGAAAGAATTTACTGCGCGCTCTTTTCAACCAAAACCTCTCCGCGCGCTACGTCTATAAGATCTGAACAAAAATAGACTTCTGTGGTTTGAGTCAATGCTAGGAATTGATAAGAGGTAACAAACGGAAATAATCACTTATATGATGGCACACACAAACACTTGTTTACAAACATAACAACAGACAAAAAACCTCTAATTTCATTAACACTTCATCAGATCGGCAATACAAAACAAACCGGAATGGCTCATATTATTTAGTTAAGATCAAATCACAAAAAAATAAATAAAAAATCATCTGACGGGGATCATAAAAAACAGCGGAAAGGGGAATCACACTGATTGAAAGGAGGAAGAGTCTGTTTTGATTTCGGTCGGATCAGTTTCACTCGTTCTCATATCATCGTCCTCACTTCTCTGGGCTTTTGCGAAGGAGAGAAACACTTGCTCTAATGTAGTCTGACTGACTGAGTAATCCTAGGGGGAATTTAGCTTAAATAGATATGCAGCTTCTAGGTTTAGGCCAGGGATTTTTTATGTCATTTTGTGACATATAACCACAGAAACGCCAACAAAATGTCCACTCTCACCGAGGTGAAGAATGTGCCCAAAAGATAAGATGTTCAAATCCTAAATACAGCTGTCTTATTTCGTTGTAAAAGATGTTCAATATACCTGGATTTTTATTTGGTCCTTGTTCTGTTCCAAGAGTGCAAAGATGGAAGCCCAAGATGTCTGTCCGCCCTTGGGTATTATGTAACTGTATAGACCATTGTGCTCCTCCTGAAATGATATGTGGTTTGTTTTGTGGTTTGTTTTGTGCGCGGGGAGGGAGGGTCGAACAAGGCAATATGTGGTTAGATTTGGTCAGGCAGTGAGGGAATGATTGGAATATTTGCAGTTTTGGGGTGTTTTAATTTGGTTAAAAGTTTCAAAGATAGAAAAAGAGGTAAGTAGAAGAGGCGAGAAAATAGAAAGTACATATTTATTGTTCCAGTGCTTTTCCTGTCTCTCTCTCTCGCCCTATCTCTTACCTACCCCGCGACTCTCTAGGTACCTGCATGTGTCCACACAGACGCTATGTCGTATAGGGCAATATCCGGGTGAGTTTATTGCTCTCTCTCTCTCTCTCTCTCTCTCTCTCTCTCTCTCTCTCTCTCTCACTCTCACTCTCTCTCTCTCTCTCTCTCTCTCTCTCTCTCTCTCTCTCTCTCTCTCACTCTCGAATACCAATGGACACAAACACATCGTGCTCAACAACTAATCCGGCAGAGAATTTTTAATTTTCTCTCTCACACCCAGTTACTAATTTTCCTTGCGCCAAGTCCGGCATTAGGGCACGCCCAACTCACAGTGTCGAAACAATGTTGTACACTTATTATAGGGGAACAACATGCTCACCCCAACAAATGGGCCAACAAAATATATTGCAAGGGTTAGCTCATATTTTGGACAAAAAGAGAGCAGCTGGAAAATATGTGGACTCTGAGTTCTATAATAAGGGGATCACTGCTAATACAGGGAACAAGGGTATCCCTAGTGTCTCCTACTTTAAATTAGTACTACTAAATTAGTAGGAGACACTAGCGTGATAGGGGTCATGAGGATCGCAAAAGATGGTGTAACTAACCTCAAGTGAAGCATCACTGAAGTGCCACCTCATAAACCCGTGAAGGGGAACTGTGTCAAATTCTCCCTTTCCTTCCTCTTCCTCCTTCAGCTTTATCTGCACGTTGTAGCCCGCACCGTAACGAGACTTCAGCTCCTGAAGCATAATGGTGTAATTAATGACAATCCTTTCAGGGTGGGGGTAATGACAAATAGTATTGATATCGGTACAAATTATGCCTAGAATTGAAAGCAGCAAAAAAAGAAAGAATAAGATTGTCCAGAGTTACTATGCGACTCAAAAACAGCCGATTGGTCAACTTATTGATTCAGTTATGTCCAGAGTTAGTTGTTACAATTTCACTTACCTGAAGAGTCCCAATGCACTTTATTTGGCCATTAACCATGATGGCAAGTCGTGTACACAACGCCTCACACTTCCTCCATACTGAAATTATTAATTAATAATAATATTGGTAATTCTGGTTTAACCATGGGGGGGGGGGGGGTTCATGACCTTATTTATATATTACTAGAAAGCCCATTGAATTCCTACAATAGCCCCCCCACCCGTCTCTATGCCCCCACCCCCTCTTACTCTTTGTCTCTCCATGTCGGGGTAAAGAACACGGAGGTAGGTAGTGGTAGAGCGCTGGTGATAAACATCAAGGGAAATCCCGCTGAATAACATGTAGAATCAGGTGATAAAGATCCGTAGAATTGTAGCTGTGTAGAGAATCAACGGGGTACGTAAGGAAAGGCTTTGGCAATCATGGCAGCTCCAGTAGTAGATCCCAAAACACCACAGGAACAATACAGGAACACGCAACAAAGAACCAAAAACATGCACGTGCAGTATCCCCCCACAATCTCCAATACCCCTTAGCAACCCCCCTCTATTTGCACGTGATGATAGGTCATCATCATCACCATCACGCCACGCATTTGTACTTTATAATATAGACTAGAAAGCCCATTGAATCCTACAACACCCCCCCCCCCACCCGTCTCTATATGTCTCTCTCCCCGTCTCAATCTTTGTCTCTCCATGTCGGGGTAAAGAATACGGAGGTTGGTAGTGGTAGAGCGCTGGTGATAAACATCAAGGGAAATCCCGCTGAATAACATGTAGAATCAGGTGATAAAGATCCGTAGAATAGTAGCTGTGTAGAGAATCAACGGGGTACGTAGGTAGAAAGGCTTTGGCAATCATGGCGGCCCCAGTAGTAGATCCCAAAACACCACAGGAACAACACAGGAACACGCAACAAACAAACAATAACATGCACGTGCAGTATTCCCCTCCAATAGTAATACCCCTCCCAAGCCACCTCCTTGGCAACCCCCTCTATTTGCACGTGTGGATACTACATCATCACCATCACGCCACGCATTTGTACTTTATAATAAGGACTAGAAAGCCCATTGTAGTCTTACAACAGCCCCCCCCCCACCCGTCTCTATGTCTATGTCCCCCTCTTACTCTTCGTCTCTCGGGTAAAGAATACAGAGCTTGGTAGAGTGGTAGAGCGCTGGTGATAAACATCAAGGGAAATCCCGCTGAATAACATGTAGAATCAGGTGATAAAGATCCGTAGAATTGTAGACATGTGTAGAGAATCAACAGGGTACGTAGGTAGAAAGGCTTTGGCAATCATGGCGGCCCCAGCAGTAGATCCCAAAACACCACAGGAACAACACAGGAACACGCAATAAACAACCAATAACATGCACGTGCAGTATCCCCCCTCCAATACCCCTCCCAAGGCACCTCCTTGGCAACCCCCACCATTTGCACGTGTGGATACTACATCACTACTCCTCACGACGTTCATTTGTACTTTATAATAAGGATATTGGTTGGACAGAGTGAGGGGTTTTATGTGTTTGTAAGTGTGCATGTTTCTGTTTGTTTGTCAGCTTGTATGTCTGCTGATAAAAAAAAGAAAGAGTAAGATCTTGCTGTTGAGTAGCATAAGTCCTGCAGGAGACGTTCACTTAATAATACGTTATCTTTCTCTGTCTTTCTTTATAACATTTCTATCTCTCTTCCGCGCTTTTTTGTTCAATGTCTATCTCTATGTCTCTCTGTCTCTCTGTCTCTCTCTTTCCATCTCTCTCTCTCTCGCTTCCATTGATTCAAAGAATACTTGAAATAGAATTACTATTCGCATGTCACAGATCTGCCAATGATAGAATGATAGTAATTGTGAGAATAGAAAGAATTGAAAACGATAGAGAGATGGACCGATAGAAACTATGAGATGGAAAGAAAGGTTTCAGACATCTGTATAGAGCTGTGCAGCACGCCCTGTTAATAGATACACAATAAGAGCACCGTTTCACCCCCTTCACACACAATGCTACAGACTGTAGTGTGCGCTAGGGACAAAGGCGCACATGCTGAATAGAGAGAGAGGGATAAAGATAGAGGATCAATTGGTAGTAACACGTGGGACCGTGGGAGAGAAAGGAACTCCTAATTATACATTGTTAGTAATAGCTTTCTCTCTCTGTATCTCTCTCTCTCTCTCTCGCTCTCTCTTCTTTCTCTCGCTCTCGCTCTTGCTCTCTCTCTCTCTCTTTCTCTTTTTCACATAGTAAGTACATAAAATAACAGGATTGAAGGCCATCTCACTAAGTAAAATATACTTTACAACAGCTCGCATTGGCACGAGGCAATGAACCTGTTGTAGGATCTGATAGTTTCTACAGAGAGCTTCGAACAACCTAATGTGAATGACAACAACCTAAAGTGAATGACAACAACCTAATTATGATCACTGCAGCTAAATCTCACCTGTGAGAGGTCAAGATAATGGCGGTTCCCAGTTTTCGGACTTTGCACACCACCTCCCAGAGAGACCTTCTAGCTACGACGTCTAGTCCTGAAGGGAGAATGCAGAGGTTAGAAACATCTCTCTCTGTTCAAAAACGCCACTTGGTCAAGCTTACTATTATCCCCAACAACGTGTCAAATACCAATACGTTATACCAATTATCAAGGGAATGGGGATTGTCATGTAAGTTTAACATGACTACCCCCAAAGAAATGCTACCCCCGTCCCCCACCCCACCCCACCCCACCCCACCCCACCCCACCCCACCCCACCCCACCCCACCCCACCCCACCCCACCCCACCCCACCCCACCCCACCCCACCCCACCCCACCCCACCCCACCCCACCCCGCCCCACCCCACCCCGCCCCACCCCACCCCACCCCACCCCGCCCCGCCCCACCCCACCCCACCCCACCCCACCCCACCCCGCCCCTATTATCCCATTGCTGACCTGCAGTCGGTTCGTCTAGGAACACCACAGGAGGATATCCAACTATAGCAATTGCAGTTGCAAGTTTCCTCTTATTTCCACCACTCAATTTGCAGCTGTGCATTTCAGAGTGCGTTTCAAGCTTAAGTTCCCTCAGTGTCCGGTCAACAATGGCAATAACCGCGTCCTCTGGAACACCACGCAGTCTGGCATACATAACCTGATAGAAGAGGGATCAGGGGGTTACAGAGATATGGAGTGGGTTACAGAGTGGTGGCATACATAACCTGATAGAAGAGGGAGGGGCCGTTACAGAGATATGGAGGGGCCGTTACAGAGATATGGAGGGGGTTACAGAGATATGGAGGGGGTTACAGAGATATGGAGGGGGTTACAGAGATATGGAGGGGGTTACAGAGATATGTAGGGGGTTACAGAGATATGGAGGGGGTTACAGAGATATGGAGGGGGTTACAGAGATATGGAGGGGGTTACAGAGATATGGAGGGGGTTACAGAGATATGGAGGGGGTTACAGAGATATGGAGGGGTTTACAGAGATAGGGAGGGGCCGTTACAGAGATATGGAGGGGCCGTTACAGAGATATGGAGGGGCCGTTACAGAGATATGGAGGGGGTTTACAGAGATATGGAGGGGCCGTTACAGAGATATGGAGGGGCCGTTACAGAGATATGGAGGGGCCGTTACAGAGATATGGAGGGGCCGTTACAGAGATATGGAGGGGGTTACAGAGATATGGAGGGGGTTACAGAGATATGGAGGGGTTACAGAGATATGGAGGGGGTTACAGAGATATGGAGGGGGTTACAGAGATATGGAGGGGGTTACAGAGATATGGAGGGGGTTACAGAGATATGTAGGGGGTTACAGAGATATGGATGGGGTTACAGAGATATGGAGGGGGTTACAGAGATATGGAGGGGGTTACAGAGATATGGAGGGGGGTTACAGAGATATGGAGGGGGTTACAGAGATATGGAGGGGGTTACAGAGATATGGAGGGGGTTACAGAGATATGGAGGGGGTTACAGAGATATGGAGGGGGTTACAGAGATATGGAGGGGGTTACAGAGATATGGAGGGGGTTACAGAGATATGGAGGGGGTTACAGAGATATGGAGGGGGTTACAGAGATATGGAGGGGGTTACAGAGATATGGAGGGGGTTACAGAGATATGGAGGGGGTTACAGAGATATGGAGGGGGTTACAGAGATATGGAGGGGGTTACAGAGATATGGAGGGGGTTACAGGGATATGGAGGGGGTTACAGAGATATGGAGGGGGTTACAGAGATATGGAGGGGCCGTTACAGAGATATGGAGGGGCCGTTACAGAGATATGGAGGGGGTTACAGAGATATGGAGGGGGTTACAGAGATATGGAGGGGGTTACAGAGATATGGAGGGGGTTACAGAGATATGGAGGGGGTTACAGAGATATGGAGGGGGTTACAGAGATATGGAGGGGGTTACAGAGATATGGAGGGGGTTACAGAGATATGGAGGGGGTTACAGAGATATGGAGGGGGTTACAGAGATATGGAGGGGGTTACAGAGATATGGAGGGGGTTACAGAGATATGGAGGGGGTTACAGAGATATGGAGGGGTTACAGAGATATGGAGGGGGTTACAGAGATATGGAGGGGCCGTTACAGAGATATAGAAGAGGGGTTACAGAGATATGGAGGGGGTTACAGAGATATGGAGGGGGTTACAGAGATATGGAGGGGGTTACAGAGATATGGAGGGGGTTACAGAGATATGGAGGGGGTTACAGAGATATGGAGGGGGTTACAGAGATATGGAGGGGGTTACAGAGATATGGAGGGGGTTACAGAGATATGGAGGGGGTTACAGAGATATGGAGGGGGTTACAGAGATATGGAGGGGGTTACAGAGATATGTAGGGGGTTACAGAGATATGGAGGGCGTTACAGAGATATGGAGGGGGTTACAGAGATATGGAGGGGGGTTACAGAGATATGGAGGGGGTTACAGAGATATGGAGGGGGTTACAGAGATATGGAGGGGGTTACAGAGATATGGAGGGGGTTACAGAGATATGAAGGGGGTTACAGAGATATGAAGGGGGTTACAGAGATTTGGAGGGGGTTACAGAGATATGGAGGGGGTTACAGAGATATGGAGGGGGTTACAGAGATATGGAGGGGGTTACAGAGATATATGGAGGGGGTTACAGAGATATGGAGGGGGTTACAGAGATATGGAGGGGGTTACAGAGATATGGAGGGGTTACAGAGATATAGACCCCGCCGGCTCAAATAGACGCACGGCGCGCTCAAACAATTTGCACTGGTCTATTGGGCCGTGCACTGCCGTGAGTTTGTGTCTCGATAGACGCACGCCCTCTGACAGATTTGTGTAAAGATCACAAAGAATCACTGGAAACACGATAAAATGACTTGGTAACTCAAGAGGGAGTGTGTGTACAACCTACAACGCTCTCTGTCTAGATTTGGCGCCCGCCAGTCTGTTGCAACTGTTGCTCATGACCCACAATTAACTGTAATCTCTCTCTGCATTCCACGCTTTGAAACTGTTACAGCGATTGTTACGAGTGTGTAGGAATGTAGAGAGGCACTCTGTAGCTTCATTTCTAACTGTTTGACCCGTTTTGTGTGAGCTCTCTCTGTGTCAACCACCTAATTTGTGCTTGTTTTGCTTCTAGGTGCCCGCCAGCGGGGTCTATAGAACACAACTCCCTCCCTTACGTGCAGATATACCTGTAAACCCCTCGCTGACGCTCGGGATTTACAGGGCTGTAACGCACGGTCCCTTCGGGACCCGTGCATTACAGCTCAATAGACGCACTGCTCTGCAGTGCGTCTATTGAATAGATGCCCGCGCGGGAGGGAGTTATGTACTATATGGAGGGGGTTACAGAGATATGGAGGGGCCGTTACAGAGATATAGAAGAGGGGTTACAGAGATATGGAGGGGGTTACAGAGATATGGAGGGGGTTACAGAGATATGGAGGGGGTTACAGAGATATGGAGGGGGTTACAGAGATATGGATGGGGTTACAGAGATATGGAGGGGGTTACAGAGATATGGAGGGGCCGTTACAGAGATATGGAGGGTTTACAGAGATATGGAGGGGGTTACAGAGATATGGAGGGGCCGTTACAGAGATATGGAGGGGCCGTTACAGAGATATGGAGGGGGTTACAGAGATATGGAGGGGGTTACAGAGATATGGAGGGGGTTACAGAGATATGAAGGGGGTTACAGAGATATGAAGGGGGTTACAGAGATTTGGAGGGGGTTACAGAGATATGGAGGGGGTTACAGAGATATGGAGGGGGTTACAGAGATATGGAGGGGGTTACAGAGATATGGAGGGGGTTACAGAGATATGGAGGGGTTACAGAGATATGGAGGGGGTTACAGAGATATGGAGGGGGTTACAGGGATATGGAGGGGCCGTTACAGAGATATGGAGGGGGTTACAGAGATATGGAGGGGGTTACAGAGATATGGAGGGGGTTACAGAGATATGGAGGGGGTTACAAAGATATGGAGGGGGTTACAGAGATATGGAGGGGGTTACAGAGATATGGAGGGGGTTACAGAGATATGGAGGGGGTTACAGAGATATGGAGGGGGTTACAGAGATATGGAGGGGGTTACAGAGATATGGAGGGGGTTACAGAGATATGGAGGGGGTTACAGAGATATGGAGGGGTTACAGAGATATGGAGGGGGTTACAGAGATATGGAGGGGGTTACAGGGATATGGAGGGGCCGTTACAGAGATATGGAGGGGGTTACAGAGATATGGAGGGGGTTACAGAGATATGGAGGGGGTTACAGAGATATGGAGGGGGTTACAGAGATATGGAGGGGGTTACAGAGATATGGAGGGGGTTACAGAGATATGGAGGGGGTTACAGAGATATGGAGGGGGTTACAGAGATATGGAGGGGGTTACAGAGATATGGAGGGGGTTACAGAGATATGGAGGGGGTTACAGAGATATGGAGGGGGGGTTACAGAGATATGGAGGGGGTTACAGAGATATGGAGGGGGTTACAGAGATATGGAGGGGGTTACAGAGATATGGAGGGGGTTACAGAGATATGGAGGGGGTTACAGAGATATATGGAGGGGGTTACAGAGATATGGAGGGGGTTACAGAGATATGGAGGGGGTTACAGAGATATGGAGGGGGTTACAGAGATATGGAGGGGGTTACAGAGATATGGAGGGGGTTACAGAGATATGGAGGGGGTTACAGAGATATGGAGGGGGTTACAGAGATATGGAGGGGGTTACAGAGATATGGAGGGGCCGTTACAGAGATATGGAGGGGGTTACAGAGATATGGAGGGGCCGTTACAGAGATATGGAGGGGGTTACAGAGATATGGAGGGGGTTACAGAGATATGGAGGGGGTTACAGAGATATGGAGGGTGTTACAGAGATATGGAGGGGGTTACAGAGATATGGAGGGGTTACAGAGATATGGAGGGGGTTACAGAGAGATATGGAGGGGGTTACAGAGATATGGAGGGGCCGTTACAGAGATATGGAGGGGGTTACAGAGATATGGAGGGGGTTACAGAGATATGGAGGGGGTTACAGAGATATGGAGGGGGTTACAGAGATATGGAGGGGGTTACAGAGAGATATGGAGGGGGTTACAGAGATATGGATCAGGGGGTTACAGAGATATGGAGGGGCCGTTACAGAGATATGGAGGGGGTTACAGAGATATGGAGGGGGTTACAGAGATATGGAGGGGGTTACAGAGATATGGAGGGGGTTACAGAGATATGGAGGGGCCGTTACAGAGATATGGAGGGGGTTACAGAGATATGGATATATATCCTCTTCGCGTGCTGGCAAGGGAGGAGTCAGGAGAGGCTACTTCGTTACCAAGGGTTACAGTTGTGTTACAGAGGGTGTTACATTAGTGTTACAGAGGACAGACAGAGATTGTAATGGCCAAATGTTTATGAGCCGCATGAAGATAAATAGAATTAGTAGAGTATACCGGCGGCCTCTATTTATTTATGTTACAGAGGACGTTACAGAGAAGTTGCAAATATAATTATTTTGTCACCCACCAAGTGTTCCCTGGGTGTCATACAGTCCACGAGGGCATCAAACTGGGGACAATACCCGATATATTGTCTGGCCTGGTTTATCTGACTTGTAACGTCATAGCCACAGATACTCGCACTACCACTTGATATAGACAGATCACCTGATATGGAAATAGTCATTAGTATGTGACTAACAGTCCCGGGGGGGGACCCCTCTCTCAGTGTGCCCCAAATATTTAAAAAAGAGGGTTAGTCACGGTAAATCAAGAGTTAACATTTACCAGTTAGCATTTTAAAGGTACTAGTCTTGCCAGCGCCGTTAATCCCGAGTAATCCGAAGGTTTGTTTGTTAGGAATCCCCAGACTGACGTGATCCACTGCTGTCAGGTACCTCTTACCATTGGTCTTATAGACCCGGGTTAGGGCATCCAACTTGACAGTGTAGTCATGTGCTCCAGATGCCCGGACACGTGCCCTGTAGAAAGGGTTGTTGAGTAAAAGGTAAGTAGAGTGGAGGGGTAAAATGAAGAATCTGACTGGGAGAGGGAAATCAAGGGGATCACACAACTTGACTGGCAGCCCCGATCTTAGAATTGATCAAAACAGCGCCACCAGAGCGGGGGTATGGGGGAGGACGAGAGGGGGATATATATGGAGGAGGGAGGGCGAGAGGCTATCGGGGGGGGGGGGTCATGGGGGCCGAGGGTGGCATCTCCTACTCACCGAGGGAGGGCGAGAGGGTATTGGGGGGGGGGGGGGTCATGGGGGCCGAGGGTGGCATCTCCTACTCACCGTTCCTCAGCAACATCGCTATTCTCGTTGGGATCTGGAACATATGGTGGTCCCTCAGATGCCAACTTTTGTTGGTACTTTCTCAGGTTTGTGAATTCTAATGCCACCAAGAGGGAGAGGAAGACCAACCCGAGACAAAACAACCACACAACGTATCTAGATATGGGAGTTGGGAGTTGGTCATATTATGAGAAACATTCTTTGCGGACCATGGGAGTTGTAGAAATAGTGACGATTACAGTCCGAGAGGATTGGAGATAAGGACAGTTAGTAGTTAGTTTATAAAAGTTTAATTTCGAATATATTCTCTCTCTTGTTTACCTTCCAATGCCAGGACTGTCCCATGCCAGGTAGTTGTCCTGGTATACCAAACCAATCAGCTTACAGATCGCCTCTTGTATTGGGGATTTCTGAAGAATGGGAGAGGGTGTTAGGAGGCGGAATTGCTTGTTCTGACCAACAAATAACAATTCTATGTGACCAATCCAATACTTTCACAAATACCACGTGTCCCACCTGACCCAGCTATAGTAACTACTATATTGTAACCATCTGTCCCAGCTTGATAAAGTGTGATAACTACAAGGGTGACAAGTATTGTGCCACGCCCGGGGCAGAATGCCTAGTATTGATAGAATAGTATTGATGGAATCGTTGTGATGTGAAACTTCGCACCGTGACATAAATGACAGGGGGCGGGGGTAGAAGTGAGGAGTGAGATCAGCCACCAGATGGATAATGAAGTCTAGCACCTTAATTATTTCACTTTTCTCTCTCTCTCCCTCTCTCTCTCTCTCTCTCTCTCACTCCCTCTCTCTCTCTCTCTCTCTCTCTCTCTCTCTCTCCCTCTCTCTCTCTCTCTCTCTCTCTCTCTCTCTCTCTCTCTCACTCTCTCTCTCTCTCACTCCCTCTCTCCTTCTCTCTCTCTCACTCCCTCTCTCTCTCTCTCTCTCTCTCTCTCTCTCTCTCTCTCTCTCTCTCTCTCTCTCCCTCTCTCTCTCTCTCACGTGATCATAAAAGAACACCTCCTAATGTCGCTGTACAGTGTGTTACTAACTCTTGCCCCCTCGTTTCGGTTCATTATCATAGAATGATTCTGTTGCTGCTGCTTCTGGATGCAGTTAACTCGGAGCTGTGCTATGCTAAGTTCAACTATGCCGCGAACAGCACCCTAGGACCACAATCCTACTGGAAATGCTCAGAGAACGGGGCAGTTCCACAGCTCAGTAGTTGTGAGGACGGGACTGTATATGATAGGAAGTCAGGGTTGTGTGTTGAGGGACATGCCACGCCTAATGGGAGGATCGTGAGACGGGATGCTGGAGTGGAGGGAGAGATGGGAGAGGTGATCGAGAGGGAGGCTCTGGGAGAGACTCTCATCCTGGGCACATTGTTCGATGCTAGAACATCGCTGATGGCTAATGGGCTGAGTTTCTGGACGCCAGAGACATTGGAAAGCAAGGGCACCCTCATGGACACTGTTTACAGTAATGTGGATGTGTTCATGGACAACAGTATTAGGTAATAGGAGATAAACCCTGAGTTTGTATTTGTCCCGCCCCATTATACTATAGAGACTCAGAATAAAATCAGCTTGTGTTCAGTCTAAACCCCCCCTCTGTAATCCCCCTTTCTTCATGCAGGGAGAGAGCGTTCAGTTTGAAGCTCAGTGCAGGTATCAAGTTAGAGTTTCTGGGAGGTCTGATAACTGTTGAGGGATCTGCTAAATATCTCAGGTAACAACCAATCAGAACTCGTTATTTAGGTCACGTGACTGTTTATCAGCCAATCAGGGACCAGTATTTCCTGATTCGTTCGGTTACTGCAGGTAACCAGCTCTTGTTTTGTTGGTTACGAAGTTACCCCTCCCTTGCCAGTGCACGAAGGTCGTGGGGGGTTATTTCGTAACCCTCTTCTTTTCGCTGTCTTAAATATTCTCCACATTAAGGATGTAGAGAAACAATATCTCACATATATCTCAGGGACGAGGTGTCTAAAAGTAATATAGCCAGAGTGACGATGAACTACAAGGCCACTACCAAGACACGAACCATACCTGTTAAAGTTGCTAAGGACCACAGGTAATTACTTAATTAGATTACTGGTAATTAGCTACGTAATTAGATTTAAGGTAATTAGTGTTTAGATGTAATCGAAACGAGGCAAGAAAACTTGGTCTGTAGAATTGAGAATTATATTATATAAAATATATATATTTAAAATCCTCTATTGACTGGTTCTGTGCTCGGTGTAAACACACTGCCCCATCAGGAAGCTTTGTGAAAAGGTATCCCCTGAGCAGGGACCAACCCACGTGGTAACCTCAATCACGTACGGTATGAGATCCTTCCTGGTGTTCGAGAAACGTGTTGAGGTAAGAACCGCAAAGTTATTGACCAATATGCATCCATAATAATGGAACTGCAGCTAATGTACACCTTGGTAGCCCTTGCGAAACTTTCATCTGTTATTTTAATCACCTCGGTACAAAATACCACGATAACCGTAAAGTTATCGATGACCCCGTCCGACCTGAACGATTATCCCAATAAAACCTGAAAACCACCATTGTCTTGTTCTACCCCCCCCCCCCCCCAATGTAAAGGAGGCTTAGAACATAACAACACCAGGTAACTGAGTATAAAGAAGAAGTAGGAGGATCGCTGGCCATTGCCCTGAATTCTGTACCTAGTTTCAACATCGGGGGTACTGCAGCGGTCGATGTGAACGGTGAGGCAGCGAAAAATCTGGAACAGACGAAAATCAGGTGATTTGAAATAAAGAGCTGATCTGATAATTCAGATTGATTATTGTTCCTGTTAAAAACAATGCCCTAACACCAATAGCAAACCAATAACCTATTATTATTATTATTATTATTATTATTAATAATAACAAATTAATACATAATACCAATGAACACCAATAACCTAATAACAAACCAATAACCTAATAACAAATTAACACATAATACCAATAGCAAACCAATAACCTAATAACAAATTAATACATAACACCAATTATAGCAAACCAATGACCTAATAACAAATTAATAACCTAACACCAATAACAAATTAATACATAATACCAATAGCAAACCAATAACCTAATAACAAATTAATAACCTAATACCAATTATAAACACCAGGTTCTATGGGGACGCTATTATAGATAAAATGCCAGCGACGTACAACCAATCTATTTACGTGTTTGATGAGGTCAATCGACAGGCCAGAGAGAGCATGACACCCATCCAGTACCAACTAACACCCATCGGCCACTTTTGTGATGGTAATTAGCTGATGTTATCTTTCGGACACCATTTGTAATAGATTATTGTGCAGTTGCACCTCCCCCGCGATAGTATGAACAATACAAATAGATTATAAGACTTTCTAAAACTAGAAACTTTCCACAAACAAAACAACACCCAATGTGTGATGCCATACCCACTCTTGTACACCCTGCATCAGGAATTGACTCGGTGCTGAATGACGTCAGTGCAGCCCTCACTGAACAAGCAACTGGAGTTTTAACAGAGCTACAAGACCTCACCAGAGTGGTGAAAACCCTCCTGGCTAAGGACCCCTCAATCAGGTATGGGTAACTATGGGTAACTATGGGTAACTATGGGTAACTATGGGTAACTATGGCGCTAAGCTCCCCCCTTTCCCTCAATCAGGTTCACCTCCATCCGATCTCAACTAGTGACGTTTGAGAGTGAGCTGAAGGCGTATACCAACAAGAAAACTTCAGAGGTAGCGAACCTGCTACCCGCTCTAAAGGTACATGATTTAATTTGTGGAACAGAACTAAACAATCAACTAATTAACTAAGTTGCTAATTAGCTAATCAACCAATCAACTAATTAGCTAATCAACCAATCAACTAATTAGCTAATCAACATCCAACTAACTAACTAACTAACTAATTACACATATCTTGACAGGCTGGTGATGCAGATGAGGAAGAGCTGAAAGACTTGATAAGTGATTACAGGACCAACCCCTTCCAGAAGGACAACGCCATGATATTCCTGAATAACCGGGCTAGGGAGATAAGAACCATTGAGCTTGTAACAGAGACAGCGAAGGGGTTGAGAGAGGTGGAGTTGTCTGATATTGGGGCAGCGACCGATAATAAGTGTATTTTCAACCAGAAATATGCAACTGTTTACCAGTTGTATGTTCTCCCTGCCGCTAATGTAGCCCTCAACTTCATCGAGGGTTGGTGTTGAAATTGTTTTAAATACCTTAACCACCTTGTTCCATGGGTAGAATTCTGCAAAATTTAGGCTGAATTACGTCATTTATTATCAGGCCAAACGTATGCACAAGGCGTAATTCTGCGGCGTAATTCTGCCCATTAGCCCCTTGTTCCATGGGCAGAAGGAACAACTAACATCATATCTAACACCCTAAAACACTCCTAATCTAACTTTGTTACGATCTAACCCTCCGGGAAACAGGGTCGAGCAAGGCAAAACTAACCTAACAGCTTCCCTCTTCCCCTGCAGGAACAATGATTGATGAATCCGCCATGTGGTACAACGATCTTTACCGGTAAGGAAGAACTAACGCGTTATGACTAACGCGTTACGACTAACGCGTTATAGTGTCACAATATGGTAATCATGATAACACTTACAATTATAGTAACCATGGTAACACACATCCCATCAGAGTGGGTCAAGTTGGTGCCATTTTGAATGACTTCCTGGGATACGCTGCCAACAGCGCTGGACCGGACCACTGTATGCTGATCAGATTAGACAACATCACCAACAATGCAAATCCCGAGAAGGACGTTGTTATCAGGTAGATAAGAGTTGCGTGTGTAGCTCTGTCACAAACTCTGTGAGGGTTCGGCAGATCAAGCGGAGAACTATGATGATAAAATATACTTATAATCATCTTTCAATTTTTCGATAATATACGAAGAGAAGGCCGTATCATCAGTACTACAGCTGGCAGTGCGACCTTATTTCAGACTCTACGAGAACGGTGAAGAGCGAGAGGGAGACTTCATTGCGCCAGTCGCACCGCCCACCCCAACCTGTTCCCGATCACTGTTTGATGGAGTTGAACTGACAGTGGAGCCCAACACTGAACCTTCTTCAGTTGTCACTGGAATCAACGTCAACGGCTTCTACATGGTACAATAATAGGGGCCGTCTATACGGTATAATATAGGGTGATGGTGGGTGGAATGAGATTGAGGTGTATCCCACCTCCCTAGATCATAAGACATTATTTAAGGCCTGGAGTCGCGTGGTAGCCATGTCAAGTGCCACTTTGTTTGAAAACAACTCCATCAGGCACCTTCGGGACTCAGTGCGAGGTACAGTCGAACCAAACCCAACTCCATTCTCTCTCCTCAGGTTGAGAAAAAGGATGTGCCGGAGAACGCGACAGAGGAGGAGAAATTTGAGAAAATTTTCTCGTCAGAGTTGAATGAAAACAAGAATACTGTTCGGCTATCACAATTGAAACCCAATACAGGTTAAAGTCGAATTTTTTATTTAAGCGACAGGCCGCCGCGCATCAAAATGCAGCGCTTGAAATCGATTTCCGGTTCCTGATAAGCTAGCGACTTTTTCTTGGTGCCATTGGAAAGATAAAATTTTTATCTTTCCAACGCAACCAGGATCAAGTCTTTATCTTATCAGGAACCGGAGATATGACCAATTGACCAATTGAGTGCGCGGCGGCCTGTCGCTTAAATAAAAAATTCGACTTTACCATAGTTACCATTAGTTGCTACCCTAACAACATCGCAGTTACCATAGCAACCATTAGCTGCCACCCTAACAACAGTTACCATGGTAACACTCAAACTCCTTTCAGTGTATTTCCTGCAAGTTCAATACATTGTTGGTGGTGAAGTAGGAGCTAGTCCGTGGTCTAAAACGGTGACATGCTCCACTGCCGCAACCTCATCTCCCGTTCTACCTCGTGTCACAGGTACATTCCCGTTACTATGGTAACCAGGCATCTTGTTACTATGGTAACCAGGCATCGTGTTACTATGGTAACCAGGCATCGTGTTACTATAGCAACCAGGCATATCGTTACTATGGTAACCAGGCATCTCGTTACTATGGTAACCAGGCATCGTGTTACTATGGTAACCAGGCATCGTGTTACTATAGCAACCAGGCATATCGTTACTATGGCAGCCAGGCATCGCGTTACTATGGCAACCAGGCATTGTGTTACTATGGTAACCGGGCATCTCGTTACTATGGTAACCAGGCATTGTGTTACTATGGTAACTAGGCATCTTGTTACTATGGTAACCAGGCATCGTGTTACTATGGTAACCAGGCATCGTGTTATTATGGCAACCATGCATCGCGTTACCATGGAAACTAAACTCTGAAATCTCTGCAGGTCAGACAGAGAGCAGTATCAGTGTGAGGTGGTCACCCCCACAGCAGAGCACTGTTGATAACACGATACGGTATACCGTTACCGCAACCACCGCAGAGGGAGTTGGTAGGTGTGAGATATGTAGCTTGTTGAGACACGAGAATCGAGATATGATCAGGATCAGGCCACCCTAATAATGAGATTCCTAGTTTTCAAATCAAAATAATTCAGATGTAAGACAGTTGGAGACTGGAGAGACTCAAGCAACACTTGACTCCCTGGAACCTGGTCACTACTACATCATCACCATCCAATCGGTGTTTGATAATATCCGAAGTGACAAGGTACCATTATCATTGTATTGTTCATGCGGGGGAGGTGCAACAGCACAACATTATCACTCTACTACCTGCAGTTTAATTTATACATTATGAGAGAACAATGAACATAACGTTCAAACAGTCTACTATCAGAGGTCCTAATATGTTCTTTTGTGACAGACATCTTCCCCCTGCAGGCAAGGACAAGCAGTGCAACAAAGCCCTACCCACTAGAATCCCCTGAGCCGAGTTCTGTGGGTGAAACAAAGTTGGTGGTGAACATCCACACTGAAAGGTAATGGTTTGGCCAAACTATTAACCCTTTGAGGCCGGAGGCCCAGAGGGTCATATATGTCCAAAAGTTTGAGTTTCGAACACATCATGGAGCAACCTTACCAGCGCAATGTTATACTTTAACCCCGAACATTTTAGGTTGTCTCTGCCGGCCCAGGTAAGGATGGAATCTCTAATAGTGAGTTACTGCAAAATGGACATTGCGGGGGCAGAGGAGCTCTATGGAACTGATAGGACGGTTACTAGAGAGGTCAACACTGTCAAGACAGCTCCTACTACCGTGACCTTGGAGAACCTGGATGGTGGAGTGAAGTATGGTATTCGGGCTCGACTGAGGGTGAGTGGTTTATACTATAGTCCTCGATTTAGGGGAGTTCTTGGTTTACTAGTTTTCTACTTAGGGCGAGTTCTTGGTTTAGGGTTAGTGCCTGTTCATTTTGAATTGAATATCACCATGGTAACCTTGACTCCCTGTTTCGCTACTTGATGTTACCATGGTAACACTGACTCCCTGTTTCGCTAAGATGTTACCATGGTAACCTTGACTCCCTGTTTCGCTAAGATGTTACCATGGTAACACTGACTCCCTTTGTAGCTAAGGATAGACAGTACTGGTGAGAGGATAGAGTCGGCAACCAGTGAGCTGGTGATAGTAGGAACGGATCTAGGGGAGGGAGACTTTACTGAACTGGCAGAAGAGTTTGCCAAGTACAAGGACCAAGTTGAGAAAGACCTGAAGGGACTAGAAACAGAGGTATGTGGTGGGGTGGTGGCAGATGTATTATAGGCCACACCGATGAGGGGTAGCTTTCTCTGGGAGATTTGGACCGCAAATATCGAAGTTCTTAAAAAGTCTCTCGGCTAGGTATTCAAATAGTATCTCGGCTAGGTTTCTAAGTTGGATGGTATGTTGTCAAGTAAGGAAGCTGAAGTGGATGCAGCCCTTGGAGGATTGGAAGAAAAGATTGAGAAGAAGAGTCAGGACATGGCCGGGACTTTCCTTTCTTATGACCAGATAGTTTCAGGTAACGACGTGCTCCAATTATAGGGTTTGGTAACCCCTACATTGCGGGCACGCTAAAACGTGCCTTACTATTGCAATGCCCTATGTAGGGGTAATTTCGTTACCAATTATAGGGTCTAATTATATAGTTCATAACATAACAGAGACCTGTGGATTTGCTTAACGGTAGATTGATTATATCTAGACACCATTTGTCACCATGGCAACCCCCTATCTAGGTGCGGTTCGGGAATCCTGTATCAAGAGAGGTGTCCAGTACTACACCACAAATGTCAAACCAACGGCAGTGTTCGATGCCAAGTCCGAATACTATTGTCTGTTTAAATGTAGAACATCATCCGTTGTTTTCAGCATTCGATCAAGGTAACTCTAGTGCGGGTAATTACTAATTAGTAATTACTAATTAGTAATTAGTAATTACTCCTAGTACAGTGCGGGTAATCGATAATAACCATGCAGTATTATGTAACTGACATTGCTATAGCAACAATATAACTTCCCATATAGCACTTGGTAACCACTTGGTAACCCCATAGCAACCACATGTTAACCCCTTGGTAACGGGTAACCCCTTGGTAACCCCATAGCGACCACATGTTAACCCCTTGGTAACCCCTTGGTAACCCACTTCACAGGAAGTGTTCGTGTATTGAGGCCCGACCTTGGTTCTCATCTGTCATCGTCTACCAGAATCAAGACTACATTAGTGCTAACCGACACTGCTGGCGTAAGTAGCTAATGTAACACTAGGTACCGGGTACCCAGTACAACAGTGAGTATAGTGAGTACCCCATACACACATGACCATTACATGTTGCCACGTCCCTCAAAAGACTGCCCTCTCCGAACCGGGCCGACAATTTGCTACATGGCTAGACTGCGTTTCGGAGGGTTAGAACATAACAAAGTATGACAACTGCACGTTAAACCACTTCCCAATCCCACCAGGTCTTGGTATGGCTAGCACGGCGAAATGGGAACAGTGTGTCCACAAGGACAGGAGGTATACCAGTCAGAGAGCCATTGTAGAGATCCCTGCCAGTCCTAGCATCCGACATTGCGCATTCTCTTGTGCAGATCGAGGTAATCACCAATTAATAGCATCACTAATTAAATAATTAAATAATCATCTCATGAGTTGGTGACTTCCAGTTCTAGAATCCTTTATCTACCCAAAATCATACAACACCATCAAATATAAAGTTTCTACACGTCCCAAACCTCCATATCATTTTCAGAGCTTAGCGCCATAGTTACCCATACCCGGGCGGTATGTGGTTTGCTCAGCGTGTGGCTAAGTGACCCAAAAAAATCATTTTCAGAGGGCTGTATTGGAATCTCCTACAAGCAACAGACTGGGATCTGTACTCTTCTGGGCTCCAGTTCGGGAAATGCAGTAGCCCCAGGAACTGATATACTCCATCTGGCATGTCTTGTCGGGTAGAGCTCAGTGACACTTTGGTAATGAAATTCGCCCGAGCGCCCCTGTGTGGTAACTTCGTAACCAAGTGTCACTAGAATGATCATTGTTTATGACAGGCTTAGTTTATCCTGTGATTTGAATGATAATATTGCTCAGCCAAAACCTGTTTTCATTTAGTAACCTAATAAAAATCATAATGCACAGTATGCATTGCACACACCACCCAGCTAGCAGTTACCCCCCACCCCCGGCACTGACCATCTCCACACACCTCCCAGTTCCTACCCCCCGCCCCCCCCCCCCCCCCGACCCTGACCATCTCCACACACCTCCTACAGTAGGAGATGGTCAGGGCGGGGGGGGGAGTAACTCCCCCCCCCCCCCCCCCCCGCCCTGACCATCTCCACACACCTCCCAGTTCCTACCCCCCCCCCCCCCGGAGTCTAGTATATTATCTCCTCACACCTCTCCATAGACACCTCCCAGCTCTCAACTTACCGTGCAATTACTCTTGATCAAATAGTTGCGGTACATGTCCCCCAGAGCCTGGCCCAAATCATAGTTGGGAAGGAAGAGGAATACCCATTTGAGGGTATTTGCCACGTATACCAGCCCCAGGTCCGGTATGGAGAGAATGAAGACGACTAGAGAGGCCATAGTGCCAGTGAGCACATTCCTGGGGAGGTGGGGGTGTTAGGACGGGGGGGGGTGTTAGGAGGAGGGGGAGGAGGGGGTGTTAGGAGGTTGTTGAAAGGGGGAGGGTAGGGGTGTTAGGAAGTTGTTGAAAGGGGGAGGAGGGGGTGTTAGGAAGTTGTTGAAAGGGGGAGGAGGGGGTGTTAAGAAGTTGTTGAAGGGGGAGGAGGGGGTGTTAGGAAGTTGTTGAAAGGGGGAGGGTGGGGGTGTTAGGAAGTTGTTGAAGGAGGGAGGAGGGGGTGTTAGGAAGTTGTTGAAAGGGGAAGGAGGGGGTGTTAGGAAGTTGTTGAAAGGGGGAGGGTGGGGGTGTTAGGAAGTTGTTGAAGGAGGGAGGAGGGGGTGTTAGGAAGTTGTTGAAAGGGGGAGGAGGGGGTGTTAGGAAGTATCCTGAGGGAAAGATAGTTCGAGGGTAGGAAGATCATATTATGTGTGGATAAACATAAAATAGCTTCCTCTAAAATATGGTTTTTGGGCAGTTCTTGAAAGGGAATTCGGAAGGACACTTAATCTCGATACACCGGAGGAGTCTGATAAATCAATTTAGTACTTACAGTAGGTGCTACTTACAACATAGTACTACTTAGTACTTACAGTAGGTACTAATAGTACCTCAGCTGTAAGTAGTACCTACTATACTTACAGTGTGATGAGGCGAGTATAGGCGAGGACTTCATTGTGGAAGAGATGTCCCAGTAGGTACATGAGGGGTATCACGGCCCAACCATATAACATCTCCACTAGTAGGACTATGAACACATTGGTCCCCGAGAACGCCTTTACATCTTCCGCAAAACATTGAAATAGGATGAGCATCAGCACTGGGGGGAGGGAGAGGGGGGGTCAGCATTTGACTGAAGGATTAGCACTGCAAGTACGAGGACGGCCGGGAGTTTAGAGCTGTAGAGTATGAAAGGGCCAGCATGGTCAGGGGTCCAGCCCTGGGCACTATGCCAATCATCCCTGGTTACCATGGTGATTGGTGGGATCCAGCCCTACCAACCATCCCTGGTTACCATGGTGATTGGTCCACCACCAACCATCCCTGGTTACCATGGTGATTGGTCCACCACCAACCATCCCTGGTTACCATGGTGATTGGTTTGCACTAACCTGATGGCACGAGGAAGTTCAATAGATCCCATAGCAAGGTAGACGTCCAGTATACAACAGGTCCCAGTCCACTCAACATTAGAAGATGTCGCACCCCACTCACCCTCTCCTTCACAACTGGCATGACAAAGGATGAGGCGAGGAACGCAAATCCAAACATAACGTTGAAGGCTATCATGAAGGCAAATAGGTCATCTGTAACGTTATTCACCTGCAATATCGTCAATTTAACAAACTTGAAGACCTAAATACTGTTCCGGTAAATTGACTTCCAGTAAATCGTCCGACTGTGGCAGGGTGGTGTAGTGGCCAGTGCACTCGCCTTCCGCGCGCTAGGTCACAGGTTCGGGCCTGGACTAGCGCAATGCCACCTAGACCTAAATCGTCCGACTGTTATTGTGATTGTACAAGTATCAATTGATGTGAGCTGTACCTTATTAGAGGTGGTTGGTGGGAGTGGTTTATTGGAAACACTGACTGTCATACTGGATCCCATAGCGTGAAGGTAGACATTAGTAAAGAGGTTCAGTATAGTAGGGATTGTGTGATAGGGACGGTTATTAAACCATAGCATAGTCACATCCTGCAGGGAATATGATGTTAGTTTATATATATATGGTAGGGATTGTGTGATAGGGACGGTTATTAAACCATAGCATAGTCACATCCTGCAGGGAATATGATGTTAGTTTATATATATGTCAAGATAGGATGAGAGAACCGCTATGAATGGCAATTGCTCTTCGAACCAATCGAGAGTACTTGTCTATTTAGTCGGTATATAAATCCATTTTGTTGTTGTTGTTGTTGTATATATATGGTAGGGATTGTGTGATAGGGACGGTTATTAAACCATAGCATAGTCACATCCTGCAGGGAATATATGATGTTAGTTTGGTAGGTAGGGATTGTGTGATAGGGACGGTTATTAAACCATAGCATAGTCACATCCTGGGGAATATGATGTTAGTTTATATATATATATGGTAGGGATCGTGTGATAGGGACGGTTATTAAACCATAGCATAGTCACATCCTGGGGATGTTAGTTTGGTTTAGTTAGCTTATAACATCGCTGCCGGGAGATGGGAATTTTACATACTAGCAAAACTGGGGCGATCGTACCGATCGCAAATCGGTGACCTACAACTATGGCTCATGCAACTATGGCTCATAAAATCTATGAGCCATAGATGCATGCAACTATGGCTCATAGATTTTATGAGCCATAGATGCATACAACTATGGCTCATAGAAATGTGATCTGATTAGGTTCTATGTGCCAAAGCTAGTAAGAGTGAGAGGGACGTGAGTGACACGTGAGTGACACGTGAGTGACACGTGAGTGACATGTGAGTGACACGTGAGTGACACGTGAGTGACACGTGAGTGACACGTGAGTTTTCGAATCATGTAATATTAAATGAGCACAAATGTAAACGATTTACATAATGATAAATCTAATATTACATAATTAAAATTACACTATCAGTTCATCTTGGATATAATGGTAACAGGGGTCCTTCTTTGGACAGTTCATAGAGCATTTCACGTGAATCAGCAGCTCCTTAACATGATGTTTATTCAAATCTATGATCGGATAGGTACTAAACAACCGCCTTGCATTATCACTATCAGGATCCACAGTAAAAAAACTCTCCAACTGGTCTGATTTTCGAGAAAGTAGTATAGGTAGGATGTTCCCAGAAATTGCCTGGCTAAAGTTTATGATCTTTCACACTCTTCCAAAACCTCCCGGTACTCGTTGAACGTTGTAGTGTTGTTCGTGACGTCGATAACAATTATAGCTAGTGAATCCACTAACAAATTCTAATGAGCGGGATGGATATTTGACAGTGTCACATATCCACCCCCTCACTGATACGATTCTGGGATGCGCCATTAGCAGAGTGAAACGATACGAGATACGAAACTTATGATTTGGGGGAGCTCATTAGCAGTGTGTGACGATAGGTATATGGAACATGATTCGGGGAAGCTGATTAGGAGTGCTAGACGATATGAGACACGATTCGGAGAATGTTTTATCGCTCTTTCTATCTATCTCTATCTCTATCTATCTCTATCTTTTTGTCAATTATCTTGGACTTGAGAACCAGATGAGGTGCCTACCATTATACATACTATAATGCGAGCTGACGCTACACACTTGGTGAGTTTAGTGCCCTTATTTTTGGTAATAAGAGCCTATCGGCTCGCCTCATTGTTTTTAGGAAGATATGTTGTTTTAGATACAACAACATATCCCCCTAAAAACAACGGGGCTGAGCCGACATCCAGATAAAAAAGGAAAAGGAGTATGGACAAAAATAAGGGCACCAAAGTTTGTAGCTTCCTCGCATTAGTATGAGTAGGTATCTCATCTGGTTCTCAAGATAATTGACAAAAAGAAATAGAGATAGATAGAATGAGCGATAAAACATTCTCCGAATCGTGTCTCATATCGTCTAGCACTCCTAATAAGCTTCCCCGAATCATGTTCCATATACCGTATCGTCTCACACTGCTAATGAGCTCCCCCAAATCATAAGTTTCGTATCTCGTATCGTTTCACTCTGCTAATGGCGCATCCCAGAATCGTATCAGTGAGGGGGGTGGATATGTGACACTGTCAAATATATCCATCCCGCTCATTAGAATTTGTTAGTGGATTCACTAGCTATAATTGTTATCGACGTCACGAACAACACTACAACGTTCAACGAGTACCGGGAGGTTTTGAAAGAGTGTGAAAGATCAGAAACTTTAGCCAGGCAATTTCTGGGAACATCCTACCTATACTACTTTCTCGAAAATCACACCTGTTGGAGAGTTTTTTATTGTGGATCCTGATAGTGATAATGCAAGGCGGCTGTTTAGTACCTATCCGATCATAGATTTGAATAAACATCGTGTTAAGGAGCTGCTGATTCACGTGAAATGCTCTATGAACCGCCCAAAGAAGGACCCCTGTTACCATTATATCCAAGATGAACTGATAGTGTAATTTTAATTATGTAATATTAGATTTATCATTATGTAAATCGTTCACATTTGTGCTCATTTAATATTACATGATTCGAAAACTCACGTGTCACTCACATGTCACTCACGTGTCACTCACATGTCACTCACGTGTCACTCACATGTCACTCACGTGTCACTCACGTGTCACTCACGTGTCACTCACGTCCCTCTCACTCTTACTAGCTTTGGCACATAGAACCTAATCAGATCACATTTCTATGAGCCATAGTTGTATGCATCTATGGCTCATAAAATCTATGAGCCATAGTTGCATGCATCTATGGCTCATAGATTTTATGAGCCATAGTTGCATGAGCCATAGTTGTAGGTAATCCGCAAATCGAGGGGTCTGTTTCTATGCTTTTCTCTCTGCCTGTCTGCTATATGCTATGTGATGTGATCCCTCTCTTTTTCTCTCTTTCTCTCCCTTTTATACATGTGATGTGACCCCTCAAGTCGCAAGCAGTTCTCAACACGTGTGATACGTGATACCTACGAATCACGTCGTCACACTGACGGATCACGTCGTCACACTGACGGATCACGTCGTCACACTGACGGATCACGTCGTCACATTGACGATATGGTGTCACATTTCCGTGCAAATTTGCATTAGATATAGTTAGATATATATTCTGGCTAATAAACAACTTGAGCCAGGCAACTTCGGAGGGACACGAAAAAAAGTCGAACACCTGAAAACCAGGAACCGACCGAACCAGGAAATACTGGTCCCTGATTGGCTGATAACCAGTCACGTGACCTAAATAACGAGTCATGATTGGTTGTTTACTTGTTTCGGTCGGTTCCTGCCTGAAAACCCACCTGCCCATTGGGTAGGTCCTCTAGGGTACTAAATCCCATGATATATTTCTTGTTGAAATCACCATGTGTCTCGTTAATAGTTCTCAGTATAAAGGGGGCCATATCATCCACCTCTTCTATACCCGCCAGATAGGGGGAGGTCAGGTTCTCCAGGGCGTCTACAATCTAGGGGAATGTGGTTATTATAGAGGGGCAGTTAGGGGAAGTGAGTTTCTCCAGTGCCTCTACAATCTATAGGGGGGGCGTGGTTACTTGTGGTAGATATGGGAGTATTATAGGAATCTGAGTGCCG